>JALBCR010002636.1:0-68439 GCA_030710515.1 Abscondita cerata | reverse complement strand
TAACATCGATCACCCCGATTAAATTTGAATTCGAGCAGGTTTAATTCCTTTTTTAAATAGCCTTTAGTAGCCTTTACAATGCAAAATGCGCCACTCGGGCGGTATTCGCATTTGAATGACCTTCAGAATAGAAGAGGCGTATCACTTATTTTGTGGAAGATAAGCAACTGATGTATAAAAGACATACGTTTCAACAACAATACTATCCTACTAGCAGGTGTGTTAAATTAATTGCTTCAAAACGTATCTTTTACAAAGTGATAAATGCAACGTTATTTTTATAGTTGCCCTAATTGGTAAATTTAATGTGTTGAAAGCGTAAATACCTATAAATTCACGTTGTTTATATTGAGACCAACTGTTTTTTAATGTGTGAAAGTGTTTATAATTTCATTTAGTTTCTTTACGTTGAAATTAATATTTGGCGTTTGCTGCTTAAAATAACTACAATTAAAAATTAATGATCAATATTTAATTTTGCTATAAAATATTGATATACCGTGAGAGTCATGCAATTTTTTTTTGTTTTACTATAACCATTGTTTATCTATAACGTACTCACCATCGCATAACTCTGTATCTTATTTATAATATGTGAAGTAAAAACTAATCAACTACTCTTTAGTCAGTCAATGACTGCAGCTGCACCCCATTAAAAGAAATAATTATCAAACCTTTTTATAAGTTATAAGCGAAAATGTAAGGACATCATAAACATCTGTTAACAAATTTAGACCAAGTGCGAGAAAACGGAGGAGTAGTGGGAGTACCAGTCCTCAGCGCGCTTATATAAATCGCAGTCCCCTCAAAAGACGCTAGTGGACGGGTACCCCCACTACTCCGCCGTTTTCTCACAATCGGTGATTTTCAGTCATCTTTGTATGCATTTTTTGAGTGTTAAATATCATTTTATCGAAAAATAAGAATATACGTTTTGTTCTTTTCTATTTCAATTTTACAATTTTTTTATTTCTGACAATCTGACGACCACACGAGCATTCGGCCTCAAGTAAATATATTGCTTTAAAAATTTTAAATTGCAATTTCGCATGAACTAATTGCGCGACAATTGCAGGGTTTTGCACACATTAAGTACGTATCAGTACCTCTTATTTTATGAAAGATTAATGCTACATCTTAAAAAATGAAGTATCTACGAATTTAAAAAGAAAAACACAAATATTTAACTTTTCCGATTTTTCTTGGAAAGTTATTACCTAATTGAGTCCAATTGGTGTTCATTTTATTCGTATTTTTATCTTCTATAACTTTTCTTTTTACACCATTAACATTGGTTCATTACTTTTCACTCAGGAAAAAAAAAGTTGAGAAAAAACACTTTTTTTCCATTTAAATGTTATTTAACAATTTATGACAATTCATTTTCAGTACAAAACATGAATATAGGGTTCTTTATACTATTTAAAATTACTATTATTTTTGTCAAAAATTTACTTATTATTTGCTCTATTGACTGGGGTAACAGTATTTTCAATGAAGTTATTAATAATTCTTTAAAATTTCGTGCTACATTGTTTTTGTATACAAAATTGTCAATTTGGGAATCATGTTCTTCCAAAAATCGTTGTCTCTTATAATCTACAACATAAATAACTAATGAAGAAAATTAGTTTCCTCTTCACATACCTTCTCCACTAGCATTTTCAAAGGAGTCCATATTACAAAATAACAGTAAGCACAATCTACGATTGATAATTGACCCTGTACATCAACGGCTTGCTCTGGAGTTAAGTGAGCAGCACTATAGGAACACTTTATCTCAATTATAATGTCGTTCTCTATTACACCATCTGGAGATGCGCCTAAATAGCCAAAGTCTTTGGATATATACAGTGTCATCCCCAAAGTCCGTACCAAATGGGAAACTTCTTTATTATGGGTTTTTCAATAAAAAGTTATTTTCATAAAGTTTGTGCATCCTCTAAAGCTAAAAATGCACCAACACAATGTGGCGAAATAGGCGTAATATACGAGGTGCATTTGAAAATTTGATTTTGAGTCAAGAGTAAAGTGCCTTTATTTCAGTAAATATCAAAAAATTTTATTTGAAAAGTTGTTTATCATTAAAAACTACATCAAGATTTGAAGTCATGGCCATCTAGGAGAAATTTTAATTTGTTCCAGTTTCCAATAAAAAGAAACGAACTGTGCCTGTTGCGGGATGGACATCATACTGAGATGTAATTTAATTTGATGTTTAGTGCCTCAATATTATTGAAAATGATATTCTTGTTAAGATTTTGACTTGTTTTGAGCAATTTTTGGTGTCAATAAAAATCAAAAGAACTTTGCACCAAAAATGTTGACGTTTTTTCTAATGAATAAAAAAATTGACCATAATTAGCACAATAATTGAGCAATTTGTAAATTACAAGCTTTTTTAAATAAACTGTTGTATACAAGATATTGTTTAATTATCATTTAAAGTAAATCTTTTTTCTTATAGCCACCATTTTAAAAAAATTGGAAAAATTGACATTTTTTCTAGCCATGACTTTAAATTTTGATGTAGTTTTTAATGGTAAACAACTTTTTCAAATAAATTTTTTGATATGAAATTCTGTATGAAGTAACCTTCAAATGTAACGCTGTTCATCCAGCCATTTTTCGTAGCCGCATAGGAAGTTTGAGAAAATTCACCTTCCTTTGGAATCCATGAGTCCCAAACATGTTTTCCTTTGAAAATCACCAATGGTGACAATTTTTCTCCGGCTGCATTTGCTGTCACCAAAACTGATATGTTTTCTCTGCCCGGCCCACTAGTGGTTCTGTGGGTTGACACTCCTTTTACCAACAATCTTGGCTTTTCTAGGGTGAATACAAAAACTTGTCTTTGAATGGACAATTTTGACAATTTGAATGTCTTTTTGAATCGGATGAACCAGTCATCCCCAGGAACTCCGTCCCGAAATGGTGTGGAAATCCCGTTTTCTCTATCATAACGCCCTACCATCTCGAGAACTTCTTTCTTAGTCAAGCCAAAGCCCCATTTCTCTAATGTTATTAAGCTGTCAGCAATGATTTTCTCCTCTAAGAAGCTGAGAGCTGTTGGCCGTCCTAGAGTTTGGATTTTGACGACCCTTTGTTTTTTCACTCGTTTGAACAGAGTCGGTTTAGGTATTTTGAATACCTTACTGGTACTGTAAAGAGTCAGCTCACCAGCAGCAACCATTTCCATCGCACGTCTGAGAGGTTATTCAGTGTAGGCAGGGGGGCCCGTTTTTCGAACAGAATTGCGCACTATAGTTTCCTGGAATAGCAACATTGACTTTCATATCATCTACCTGAAGGGGCTTAGTATGATTTTTTTTCAATTGGCAACAGTGGGGAAAGTGGAAACCAAGGTTCCACTTGCCCCTTTTGTTTGGGTTCCACTTGCCTCAGGTGATGAAAATAATGGGGGAAGTGTAAACATGACAGCATTTATTACTCACTACGAAATACGGCTTTTGCACTCTAACAACACATGACACAATCATATGGCATTAACTTACCTCAAAAGATTCGCGAAAATTGCCCTCCAGAAGGCCAGAAAACAAACACTCTTGATCACGCCACCTACTCGATCTCGTAGTTGGAAACGGATTAATCTGAAGAGAGCCTTCCTGTTCACGTCCACGTGCTTCTAACGTATTCCAACCGCCTTGTTGGTTTCTGTAGAGATAATTTGAACTTTCTCTCATAGATTCCGCTGTTGTGTTCTTCATCGCAAGGCCTGAAATTAGCATGGGTTCCAATTGCCCCGAATTTCCACTTACCCCGCATTACCTTAAATGTAGATTGGTTGCAAGAGGTCATGAACAAAATGTTTACGAAAATGTCTATGCTCCTGTAGTAGCGAGGCTGAATACGTTACGAACTTTAATAGCATTAAGTGCTTGCAACATGTGGGAAGTTTTTCAAATGGACGTGTGCAGTGCTTTTTTACAGTGTGAAATTCAAGAAGATTTGTACATGTATCTACCGGAACCATGTAAAATGGAGAAAGGAAAGATTTGTGAATTAAAAAAGGTGATTTATGGTCTTAAAAAGGCATCGTTGTGTTGGTACGAAAAGTTTGATACATTCATGCATAATATGCATTTTAACAAAAGTAAATGCGACAATTGTTTGTACATTCAGTTGAGTAATAAAATCTGTATACAGGGTGTCCCACCGGGAACGCCATCGATAGAGTATAGAAAAACTGTACATGGGAAAAATTTGAAAATTTGGTAGTATACTAACATCGACGGGGGCAGTTTCGCTAAAATATTTTCAAGATGGTGACACTTCCGGCTATACCGGAAGTATGTGTCAACTTGCTTATTTTAAATGGAACACTCTATATATTATTCTATTTTTGAATTTTGCCCAAACTTCTAGACACATTTTGTGTATAATGTCCTATACCTAAGTCTAACTGTTTTGGACTTATTTTAAATTTTATGTCAAAATGACGTTTTCAGGCCTAAACAAAATTATAAAATTTTCCTATACTAATGCCTTTATTATTTAATTGAAATAGGTTTCCTTGTAGCAGGGGACCTATTTTAGTGGGCTATGTCGATATTTTGATAATAAATTAATACAGGGCGATAAAAAAAGGATAAAAATTAAATTCAAAAACACGTCGAAAGTCATTTTTTTTAAATGCAAGCACCATGTTTTTATAGCTTTATTTTATTTAGCATCAAAAATAAGGTTGACTTTGTACAAGGTTGTCTATTAAAAAAATTCATGGTTTTCGAAATATTGGCAATTTAACTTTTTTTTTGTTGCACAAATGCTATTGTATTTTTTTAATATGAATGGTTATTCCTAGTTGGCCATGATGGCGTTAGAAAACAATCATCTGTCAAGGATATGTCAAACTGTTAAAAATTTTCAATAATCATGTCGGGACGCTTAAATTATACAAACGAAGATTACTTAAATTTATTTATTATTTATAGACAATGTGATAAAGTTATATTAAGAACATGTGTTAAAGTTAACTGTACCGACTGTGAGTGTTAAAGTGCATATCGTTACCAAAGCGATAACTTTAAATAACACACACGTGTGTTTTAAGCATAATAAGTTATCGCTTTGATAACGATATGCACTTTAACACTCACAGTCGGTACAGTTAACTGTTGGCATTTCTTAGTTTGATACACACAGTTTGACATATCCTTGACAGATGATCGTTTTCTAACGCCATCATGGCCAACTAGGAATAACCATTCATATTAAAAGAAATCAATAGCATTTGTGCAATTTGGCACGCTGATTACTCATGCTCATGCGCATAAACGTGCAAAATTTGACGTTCATCCATCAAGATTAAAGGGCTGGAACCGCCCCTGTCATGCAGTTAATTGCTCGAAACTTTTTTGCTTTTGACCTTTTGCTAATTTCATTTACATGGGATGAAAGATCATTCAAAAACACGCATAAAAGGTTTACTTGTTTCACCTTCGTAAATCAAGCCGTTTTCGAGAAAAACGACTTTAAAGTTTGTCTTGCACCAGCATACATGATACTGATTTATTTCACATTTCAACGAAGTGTGCCTTGAGAACAAAATAATGCTATGCGTTCCTATGGGAACAAAAATCATAGTAATATGGAAACATTTTCGACAGATTATTAGTAACTTGTTTTAAATAAATTCAGTTGGTGAATTTAAATTTAGTAAAATGGATAACACATATTCCTAGCTGGTGGAAATGCGTCGGAAGCAAAACGCTTGTATGGTGCAGCATTCCCAAATAGAAGGATTCCGCAATCAAGACTATTTAGTACTATCCACACCAGGCTAGGAGACTTCGGATCTTTTAAACGTAGACATTCTGACGCAAGTCGACAGAGACGAACCCGAACGCCTCAAGTTGAACGATATTAGAATACATCGAACATGATCCGAAACTTAGTGTAAGAAGAATTGGTGCTCAATTGTGCTCAAGTTCAGTGCACGAGGTATTACAAGAACAACTCCTTCATCCCTGCCAATGCCGAAAAGTTCAGGCCTTGAGTCCTCAAGATCCTATGACTCGAGTGCGCATGTGCAATAGGATCCTTAATCTTTACAACGGCAATGAAAACTTTTTAGGGAATTTGCCTTTTACTGATGAAGCTGAATTTGGACACGATGGCGTAATAAATCTACACAATGAACATTATTGGGCTGATGAAAATTCTCATGCGACAGTGGAATGCAATTTTCAAAACAAATTTTCCGTTAATTTGTGGGCTGGCATAGTAGGAGATCATTTAATCGGGCCATATTTTTTGCAACAACACTTCGGTCTTTATTTTTGATGTTCTTTCCACCCTTTTAAGTTTCCTACAATCAATTCGGACCACCCTGTAGAGCCAAATGGTATTTAAACTATCCTTATTATTTAGTTGTGAACTAAAAAAAAAATAAATATTATAAATGCCCAGTTACAACTCAAGAAGTAAAAGTAATAAAACGTGTCGTGAATGGATACGTACCATGTTTTGTATATCTTTTCTGCTCTTAAATAAACAAAACTACCACATTATGAGTTTTTCCGAGGTTATTGGTCATAATGGTAAATTTGGAAAAAAAAACGTTCTGTTATCTTATTATTCTAGAAATACTCCCCAAATTGGAAGCAATTAAATATTAAGGGAATTATTTGAAGAAACGTTTTTACTACTGTGAATACAGCCTTAAAACGTAAGAATTCAGCTTTGATTTACGTTCAATTAGTAAAGAAATAAATAAAGAAAGTTTTGGTTATCTTAATGTTTTTTATGAAAAAGTATACGTTGTATTATAATTTATTATCAACTGCACTGCAAATTTTTTGGTAATCCGTATGACGTAAATATGGTTCGTAAAGAGTAATTTTCTGATTGATGGTTTTACGTATGAAAATATTAAAAATATAAGCTGTATGTTTTATTTAAAATCTTGTTTGTTTGAACTCTTACTCCAAATAAACAACGAAATAATCGGTACTTATTTATTTATTCGTTGTAATTTCGTTCATTAAACAGTAAAGTGTGCTTATTTTCATTTTGCACCATAATATCTATGTAAATATATGTTTAGAACATAAGTCATAAAATTACATTTCTGTTTATAACAAAGTGAAAAAAGTTATGGTACTTACCTACATCAAAAACAAACTTTGCTAATGCGTAAACTGCGCATGAAAGTTTTGGGAAACAGCGGACGTACATTTTCCAGTTAACCATCAACTTTTCCTAGTGCAACATGTGCTTATTGTGTCATATTTTCTCGCAACTGATACGTGTTCATGTAAGTTTAAAAAAAATATTTAAATTAATTTTTTTAAAAAAAGGCTAAGTTTTTGATCTCACATCAGGTACACATAGAATTGCTGAAAAAAAATAAGTAAACGTTGAAGTTTATGAAACTTTTTAACTAAATGACCATTATTCTTTAATTATTCATACAATGTTTACTACAGTTTATGTACTAAATTTGATAACATTATTTTATTTTAGTGCCGATTTTATATGTATTGTTTCATTTTGTATAAATATTCGCAGTACAATTAATTAAAGTTTAATTTACTGCAAATTATTATTATTAATTCAGTGGTTCTGGAAGTAAAAAAAAGTACGTTTTCATTGTAGTTATTTAAAGGACAATGCAATTTTCCCTATTATTAAATAATAAAAAAAAATGCTATCTAGATCGCATAGTAATTTATATTTTCTATCAATGGTTAATAATAAAAACCGTAATGTTTTAACAAAATTGTTCACAGCAGTATAGAAAAGATTTTCGAAAACAACTATTTTTTTCAGAATTTTTTTTATATTTTAAATTTTTTCTATAAGCTATCGTTTTAATGGTAAAAGTAATTTAAAGTAATAATGTTTGTGATTGGAATAGTAATTTATGTGTTTCTGTATCAATTTCTTATGAAAAGAATGACATTTCATGTCATAGTTTAATATTTTATATAATTTGAGCAACAAAAAATGATTGTAACTATTTTTGGTTAGTAGAAAAGATAATCAACACATGCATTATTTGTTATTTGATTTGAATGAATATAAAAATTACAAATATTTTTGGCGCTGAACATTAACGATAGTATTACTACTTTCTTCTCGTTATTTCGGTATCGCTTTAAAATTACATATTGGACATATATTGTTTAAACGGAATTAAATTAGAAACAACTTTAATTAATTTGTCCGGGACACAAAACTTCACACCATCCAAGAAGGATATCATTATTAAAACATCTTTTTTACGTCCAAACTATTAATTGATATGTTGTTTTTTTTGAATTGCTTTTTGGGGGTAAGTTTTTTATTCTATTTATTAATGAAATTAAATACAGGTTTTGAGATATGGAGAATTAATTTTGAATATTCAGTTGGAGTCATTGAAGACGTTTTTGGTTGGATTATAAAGCATTTTTGGATTTTTTTTTATACGTGACTGGCAAAGAGTTTGCATCAAATAGGAAAAATTTTTGTAATTGAGATATCCGAAAATTTCTTTTGGCAAATGAATTCAGCATATCCAATAACAAAAAAAAAACACTTTGACAAGTGTTATGTGACCACTGTCATGGCGGCAAGTTTAAAAAATATTCCTTAAATATGTAAAAAGTGAGGTTAGATGACAAGATATTGAAAAATGCCTAAGAGAAAACTTGTTCAGAATTAGATTATACGTCTATGTGCAAATTTTTAAAAGAACATAACGATTTTTCAAAAATATCGGTTTTCCGGCATTTTTTTCCGGAAATATTGAGAAAACAAAATTTTTTGCGTTTAATTTGCATAAAACACAATAAAACCAACAAACAAACTTTACAATAGAGTAATTTTTATGATTAGTCTACCAATGGACGGTAGAGAACAAAACACATTGTTTTTTTATGACGGACTTTGTGGCAATGGCCTACAGAAAACAAAAGGTTGAAATTACAAATTTAGAATTATTTTAAAATAGTCCTAAAATGATCAACTCTTCCATTCTAAACCCAATTTTAACATTTTTTTACAATATTGCCTGGCTAATAAGCTTATACAAAAACATACAAAAAATTTCCGGAAAAAATGCCGGAAAACTGATATTTTTGAAAAGTCGTTATTCTCTTTTGAAAATTTGCACATAGACGTATAATCTAATTCCTGAACAACTTTTTCAATATCTGTCATCTAACCTCACTTTTTATATATTAAAGGGATATTTTTTAAATTTGCCGCCATGACAGTGGTCACATGACATTTTTCAAAGTTTATTTTTGTCATTCAATATGCTGAATTTATTTGCCAAACGAAATTTTCGGATATTACTATTACAATAGTATATTGTTACACGAGTTTTACTAGACGTATGTTGTCGCACGCATGGGTTTGAAGCACGAGGAGCGTAGGCGACGAGTGCTTCAAAGAAATAAGTACGACAAATTGTCTTGTAAAACAAGTGTAACATACTATTTTTTTTTATTTCGCTTTAATTAATATTTACTACTCCTATCTGGGCAAAAAAATTGTTGTACATGGAAATTTAATTTTTTACGGTTGGCAATACTAACTGAAATTTTTTCAAAGTTTAAAGTTAGGCGGCTAAAATTTTTGTATTGAATTGGTTAAAATTAATTATAAATAACTATTTAAATTAAAATTATGGATGCAAATGACTTTTCGTGTATCCCGCCAGAACTAAAAAGAAGTAGCGATAAGTGCAATTGACCACTTACTACCGGAAAGATCTAAAACTAAATATATCAAAGAATATAAAGGTTTTTCTAAATCAGTGGTTCCCATACTTTTTTCTCATAGACCACTTTAAACATTTTGCTGGATCTGGTGGACCCCCTGCATCTATTACATTTACTAACTTACTTCCAAAACCCGAAAAAAGTATATGTCTATGTAAATCTGTGTTGTGGCTATTTTTCAATCAACTATGAGTTGAAAGTTTTCGAAAAAAAGGTGAGAATTTATATTGCTTTGATTATGCTGTGAGTATTGTCATTCAAGCTAAGTTTCAAAGCCAGTCTAAAAAGCGTCTTCATCCAACAGTTGGATTCCTACTTTACTTTTTGTATTCTAAGATTGACTCACAGTACAAGAAACCAATAATCTCCCACTTCGGAGTGGTAAAAGTAAAAATAAATATTTTCTTGTTTTGTAGCTATTTATTCAAACACAAAAATTACTACACTTTTAATTATGTTGTTATAACAGTCTTAGTAGAATCAAAATTTAACATCAAAACTAATAATGATTATTAGTTTTGATGTTAATCTTTATCTCAGATTACCATTGTAATCTGAGATAAAAGTTATAATTTTAATGGGAGGGATGTACTTGGTGAATTGACAGCAAATTATCAATATTTGGCTTGAGTTTAGTTAAGTATAACCGTAAATCTCCTCGCTCTGTAATATTTAATCTGCTCCGTTTTTTTGTCAACAAGTTTGTTACGGCACTAAAACTGCGTTCGACAAGATATGACGAAGGAAACGCTATGAGAAATTTTTGCACAATTCCCCACAGTCCTGGATATTTTTCAGGTATTTGTGCCTGCAGCCAAAATGATTGATACCCTCTTTTGAATGCTACTTTGAGCCTCTCATTAGTGCTAAGCTCGAGTAGCTCTTCTTGCAGTACCACATTTTCCACTTCAGTTTCATCATATGGATTTATTATCCATGGTGGTATATCCATCGACAGAATGTCTTCAAATCTGATTTTAAAATCATCATACAGGGCAATCAAATGTTGAACATACGTCTGAATATCTTCGTCGAGGCATTCTACCTGCGATAAATTTGGAAACTGGGAAAATTCACGTTGACCAATATTTTGCTTCATAAGTTTCAGTTTACCAAGAAAAGCTGAAATTTCACTCTTTGTTTTTATCAAATTGAGGCTGTCCCTTTGTAACTGTAGGTTGAGGTCATTGAATTTTTGAACAAATCTGTCAAATACGCAATGTCTGCTTTGAAATTCATGAGGTTTTCTTTTAAAACAGGATCTTTAGTGTTCAGAAACTCTAAAACAGAGTCGAAAAGCAAATAGAATCTTGATAGACATGCACCTTTCGACAACCAGCGTACTTCGGTATGTAGCAGCAATCGTTGGAAGTCCTCATCATTTTCTTCGCACAACTGTGCAAATAAGCGCGTATTTAATGCATTGCTTCTTATTTTGTTAACTGCATTAATCACAAATTGAAGCGCTTGGTGCAATCTATCACTCAATTTTTTCGCTACTAGATGTTGTCGGTGGATGACACAGTGAATTGCAATTACCTCTGGTATAATCCTTTTAAGATGACTTATAAACCCACGATATCGCCCGACCATGGCAGGAGCTCCATCTGTTGCCACCGAAATAATGTTTGTGAATGCAATTGATTTTTCCGTAAAAATCATTCAGAACATTAAAATTGATTCACCTTTAGTGTCAGTCTTCAAAGTTTTCGCGAATAGTAACTCTTCAAACATTTGTTCGCCTTTGATAAATCGAACATATGCCAATAATAATGCTTCATTGCCAGGTAAAGTTGACTCGTCCAGTTGAATAGAAAAATGAGTTGTTTGCAGATAATTACACAAGAAACTTTCAACATCAGAGCTCATTTCATCAATACGTCTTTGTACAGTGTTGTTACTCAAAGAAATTCTTTTAAGTATGTCAAATGAAGATTTGTGCAGGACAGTTTTTAAGACCTCTTCAACAGCAGGCAAAATTAACTCCTCTCCAATGGTATGCGGTTTCCCAGATTTTGCTATAAGTAATGAGATATTGTAAGATGCCCGCAAGCCATCGTCGTTGCTTTCAGACGTTGAAGCAAACATACTATGCACGGTGGGTCTTTTTTCATACTTTTCCTTCAATGTTTGGAAATATTTCAAATCCTTACCTATTTTGTCAGGATGACACCTTCTTAGATGATCTTCCAGCTTCGATGGTTTCATAGAGTCATTGCTCAAGACCTTGTTGCATAAAAGACACATGGGCAATCGCTTGTCTGTATTTGATGGAAGAAAACCAAATTTCAAATATTCAACACTGTACTGTCGACACTTCTTCTTAGATTCAGCCATGTTTCGTATCAATTACTTACCTGTAAATATGAAAAAAATGTTTGTTAAGTAATCTTAAAATGATTTAACAAACATAATAGAAGTAGCTTTTTAAGATACAAGTTGCTAACAAATAGATAGGTAGGTACTTACTTTTCCAACACTGGCAAACAATAATATCAATTCACTTTAATTTTCAAAAGTCTGAAAACTACTTCCGTCACTGGTGAACACTTATATAGGTACACTTTCTTTTTTGAAATTCCGGAAACAACTGAGTAATGTTTATCATTCGCATTCGTCCAACAAGTTCATGCAAGTTCAGACACCACTTTAACTAGGCGGGCGGGCGGCGCGGCATCGGCGAGTCTTGACACGCTCTTTCTGAATATGGAATATGCAAGTTCTTACAAAAACAATTGCTGAGCTTCTTATAATATTGTCTTCCTATATTCATAGGAGAAGTCAAGCTTCTTATAATATTGTCTGCCTATATATATTATTGTCTCCCTTATTCATAGGAGAAGTCAAGTCGGGTCACCTAATACATTTTTATAGACCCCCGTTAACGAGTTGTGGACCCCATTTTTTCCACGCAAGCGTAGACCCCTATCGGGCTCCCGTGGACCCCTGGGGTCCACCTGGACCACTTTGGGAATCTAGGTTCTAAATGGTGTGAGGAAAATAAAGTCGGTTCAATAACCGAAAACGTATTGTTGGCCTATTTCGAGATCATGGGCAGATCAAAAAAAGCATCGTCAATGTGGTCGAGTTATTCGATGCTGAAGACATGTCTTTCCATTTACAAAAACATTGACATTTCAAAAAACTTAAAATTAATAGCATTTTTAAAAGGCAAAATGAAAACTATCATCCCAAGAAATCATGCATTCTTGAGTCTGAAGAAATTAACCGATTCATTAATGAAGCTGATGACAATATTTTCTTGGCCATGAAGGTATATTTCAGTTTATAAAATTTTGTTTGTTAATACAGATTCATATAATTTTAGGTCATACTAATTATAGGCTATTGTGGGGCTTGCAGAAGGGATGAATTAACCCACATGTCAATTAAAAGTAGACATAATCGTAGTAACTGTACCCAAAACAAAAATAAATGTAATCAGAGTATTTCTAATCACAGAAGTGCCTTGGATTAATATCATTAAAAAATACATTAAACTGCGACCTTCCCATGCTTCCAATAACAGATTTTTTTTTAAATTATCGTTCCGGTAAATGCCATACACACGGATCAATATGATAGTGTGGTGCTTTCTCCAGAATCAAATTCTAAAAACAGTAACAAAATTGAAGTGGAAATAGTCGATGAAGCAGGTGTTAGCAAACAACAAAATATTATTGTGTCCGATCAATCACTTCCACCGATTTATATTTCGGCTAGTGAAACCTCAACGGTGATTGTCAAAATATACAGTCACTGCCATATAAGTGAAAAAAAAAAATAGGATGCATGCAAAAGTGGAATTTATTATAAAAAAAGTCACAAATTTATGAATAAGTGCATTCATAGTTGTTCGGATAAATTTGATTTTTTTTAAACTTTTGTTCTTTGCTTGTTACTGAGGCGTGTTAAGTTTTTCTGTTCTTGTTCTTTGTTAAGTTTATCTGTTTTTTGTTTGTTGTCAAGTTTATAACTACCACTAGCTTAAAAAATATAATTTTCGTGGATATTGTTCATTCATTAAAATAAAACATACTCACTCTAAAATTATTCCGGCATAATTTTCCTTGAAGAGAGAATTAAAGTAAATAACTAATTCTTTAAAAATTTGCATGTGTTTTACAAATGACATAAACAAATAACATTACAGTAATAGAGATCAGTGAACATTACATTTTCAACCATTACCAACCACAAGAAAAGAAATCACCAAAAACAATAACGCTAGTGTAAATTTTGTGTAACTACTTTTTTGCAAAACAGTGTCACAAAATCGTCATTGTATACGCGAAATAGAAAAAAAATTTTCCCATTTGACGCAAACTCTTTGCCGGTCACTGTATAAGAATTTATTTTTGATGATATTTTGTTATTTACCTTGGCCTTTAGTTCTACTCCGTTGTTGTTGTTGTTAAAATTTGATTTAAAAATTAAACTCTAGTAAGTTATTACCAAGTTTTTCTTTTTGACATTTTTTTACCCCACATCTTATAAATAATATGGCGAGTTGTGTGTCGGTTTCTAAACCTAAAATTTGGACACTTTTTTTTAATTTTTGCGGCGAATTAGAGTTAGTACAGTCATCGTCAGTGAAAGTGGACATATTCAGGTAGAAATTGTAGGGTGTAGAGAAAAAAAAACCACTATTTATGATCGGGCAATAAGCATTTTAATCTTCCATGTAAACAAGTAAATTCTTTACATTTTCTTATTGACTTTTCACATATTGAAAACTAAAAGCTTGTTTATTTCAATTATATAAGTATGAATCTCTGCTTTTGTAGTATATTCTTTACTTTCGTTTTTATATGAGATTAAAAAACCAATAACAAATTATATTCTTAAGAAACTACATTAAATTTGCAAAATTAATTAAAAGAAGCGACATAACAGAATCAATATTGACTATAATTAGTTTGAATAGATTAAACAAATTAAAACAGGAAATATGCCATTTTTTATTTAATTAATTAATTTAATTTATTAGAAAATGCGACGTTTCGCTATTTTTGTATTAGTTGGTAAGTGTATTTATTAATTATTTTTGTTTGTGTAATTTACAATTTTTAGGCATGAGTAAGCTGATAATAATCAGCGAAACGTCACCTTTCTAATAAATTAGATTCATTAGTTAAATAAAAAAAAATCCTATTTCCTGTTTTTATTTTGTTTAATCTATTTAACAATTGAACGACTAATCAACAACTAATTCACGTCCATTAGATTGAATATTTACTCCCCACACAAAAAGAACAGAGTGAATGAGAAGGTTTTCGGTTTATAGAAAATTTAAGACCACTCAAATTAAATCATTTCCGTATCATCGAATAGCTCTTTGATTAATTTTTATTTTTCATTATTTCTGTGTTTGGGTATTTGTATTGAATATAGTATTTGTAAATAACAAACGATCGATGAACTGTTATTGTGCTTTTAATAAACTAATTTTTATTTAGCATGAATCTCTAAATTGTTTAAATAAATAATGCAAATTATCTTTAAAATTTTATTTTAGTCTTATATTTCTCAAAGGTCTTGGATTCGTGACTTGAAATTATTAATTTAGTAAGAACAGTTTTATTTATCCATAGCACATATTTAATTTTATTCATACACAAACACTTAATACAAATTCAAAACTTAATAGAAACTTAATCTACTTTTACTTGCAAGTATTTAACATAAATCTACTGAATAATTTTATTTATATTTAACGTTGAACATTTATTTATTTACAAAAATTTCTAAAACTAACCTTTCGCATTTGACGCATGAATCGCTTTGTTGATTTCCTCGCATTTTCTCCATACTTTCCATACATTTTCTCAGCAAATTTCGTTAATTGTTTACAACAATCACTATAACGCAAGCCATAACAACGCTAGCAGCTACCAACGCGGCAAATTCAATTCAATTTATTCTTTAATTGATTCACAATAATTTTATTCAATTTTTATACGTTCATTCAAAAATGCATAACGTCTTTAATTTTTAACCATCGGATTCATAACACTTCATTTCAACGTTTAGTAAATTTAAATGTTAAAACTTCGACTTTCAATCATCGTCTGTTAATTTTCCGATGTTAACATTTCTACATTTACATTTCGAATGCCTTTACGTGTCAACCATAACTCTCCTCTATGTCTTTCTGTTTTCACTTTGACCTTTAAAAATGCGTTCATCACAAACCTTGAGTTCATTTCACACATACAAAGAAATCACTAAGTTTGTTTTCTAGGTATCGCTGTTGTCTTAATTTCGCGGTGCCCGTCTGTCGGTAAGTCAAACGAAAACGCTTCACATAAAAAGTTCTTTTATTTAGACTGTTGATTCTATAATTCAGTTTAACGCTTACAACTAACAAACACATTTTATTCACTACTTAATTTAATTAAATGAAAAGGCTTTGTCTACAAAAATGAAAACAATTATATTTCTTAAATGAAATGTAAATTGGTTTTAGAAAATCATATCGAAATTTTATTACATTATTAACGACTGATTTGAATAAACACTTACTATAAATTTTTGTATTGATAAATTTTGTTTCTAAATTTTTTAATTTAAACTAAAACTTTCTAGTGCAATATATTATAACAATAATAAAGAAATGCAATTAAAGATTTATTATTTAAATGTTTTGTGAATGTAGATATTGTAAGAAGTGAAGTTTAATAAAAGACTTTAAAATAAAGTGTAGCAATAAATAAACGCAATTAGAAACATATTATTTCAATCCTCTTAATTACTGATCCAACCTTTACCTAATTTTTACATTTAATGGCTGCTCAAGAACTTTGAATAAAATCCTTCCTTTGTAGTGTCATTATTCTAAATAGTTTTCCCTAATTGTCTGATTTTATTCAAAACTGAAACATATAAAATTAATCATTTTTAAAGATTACCTATTTTACATTGTTTTGGGTTTGAAGGCAAATGTTTGAAAAACCCTGTTGATTTTACATATATAAGGCTAAAATTAATAATTCGGATTAATACTTTGTGGCAGTTAAGTGTAATAAAACAGTTCAGTTAATTTGTTTAGGCGAATCGTTTAAAGAGATTGTTCTTTAGAAAACCGGGAACGTATAGTTGGTATTTTCGAAACGAGTTGGTCTATAAACGGAATCGCACAAACAATAGATCTTCTAGTAAGTAATTTAATTATTCAGCTTTATGTTTACCAATATAACTTATAATTTATTGTATTATTGGATCTAATTAATTTTTTTTTGTTTTTTGTAATTTAGAGATTAACCGTAAGCCGTTGGATTTGCCGCAATGAAACTGGAGAATTGGCTGCCGTTCGACCATTACAACAGCGGCACAATATAGCTATCATAGAGTTGGCTGATAATGAACGATTTATATTGATGCTTCAAATTAAAGAACGTTTGAGGTTACCGTGTAGTAGAAGAACGAAAATGCATGGACTACATAACGGCGGAAAGAGCAGGACTATTTTAACTTGGGTGGAGTGAGAGAACAAAACGTTGTAGAATTAACGCGGCACCTGACAGAGACGTGGAACTTTTTAAGGAACAATCTAATCAAAAAAACTTATAAATAGTATGCAACAGAAGTTACAAAGTTCTATTGATAACAATGGGTATTATACAAAATATTAAATTCTAATAAATAATAGTTTTGGTAAATAATTTATTTTTTGTGCAACCGTACGGTTTATAATCTATTTTGAAATCGGTTTTTAAAATCTGTTGTTAAAAACAGTTTTTAAAATCGGTTTTTAAAATCGTTTTATAAATCGATTTAACACGGTACTTACGCCGTTTTAATTTAAATCCAGATCCTTTTAGTTTAAAAATAATTCAACCTCTACTCAAGCAAACCCCTCAGTAATTAATATAATATATTGTAGTAGTTAAAAACGGTACTATTTTTAACAAAATAATTTAAAGTATTCTATGTTGTACATACAAGTTTTTTTCTTTGTTTATTTTACCTTGTAAAAAGGCTTCCTTTACAGTTGTTAATGTTTGCCAAAACCGACCATGCACCCATGCAAAGCAATGACAGTTTTATGATGTCAAATGTTCCTTGAAGAATATATATAAGAGGATTAAAGCAGGTAAAATTTGTTAATGTTAAGATTATAGAATATTTTAACATTTTTTTTATTGTTTCCTCTAGAGGTCGATAATAAAAGAAAATATTATTGCATAAATGTTTGGTAAATTTATTAATTCATATGATCGTGTTAGATGATACTGCGTTTTAGCCTAAACCTTTAAATACTAGAAATAGAAAACTAACCGTAAAAAATAGCCCCCATAAGGACATTTATTTCTTCAAATAATGCCCCAGGAGTCAGAATTACTCAATTACTACATTAAGGTATCAAAAGTTTGATCGTTTGGTCGCTTAAAATTACATTTTAAACATTGACCTCAGACTACTTTTTTTTCTTTCCTATTGATTTTTATGCGTGTATCTTTTTTGGCAGTTTTTTATTTCGGTTTTTTTCCCGAATTTTGAGAACCTATTTAAAAATCGACTCAAAAACCCAATTTATAAGGTCAATTTTAAAATCCAATTCATAAAATCGACTTTAAAAACTGTTTTTTAAATCGGTTTAAGAAGCAATTTTAAAAATCGTTTTTAGAAATTGACTTAAAAACCGATGTTAAAAATCGACTTAAAAAACGATTTTAAAAATCGACTTTGAAAACTAATTTTAAAAATCGACTTCAAAACCGATGTTAAAAATCTATTTCGAAAGTCGACTATGTAAATCGGTTAACCGATTAATCGGTTTTCGATGTTTCTGAAAAACAGCGAATAATTACTAATCGATTAATCGATTAACCGGTTAATCCAGTTTTGTTGCCACACTCTACTAACATTGAAGATATTATTGACTAAGTATATTGCAAGTACTTAATTCCGATGAAATTTATATAAAAATGCGAAAAACTTAACAAAGATATAAAAATGTAGTGTAAATATATCAGTAAATAAGTAGTATTTGTATATTGCAAAAACAAATAGGGTAAACACTAAAATTATAATTTTCCCATATGCGCTTGCGCGTCTCTTCTACGCTTGCGCGGCTTCTTTCTGCGCACGCGCATACGTCGTTACGCACGTATGTAAATTTTGCTTTTATAGAATCTACCTTGATATTGAAGTATTTTGAATTTCAAAGTGTCCATTGTAACGGTTGCACAAAATATTTTCTGTACACTTCGACCACAAAATACTTAGTGTTCTCGAAGTTCTTGAATACTAGAAATAAAAATCCATGTTTCCATGGAAATCGCCCGTTGCATACTTTTGTTCTTAAATAAATAATTTTTTTTTGCGAAGGGAGTAAATATTGAAACTAATTATTAACACCTCAGTACTAATTTCTTCATGTCGTTTTTTTTTTGATGAATTTCGATAATTTCAATGTAGTTTTTTATACGAATTTAATTTTTAACAACTAATTTTGTGGTATCTCTATTCACAAAGATTTAAATAATAGATTATTAATTGCCATTCTTTATTGTTGTAATATCTGTTATTTTACTTCACTTGTTTGTTATTTTCAAATCGTGTAATTATATTTTAATCACATTATCGAAAAACTAAAATTTTTAATTGCAATTATTTCCGATGACAATGTAATTTTCAATCAAAATACCCAAGCATAGAGATAATGAAAAATTGTTACGAAAATTAAAAATCAATCAAAGAGCTATCCGACGGTACTAAAATATTTTAATTTGGGTGGGCTTAAATTTTCAATAAGCCGGTAACCTCCTTTATTGTTCTTATTGCATAGGGAGCAAATATTGAAACTAATTATAAATGTCGTTATTTTTTTAAATTAAGTTTGCAAACTTCAATGTAGTTTCCTAAGAATATAATTTATTATTGTTTTTTTTTTAATTTCACATGGAAACATAAATAAATAATATACTACAAAAACTGAAATTCATACGTAATATAATTGAAATAAACAAGCTTTCAGTTTTTAATATGTGAAAAGTGAATAAGAAAGTATAAATAATTTACTTGTTTACCTGAAGATTAAAATGTTTTGTGGTGTTTAGGGTGGATACCCTAAACGCCGGGTTGAACCAGGGAAAGAATTCGCATTCGGATCGGTTTAGCAGCGTTTATTATTAGACATACCGTGTTCGAGCTGATATTGTGGTATTATACAGGGTGTTTCATTAATCAGTACAGAAAATGAAACTGGAGATTCCTTGCAAAATTTAAAGGGGGGTTTAACATAAAAAATTTCCTTAAAGCCTCCCCTAAAGAGTTAGACAATCTGTAGCAATGCTAGGTAGCGTTAACGGAAATTTGTTCAAAAGAATAAGAGCCTGTATTCAAGAAAATGGTGCCCATTTTGAACACTCTCTGAAATAATATTGTTAATTTAAATTAAAAATGATAATTAATAATAATATTGTTATTTATGTCAAACTTGCATACGCAATTTATTAATTAAAAATTCTGCAAGTTCGCTTAATTTATTTTTGGTGAAAAAGTATTGAGTTTACGTGAAATTTTTAAGAGACAAAAAGTTTTAATTGAATTGGCCCTCCAAAATCTGAATTTTAAAATTGAAAAAAAAAATTAGTTAAAAAGTTCTGGTAAAAAACTCTAAGGTGTAGTAAGACTCACCCCCTTGCAGAGAACAAGGATGAATAAAATTATGAAATTATGGAGGCTTCTTGGTAGTAGTATTTGAATGTTTAGATTTCTTTTTTTATTTCAAGTCATTTCAGAAAAAAATCGATTAATGTGAATTTTTACACATCTTTAAGGGGCTGTAACTCTTCAGGGGAGGCTTTAAGGAAATTTTTTTTTATGTTAAACCTCCCTTTAAATTTTGCACGGAATCTCCAGTTTCATTTTCTGTACTGATTAATGAAACACCCTGTATATCGCGCTGAAAACCGCAGGCCAGATGAATTGGATCGATGGATTCAAACTTCGGCCGGTCTTTACCTGGTGCTGGTGCTGTAACTAGGCTGGTTCTTGACTTGTTGGCTTCTCGACTGCCCTCATTATTCGGTTGTAACTGCACTGGTCTGAACTGAGTTCGTACTTTAAACGTAGGTTCAAACTGAATTCTGTTGTCGTACCTACTTCGTTTTATACGTGCAAAGTAAGTTAGTTTGCTTAGTAAGCAAAGCCGTTAAGAAATGCTGACCGCACTTGCAATCGTATGTTTTGATTTCGGTGTTTCCTACGTAATACGCGGATGTAGAGTTTGTGCTGATTAGAATGGAGTTGCGATGTCAACCCCACAATTTATTGCACAATCATAAATAGGGTTTTTTCCCTAGATTGTGACCATACCCTACAATTTCTACCTGGACAAGTCCATTTTAAATGACGATGACTGTTATAATGAAACAAAAAAAAATTTTGTTTGATGACCGGCGGCTGGCCGGGCGTCTGTCCGTCAGTATGTAAAGAAAATGTCAGAAAAACCTCCGGTCAGATTTTGTATATGGGATTTATTTATAATAGTGCAAGTTTGATTAGATTTTAGGAATAATCTATCAAGCCAAAATGGCCGTTAACTTACATATACATATTTTCGAAATCTTGGAATATTTACAAAAATATTTTTACACATTCTTTAAAAATAAAAGTTGTATTATAATTTAATTATACACAGTTTTTGTTTATACTATTTTTTATTCGATAAGTAATTACTGAGAATTGATTATCACGTGACATTAATTTAATACTATAACAAATCCTCCACCAGTATTAATTATTCAAAAAATTAAGAAATAAATTGTTGAAAACTTTATTGTCTATAACTTTTGTTTGAATTATTTTTTTCTAAAACGCAATTATTATTTTCTTTTTCATTTTCAACTCGTCTTAAAATGTAGGTAGCAGAAGTTTACCACTTAGATACATTTAACAATTGCTGTCCGTTATTGAAATTTATAATTGGATTTTAAAATTGCCTTGCGGTGAACTTTTTCTTCTTTCTTAAACGTTAATTTTCTTCCCTACAACGAATCTTTTTTCCACTTTTTCTATCAAAATTATTAAGTAGTCAATTGCAAAGCTGTTTGACGTTTATTATTTCTTTTTGAGCAAAATGTTTTATATGACGATACTCTCTTACACGTTGTTAGTATCAGAACCATGCGTCAAATGCTTGTCTTATTATTTGACAATTATTGATATATTAATTTTGGTTAAATATTTGATTGGTGGTTTAATTTTTGTAATTGTAATACACTCTTTATTTCCTAAATTTTAGAGTGTGAATATTATTGTTAACTAACAATTTAGACGGCGGCGGCGTCCAACAATATTAGTTTTTACTAATTTTTGTTCTTATAGTTAGTTATGTAATAAAATTTATTTAAACCTTTTGCCTTAAATAAATAATTTGGTTTTTAAAGAGTTATTTAGCTTGGTTTAAATAATTTTATTTCTTCAAAAACAAAAAAACTTCATTACACAATTTGGCGCTGCCACGTGGGGACGGAAAATAACACAGTTTAGACAAATTACATTGTTACATTTTATTGTGATTATCTATATTTGTATTTAGCCAAGTATTTTTTAAAATTAATTTGTAAACATTTTGTGTGCTTGTAAGCACTTACTGGTATTACCTTCGAATGGAACCAAATCAACTTAAAATTGATTAACTTGTTTTTGAATGAAAGTGTCGACGTATTATTACTGCTTCAAATCAAAATTTAAGCTTTGTTGCCTTTTATCAAAGAAAATTTCGCCTTTTTTGGTTTTGATTGGTACTTTTAATAAACATCTTGATAGTTTAAAAACTTGGTGTCTGTTTCTTTCAGTGATTGTAAACGAATTGAGTCTTAATTCCCATTTAAATAACAGAATTGATATTTTACCCCTTCTGCAACTGACAAGGAGATGAAAGTAGAAATAGAAAATCCATTACTATTCTGCAAAGTAAATTTCTAAAAATTTTTTTAAATCTAAATAGCGTAAGTAATCAATCTCTTCTGAAATTCTCCGTATATAAGTAGAATACCAAATTCCATGGTGTTAATGGAAAAAAAGTGCAATGTCATTTTTAGAGAAAGTTGAAGACCTGAGTAAAACTAGAAAAGTGCCTAAATCTTTGGCTTTGGTTTTTTTAGTGATGTAGGTCTGCTCTCGTTTAGGTCAGTCAAATCTTTAGTCACAAATTGGGATAATTGGTTTGTTGTTTCAAGAGGTTTTGCCTCAAGGATACGAGTATGATTTGATGAATTAGAAATCGTACGCAAAGCACATCTGAGGTTGTTTTTATGTATGTAATTTTGGTAGAAACTATGCTTCGTTGTTTATTAAATTCTTATTTTAGCGATAACATGGTTTTATACAACATTTGTTTAGTGTCGGAATTTACAATTTTTTTTAAATTCAGGAAAACAACGAAAATATTGATAAAAATAAATCACCTCTATTGTGTAAGACTATTTCTTTATCAAAACCAGTCCTAGCTTGTTTGTCCATTGAAGAAAATGTAGATTATGTAGACTCTATTTCAGTTTTTGATACAAATCAAAGTGAAATTGAAAATTTCAATTGTTTTAACTAAGGTTTATCGTTATTATACAGGGTGTTCCGATATACCGTGCTACTGTAAATTTCTGGGACGAAAGTATGCCGATTTAACCCAAATTACCTTAGTCTAAAAGTTGATTCTCATCCCAAAAAACCACCGAGTACCAAATTTCGTACAAACACTACAGCTATTAAAAAATTATTCAAGAAAAGCTAATAAAAAATAATAACTTTGACGCTCTGTATTTCGGAAACTATTAACTTTTGAACTAAAGTAATTTGAGTTAAATCGGCTATTTCGAAACCATCAACTTTTGAAGTAAGATCATCATCATCATCATCACTCAGCTATAGTAGTCCACTGCTGAACATAAGCCTCTCGTTTATTTTGCCACTCTGTTCTATCTTGAGCCATTTTTATCCAATTACCACAGATTCTTTTGATGTCATCGGTCCATCGTGTGGGGGGCGCCCTCTACTACGATAAGCTTCGTGCCTCGGACGCCACTCCAATAGATTTTTAGACCATCTTCCGTCCGTTCTTCTAGCTACGTGGCCGGCCCAGTTCCACTTTAAAGTTGTTATTTTTCGATTACATCTATAACACCTGTTCTTTGGCGAATAATCTCATTTGGTATTCGGTCTCTGAGGGAAATACCCAGAATAGTCCTCTCCATCGCCCGTTGGGTGACACGCAGTTTCTTTGCTGACTTTTTGTAAGCGTCAATGTTTCGGCTCCGTATGTCATCGCTGGTAATACGCACTGATTGTATACTTTTCGTTTTAGACTGACGGGAATATCCGACTTGAAAACATACTTTAATCTTCCAAAAGATGCCCACCCCAAGCCTACTCTCCGGAGAAGTTCGCACGTCTGGTTGTCCCGTCCTATTCGGATCTCATGACCCAAATATTTGTAGGTGGTGACCTGTTCAATAGATTTGCTTCCAATAGTTATGTTTCACTGGGGACTAGGTTTGTCATGACTTGCGTCTTAGCAAAGTTAATTCTTAGGCCAACTTCCCTTGAAGCATTGTATAATTTTTCCAACATCATGGACGCTTGTTCTATACGGTCGGTGATAAGGACGATATCGTCTGCAAATCTTAAGTTATTTCATCTTTCACCGTCTATATTTAGGCCCATTTCCCCCCAATCGATTTTCTTACAGGCATGTTCGAGCAGTGTGGTGAACAGCTTTGGAGAGAGGGTATCTACTTGACGTACACCTTGTTCTATTCGTAATGTTCTTGTGTTTTTATGTAGTCTTACACACGCCGTTGCTTTCTCATATATACCCTTAATCAGTGCAATGTACCTGTAATCAATTCTGCAGTCTGTTAATGATTTGAGCATATGTTGTTGGCTGGTTGAGTCAAAAGCTTTTTCATAGTCTACGAAAACAAGGATGAGAGGTTTATTATATTCTGTTGATTTTTCTATAAGAGTCTTGATTGTATGTAAATGGTCATTCGTACCGTACCCTGCTCTAAATCCTGGCTGTTCTTTCGGCTGGTAAAAATCTAATTTTGGAGTTAGGCGTTTAGCAATGATCTTCATAAATAGTTTATACAAGTGGGATAGGAGACTAATGGGTCTGTAATTTGCTAGATTACCAATGTTCCCCTTCTTGTGCATTATTACTATAGTGGCGTTGTTCCACTTTGAAGGTGTTACTCCTTGATGTAGACATTCATTAAATAATTTACATAGGGCTTTAATAACTATGTGACCACCTTCCTTTACTGCCTCTATAACAATTTCGTCTTCTCCTGGTGACTTATTATTCTTCATCTCAGACACCGCCTTTCTTACTTCACAGTAGGTTATGTCTGGTACATCTTCATAGCCCTGGTTCAGTATTTTTGGGATAGGTACCTGTTCTTCATCTGGTTTTCTATAAAGTTCTTCATAGAAGTCTTCGACAATTTTTACAATTTCATCCTTGTTGGTAGTCACTTGCCCTGCCTTATTTTCTAGTTTGCAGATGTTGTGTTTTCCCACTTTTAAATTTCTACGTAAAACTTTAAGACTCTTGTTGTTTTCAATCACTGTATTTATTTTCTCTGTATTTAATTTTCTGGTATCTTTTCTTATAGCCTTTGATATTTCTTTATTTAGTTGTCTTAGTTCCTCGTTCTTTGTGGTGTATTTGTTCTGTAGTTCTCTTCTTTTCGTTAGTAGCTGTTTTGTGCCTCTAGACAGTTTTTCTTCTTTTCTCTTCTCTTTGGTTCATATCTTTTACGTGTCTCTTGCAATGCTATACATATTTTTTCATTTAAGTTCTCAACGTCGGTTCCCAGATTTTCAATACCTTTGAAGTAAGATAATTTGAGTTAAATCGGCATATTTTAGTACGAAAAATCTACAGTAGCTCTATGTACCTGTACGGATTTCGATGCACACTGTAGTTGTGGTAAAAACGGTGTTTCTCGTACAGTACAGTTTCTTCGCACAGTAAAAAAAGTGGTACTGTTTCTATACTCAAGGCAAGGGTGCAATACCAAAATACAGCAAACATTCCCAGAGCTCTGCTCCTTAATCAAGGATGTAACTTTGCCCAGAGAATGAAATGACTAGTTCAAAATTGTCAACTTGTTTAAGGTGCCTAAATTAGTTTCTCCTCAGTTCTTTATATTCACATATCCCATTTATCAATTCAAATAATGAATTATTTTTTAACCAGTTTAATAGTTAGTACGCTCTTTAGGGTTAATTTTTTTGGAGAGTAATAATATTCCGTTTTGTATTAAATCTTCTACACTAAAAGTTAATACGATTGATGAAGTTCTCTGAAATGTATTGGAAAATTTTTTTTACCCTTAATAATAAATGATATCACTGATCAAGATGACTGTTATCATCGAGTAGAAACGAGTATTCATTTTCTTGTTTGTAATGATAAGGTTTTTGAAATGAGAGAATTAACTTGGAACCATCCAAAGTTTTGGAACAAACTATTGCCAATTTTTATAGTTTAGTTGTTATTAAATTTGGTCGAGCAACCAGACTTATCTAACAAAGACAATATTTGCTGTCCTTTGTAATGCAACAGTGTCTGCACAAGGAATGAATGAAATGCCCCGATTAGGAGTAATACATGAATCCATTAGCCCTTGAAGTAGTCCTGTTTTAATGGTTAAAATTGTTATATATATTTTTTTTCCTATTGTTCGGGAGGTTCTTGATAACCAGTTCCGAAAAACAAAGTAACGATTTTTGGGAACAAAATGTTTTGCTTGTCGATCGTGGAGTGCTGTAAAGTACTAGTTACTTTCTATATGTTATATGTGTACTAAAAATGCCTAAAAACACGCACGAAAAAACTCTAGCGAATATTAACGTACATGACCTTTTTTTCCTAATCCTTAATGCAAACGCTTGGCCAAGACAAACCAAACCTCAATTCCACACAATTTCGTTACCACACTATACAGATGTATAGTGATCTTCTGGGGCACCATACATACCACTTTCATCGTAATACAATAATGACATTAATGTACCATACCCATAAAAAAAATTGGTTAAAAAAAACCGGTGGTTTAAGTTTATGTTTTGATTCTCGTAAATTGAATAGTATTACAAGAAAGTTTTTTCTCCCTCGTACAGACACTATTCTCAATCGGTTAAGAAACGCTAAGATTTAACTATTAGTGTGAATCTTCATAAATTCTTTTGTCAAATTCCTCTAGAAGCTTCATCTCGTCCAAAAACTGCTTTTTGTGTGCCGGAAAAAGGTTTATTTGAGAGCAATGCAAAAATGTATGAAACCTATTTTGGGACATCTAATGTTGGATGAAAGGTATTCGTATATTTTGACGATATTATTGTGGGTTTAGAGACTTTAGTTATTCATACTTATACTTTGAATAAAAACTCTGTAAACGCCTAAAAGTAGCAGATCTCACTATTAATTTGAAAAAGTATCATTTTTGTAAATTTTTAATATTTTTGGTTGTTAGTATAGATCTCTAAACAGGTACTGATAAGGTTTTTGTTATTGTTAAATTTCCAACACATTGAAATGCTTCAGAAATCAGACAATTGATTGGTTTGGTCGGATGTTATAGGCGATTTATAATTGATTTTTCGATATTGTCAGCACCTGTTATCATTTTAATTAAAAAGAAAAAGAAAAATGTAAGTATTTATTGGACTTGGGAAGAAAATTCCTCTGTGGATTAAATAAAAGCTCGCATAACTGTATGCTATTGCTTCTATTCTGAGAAATCTCAATTTCAACTCAAAATTTTTCAACATTAGAGGAAATTTTTGGGAATTATCTTTAGCATTTACGTGGATCTGTAGAAAGTACTCTATTTCCTGTTGTGACTGATTGCGCTGCTCTAAGTTAGTTGAATAATTTGCGTAAATTTACTGGTAGGCTAAGTCGCCGGTGTTAGGAATTATCACAATTAAATTTTGATGTACAACACCGTCCTGGAAACCTGAACAAAAATTCCTGATGCATGATCTCGAGCTGTCGATTCTCTTGGTTTGGATGGTTTTAAGCACAATGAATGGTATTTAGACATAATAAAAAAGTTCAGAATGATTCTGAGCAGTTCCCGTATGTATAAGTTTTTACCATCAACTTGACGTATATCATCAAACGTACCAGATTGGAAATTAGGTGTTCCTTCTTCTACTAATCGGACTTCTATTTTGAGGCAGTTTTATAACGAACCCACAGCAGCTTGGCCGAGCAGGTTTGATGGGTCAGGAGGAACCAATGAGTTATTCCTTTCAATTAATCAGTATGCATATACTTGAACCTTTTCCTCGTAGTAAACTCTTTGTTTTCACGGATTGGTTCACCAAATATTATTTAGTTCATCCTCTTCGTGCTGCAACTACAATACCCATGATTACATACTTAAATGAAGTAGTGAGTACCATCAGTAGTATTATTTAATTCCAATTTGTATTGAAGAAATTCTACAGAACGTGTTAATCGAGTACGGCACCTGCTGTATAATCATATAATCACATGGAATGGGATAAACACATTTTTGAAATTGCCCAAATTTTTCGGCTGGCCAAACATAATGGATGGCATGTTCCATCTTTAGAGGGTTATTATGAACCCCTGAATTTATCCAAACCATTGGAGATGGATAAGACTTTGTATTGGTCCTCTAAACTGCGAAATCTTCTTTCATCACATCTTCAAAAGCTTCAAACTAATTCAAAGTGTTATAACCTGCGTAAAAACATGTCACTTTTTCAATTGCAGATATTGTATGGCGTAGAAACTTTGTGTTGTCTAACGCACCAAATTCCTTCTCTAAAAAGTTCGATCTTCAGTGTGTGTCTTGTAGGGTTCGCGAAGTTTTATCTCCTATTGTTTATAAACTGCAAGATTTGAATGGAACCGCACTTGTTAATTTTCATGTCAATTACTTGAAGCAAAATTCTTGTGACTTCTTTGATGGAGAGCAGTTACCTAATCAATTATAATATTTGCTGATTTTGTTTAGGTTTATTGTTTTCTTTTCCTTTTTTTCCTTTCCTCTCATTTTTTGATTATTGGAAGTGGAACAACATTATTATTTTTTTAAATTTAGAACGTTGTTTTTAGAAACTTGCACCTGTTGTATTTAGCCACCTTGAATGGTCTTTTTGAGTTTTGAGTAATTTCTCTGTATTTTGTCCCTTTAAGGGTAAGTTTTTTATTATTGATTTAATTATTAATGAAAATTTAGCTTGCATTTTCAAATACAGGTTTTAAGATATGTAAAATTAATTTTGGTGTAGAGTTTTTGGTTATTGGAGATTTTTGGAAGAGTGTTTTATAAGAATTTATTTATGGATGATTTTTTCGTTAGTTACCTTGGCTTTTGATTCTACTGCGTTATTGTTGTTGAAAGTTGATTTAAATATTATGCACCAGTGATTATTAAGTTTATTATTCGAAAATTATTGATATATTAATTTTCGTTAAACGTTTGATTGGTAGTTTACTTTCTGTAATTGTAATACACGCTTTATTTCCTAAATTTTAAAGTGTTATTAACTAAACATGTAGGTGACGCCCAATAATATTTTTTTATTAATTGTTTTCTTATAATTAGTAATGTAATTAAGTTAATTTAAACTGAGATATATCTTTTGTCTTAAAAACAAATTGATTTCAGTTTATTTTTTAACTTTCTGCAGAGTTACAAATAAGATGTTCCTTACCCTACTTAGAATTATTGTTCTAATTTAATGAAACTATAACTATTGACTGACATTATCGAAGTCACATTATTAAAAAGCTATTAACTTGTAGTAACACTATAATAACATGTGAAAGTACCTACATCTCACTAATTAGATTGTGGATGTAATTTCTGTAAGAATTCTCAATAAATATAGTGTGAAATTGACCTTATATTTAATAAACTCAATCGCACTTCATAGTTTTAAATTAGTAGGATTTACACTGTTAAATTAGATATTCTGTGAAATTTAAACACTATTAACCGATTATAATTTAATATGAATAATTTGATCATGATCATTATCTTATCCTTAACAATAGTTATTATTATTATTTAAGTCAGTCGATTCTAGTTTTTTTCCAATTTTTTGTTGGGCCAATATAGCAAGCTTGACATTTTAAGCAATTTATTATATACACTACATTATTGTTGTATTCTTTTGCTTGTCGTCTTTTAAATTTGAAAACAATATGTCACCTATTGTTTAAATTATCCATAACGAATTCAATGCTTGGAAAATATTTGTTAAACTATATTATTATTTGTTTAGATAAAATTGAGTGTCTGATATCTTAAAGTATACTCTGTTTGAGTTGGTTTCTTTATATTTATATCTACTCTATGATTTAATAAATATTTTCTAATGATTGAAGGGATAAGTAATATGGATCTTTCATTCAATTTTTTCCCATATGTTTTGTACGTTCTTTACTGTATTCAGCCGTTTCAGCACCCAGTGGGGAATATTTTACGAGTTGGCAGTTTTTAAAAGGTATACCATTTTAAAAACTGTGTAATCGTCATACGTTTTTTATATAAACACCAACCGAATTCTTTAACGCGTATTCATTTAATTGATATAATTGTTTTTCAATTTTTGTTGGGCCAATATAACAAAGCTTGACATTTTAAGCAATTTATTATATATACACTACATTATTGTTGTATTCTTTTGCTTGTCGTCTTTTTAAATTTGAAAACAATATGTCACCTATTGTTTAAATTATTCATAACAGAATTCAATGCTTGGAAAATATTTGTTAAACTATATTATTATTTGTTTAGATAAAATTGAGTGTCCTGATATCTTAAAGTATACTCTGTTTGAGTTGGTTTCTTTATATTTATATCTACTCTATGATTTAATAAATATTTTCTAATGATTGAAGGGATAAGTAATATGGATCTTTCATTCAATTTTTTCCCATATGTTTTGTACGTTCTTTACTGTATTCAGCCGTTTCCAGCACCCAGTGGGGAATATTTTACGAGTTGGCAGTTTTTTAAAAGGTATACCATTTAAAAACTGTGTTAATCGTCATACGTTTTTTTATATAAACACCAACCGAATTCTTTAACGTATTCATTTAATTGATATAATTGTTCATTTTTCTTCGTCTGCATTAGTCCTAATTTTTATCTAAGTTTAGGTCCCCACATCAGAAAATTTATGATCTACAGGGTCTCTTTAGCTGAGTGCCCATTAGAAATATCTGGAGAACCGTGATAGCGAGAAAACCAGAATTTGGTATGCAGCCATTTGTGACCAAGATCTATTGTTTTAAAATATTTTCAAAATGGCGTCAGTTTTGGAAGTACCGGAAGTTCATGACAACTTGATTTTTTAAAATGTAATGATTATGATTTTAGTTTTTTTATGATTCCAAGTTGAATTTTAGGTCAACTTTATGTAAAGGAACTTCTAACCTAAAATGTCAACTTTCGGTGATAAAGATTGTTTTATGTTAAAATTGGCAAAAATCATCTATGTACGAAAAAAATTGTTTGCAGTGGAACTAACAAAGATGGAATAGCAAAATTTAGAATTTGAAAAGAAAAGGAAGATGAAAGGAAAAAATAGTATTTTTGGAGGAGGTAGAGATAGAGGGGGTAGATAAATATAGGTATTTAAATAGGTGTTGGAATATTAGATATGACAACAGTGATGGGAGGCATACAGGGTGGGGCACTATCAACGAATTATTCTGTATCACTAAAACGACAAATAATGTATGAAATCTTAAGACATACATATATCAAAATTATTTGAAACCACATTTTAAAAATATTTTCCATTGTACAGGGTGCTCCAGAAACACGTACTGTATCAAAGTTGGGTTATTTTAAATGAAACACCCTGTATTTTTTTCTATTTTTGAATTGTACGATAAAAAATAATGTATGTTCTTTAACATGTCACTATACCAACTTACATCCGTTTCTGAGATAAATCGATTTGACTTGATTTACAGACCCTCAAAAAAATGCAATAACTTCAAGATAAATAAGAACAAGCAACTTTGGTTTACACCACTTTACTAAGAGCCTTCAACATTTCTTTTGTAATATTTACTATTATGTTATGATGTACAGAGTGTTTTAAATACTACCGCTAACGGCTTAAAACTTAAATAACTTGCTTAACTTAAATGTAACACCCTGTATTTCTGTAGCCTGTTGGAATCAGGAGCTAGTTACCTTTCAATCAGTATTAGGTTACCAACCCCTAACTCTAATAGTTTACGAGATATTTTAAAATTTGCTAGTTAAATAATTTGCAATTTACTGGAATTTAGGTTACCTGTGAGATATTGGTAAAATAAACATTATCTTGCAAACATTTTTAATGTATAGGTCAGTCCAGCTTTAAATATTTACCTTAAAAAAATTTTTCTTAGAACAAAACAACAGAAATGTGCTCATGACTTAAGCCAGGCTCTAAGAGTCAGTTGAATCACGCCCACCTGTCACAAACAACAGCAACCGTTATTAGTTTCAGCAAAAATCGATGACACTGTAAACATTGGTAAATTTGTTACAAAAACGTTTAAAAGTAATGGTTTTCGAAATTATCGTACTACTATTAGAGCGATTTGTATTACATTCTTAGTTAACAGGTTAAAAGTTTGTCGATGTTTACAGTATGATTGATTTTGAAGTACCAAATAACGGTTGCTGTTGTTAAACATCAGTAAATTATGACCGGTGTGCGTAATTCGACTGACTCTTAGAACTTGGGATACTGTTCATAAGCACATTTGTGTTTATTTTTTCTGAAAAGAAGATTAATATTTTTAAGGTAAATATTTAAAACTGAAAGTTGAAAGATAATCTCCATATTGCTGATATTTCCAGATAACTTAGACTCAGTACATCGTAAATTGTTATACTATCAAATTTTAAAATATCTTGAAAACTATCATAGTTAGGGGTTGGTAATCCTAATATCAACTAAAAAGGTAATTAGTTCCAGCTTTTAACAGGTTACAGAAATTTAGAGTGTTCCGTTTATGTTAAGCAAGGTATTTAAGTTTTTAAGTCGTTAGTGCTATGCTGTGTAGTATTAAAACACCCCTGTACATTATAACAAAATAGTAAATATTGCAAAAGAGATGTTGAAAGCTCCTAGTGAGGTGGTGTAAACCAGCCATGTCAAACTCAAAGTCACTGGTGGGCCAAAAGCATGAAGACCATAGACTAGGTGGGCCGCAAAACCTAATCTTAAAGAAGACAAACTACTGAAAATCTTAACGAAAAAAGTACTATTATGTTAGAAGTATATTTATTAAATTTCCAATAAAAAGGACATTACAAAAACTTACAAACATTAACTTCTTTTGCCAGATATTTGACATCTTTTGTCTTTAATTAAGTTGTCTATTTGTGGCGTGATTTATCGGCGGAAATAACTTTTAAAACTGCGTCCAAGTGTGCGTCCGTCAATCGCGATCTTGCGGGAGACTGTTTTCATCAAAGAAAATAATTGTTCACACTTATAGGTACTTCCAAACATTGACAGGATTTTACAGGCAAGTTTTCTCATTTCTTGGTATTGAAAAGGCAAGTACTTATAAAATTCGAATGTACCAACACTATCAAATTTTTCTTTTAAATGGGTTTGACACTGAATCTCAATCACTTCCATCTGCAAGTGAGGGGAACTTTATCAATATCGATAGTGAAAAGACCAGTAAATAAAAAAAAATTGTTTTCTTGGGACTTAAAATCCTGAAAACGCTTTTCAAATTCTGACAGAAGGCTTCCCATTTTCTCTGTATACATTTTGTATGATATTGGGCCACTTGTACTTTCCTGATACGCCTTGCAAGTCGGAAAATGTGACAGATTATCCACCGCTAACTGGTTTTTCCACAGCATCATCTTACACTTAAAAGCTTTAACATGATCATGCATATCTGTTATAACTTGACGTGGTCCTTGCAATTTCGTATTTAAGTCCGACAAGTGTTTTGTGATGTCTACCATAAATGAAAGATCTTGTAAAAAGGTACGTCGGATAATAAGCTGACATCTTGTTCTTTCACTTCCATGAAAAGGCGTATTTCTTCTTTGAGTTTCCAAAACCGATCGAGAACCATAGAACACGAAAGCCATCGCACTTCTGCATAATAAGGTAAACCAGTGTACTCACTTTCTAAATCACGTAAAAACGCACAAAACTGTCGCTGATTCAAGCCACGTGACCTTATGAAGTTTATCATTTTTCACTGACTTTAAAACGCTTTCCAACTTGATCACTTTTGAGCATAAAACTTCTTGGTGGATTATGCAATGAACATGATGAAAATCTGGTTTGTCACTGCCGTTTCTCTGATATTTGTTTGTAATATTTTAATGAAGCCATTATTTACTCCCAGTCATTGAAGGAGCTCCATCTGTTGCAACGGAATACAGTTTTTGACAAATCTAAATTGACTTTCAGAAGTCCATAAACAGCATTGAAAATATCCTCCCAGTTGTTGTATCATGCAATGGTACTAATTCCATCAATTCTTCATAAACGTTGATATCTCTATCAACAGCACGAAGAAAAAACAGCGAGTTGCGCCACACCACACACATCTGTACTTTCGTCACAGGCAATAGAAAATGCAATGAAAGAGTCTGATTTTGTTTTTATCTGTTCGCTTATATTGGCAGCCAACTCGGTAACTCTTTCAGCGACAGTATTCCGGGACAAGGATATATTTTGAAAAGCCTTCACGCTCCCGGGACTTACAATTTCCGCGGCCTTTACAAGGCACTCTTTATAAATTCACCTTCAACAAATGGTTTTGAGTGTTTTGCGATCAACTCCGACAGTACGTAGCTCGCTTGAACGGCAGATTCATTTTCTTGCTTTGGACGTGTAAACATAAGCTGCTGATCTTTTAACCGTGATTTTAACTCTTTAACTTTTCGTTTCTAATCATGCCTGTATACTTGTCAAACTTAGTTTTATGACTATCATAGTGACGTTTTATATTATATAATTTGGGACACCGACTGTACTGTTACAAATCAAGCAAATAATTTTGTCTTTCACTTCACAGCAAAAAACTCTAATTCCCACTTTTCTTGAAAGATACGATGCTCATCTCCAAGTTTCCTCTTACTTCCACTTGGTTTTGAAACAGACATGTTAAAAACTTTACCCGAAATAAATAACAATAAGTACTGTTACGTATTGTAACAATAAGTACGCAACTAAACTCGCAATTCTATCGCAACTGACTCATAACTGACTGAACAACTGAACTGAATCGAGCGGTATTGGCTTATATACGGATTGTGATTTCTCGACAGTTCTTTCCAGAATGTTCAGGTAGCGTCATCTGTGTTCTCGCGCGATAGAACTTTCCGGAACAAGCCAGGCTTTTAGGTTGAGCGCGCATCTTAGTTCATCATCACAGTACTTTATTTTCGGTTTTTAACAGGCTCGCGGGCCGCATTACATGGCTGTTTTCAAAATTGATTCGGGGCCGCAGGAAAATGCTCAGTGGGCCGCATGCGGCCGCGGGCCGCATAGTTTGACATGGCTGGTGTAAACCAAAGTTGGTTGTTCTTATTTATCTTGAAGTTCTTGCATTTTTTGGAGGGTCTGCAAATCAGGTAAAATCGATGTATCTCAGAAACTCAGGAAGTAAGTAGGTATAGGGACATGATAAAGAACATACATTATTTTTATTGTAAAATTCAAAATAGAAAAAATACAGAGTGATCTATTTAAAATAACCTAACTTTGAAATGGCACGTGTTTCTAGAGCACCCTGTACAATCCAAAATATTTTAAAATGTGGTTTCAAATAATCTTGACATATGTATGCCTTAAAATTTTTAAACATTATTTGTAGTCTTAATGCTATAGAATAATTCGTTGGTAGTTGTCCCACCCTGTATATAGAAAACTGAGACAGAAAGAATGCAAAGAAAGAATATTAGAATTTGGAAATATTAGACGTTAGGATCTAAGAAGAAACACATGATAGAGGAAGAAGAACTGGAACTAGCAATGATATAAAACAAGAAAAATAAAGATAACGCCCTCACAGGTTTGGGCGAAACGTCGGCCATATATTTAGTTTTGAGACCGTTATTTTCAACCCCACCTCCACCTAAAAGGTTAACAACTTTAAATTAAAAAAACGAAAATTATGGAAAATATAGGGTGGCTCACCATATTCGCATCGGTTTTTCTACGAGTAATAAAAAATGTTGAAAATAATTTTTAGCGTAATCATATGTGGGTACTTGAGGAGCATATTCTAAAATAACTTTTGAATATACAGGGTGGCACAAAAGTAAAAGTACATATCAAAGTTATATTTTTCTTATGGGACATCCTATATTTTTATATTTTTGGATACTATAGACCAAATAAAGATAAGTTTTTGTTACACTTCCTATACCTAAAACTAATCGTTTTTGAGAAGTTTTTGAGAAATATAAAAAGTACATAATGTAATTTAAAATTGCTTACACTCTGTAACATGGGACGAGCTGCTCATAATTAAATGTACTAATTAGCTGGAAGGTTAAGGTATACTACCATGTAAAAGTTTTATTTCAAAATTATACAGAGTGGTGAGAAATATTGCTTCAAAGTTTAGGCACACATTTTATTGAATAACTTCTTAAAGTTAAATAGGACATTCTTATTTCGACCCATAATTGGATTTCCCTTAAAACTATATTAGGGTTACCTATACCTATCTCTTATGCTTTTGCGCAAACGGCGTTTTTTTATATTTTATTTTTTATCTGCTATACCTATCCTACTATTTTTTTTAATAGTAGGCTTTATTAAAATTGCTTTAATTATTTCGAAAAAAAGATTTGATCAATCAAGTTTTCATAACAACAGATTAGTTGATAGACATAACTTTCACTACTACAGTGACGAAAATCCAAATATTTTAGAAGCCTTGATCACCAGCCAGATGGTGTGTTAACGTATCGGTGGAGTAATCGGAACGCAAACGGCATATATTAAAAATATTGTTTACAATACACCGCCAACGACACCTTAACGATATGAAAGTACAAATAAGAAAGTATTTCGTTCCACAACGCCAAATATGTTATCAGGGTTCATCAATCATTTCGAAAAAGAGTTCGATTATGTATTGAGAATAATGGACACAACTTTGAACATTTATTAAAATAATAATTCTTTAAAAAGTTTGTTAACCGTTCAATAAAAATGCTTTTTAAAGACATTCTTAGATTTTCATTACAGTACATTTACGATAAAGAAATTGTTCACAAGTCAAAATATAAAAACGCCGTTTGCGCAAAAAAGCATAAGAGATAGGGATAGAGAATCTTAATATAGTTTTAAAGGAAATCTTGTTTTTGCGTCGAAATAAGTTACTAAATACAGGGTGTTTTATTTAACTTTAAAAAGTTATTTAATAAAATGTGTGCCTAAACTTTGAAGCAATTTTTTCACCAGTCTGTATAATTTTGTAATCAAACTTTTATATATGTAATATACCTTAACCTTTCAGGTAACAGTATATTTAATTATAAGCAGCTCATTCCATGTTACAAGGTGTAAGCAATTTTTTAAAATTACATTATGTATTAATATATTTCTCAAAATTTTCTCAGAAACAGTCATATAGGTATAAAAAGTGTAACAAAAACTTACCTTTATTTGGTCTATAGTATCTAAAAATATAAAAAATATGGGATGTTCCATAAGAAAAATATAACTTTTGATATGTGCTTTATTTTGTGCCACCCTGAACATTCAAAAATAATTTGGAATATGTTCTTCATAAGAACCCACATATGACTGCTGCCAAAACTATTTCCCAACCCTTTTCATTTCTTGTAGAAAAACCGAGACGAATGTGGTGGACCACCCTGTATAAGTTAACTACATACCTACTATATGGATGCTGGAAAGAAAAAAGATAAATAAAAAAGGAAATATTATGAAAGAAGGGTATATGCGAAAGAAGAAGTAAAGATAAGATAAGATAAAAATAGAAAAGTATGGAAGAAGAGATATAGAAACATGCAGATGTAGAATAGAAGAGTAAAAATAAAAAAGCAAACCATAACTAAAGTATAGATAATCAATTACGAAAAGAAAACTCGAGGAAGCAGAGTGGTGGAGAAGAGGGAAGAAGTATAATAGATAAAAAGAAGTGATAGAAAAAGAAAAAGATGGAGGAGAAGAAAACAAAATATTAAACTTTTATTCAATAGAGGACGATGGGTTATGTTAGAAGTATTATAAATTTTAACAAAATACAAGTAATTTCAACGTTTGTAATGATACCGAATCATTTATGGATTTTTACAATAGTAAATGTCAACGTTTATTTTAATTATTGATTTGAAAGATATGAAAAATAATAGAAATTAAATATGAACAAGTCGACATCAATTTTGTAATCAACACGGCTAGCTAACGTTATTTATTATTATTATACGACCTTAATTAATAATAATGACGACAACTTGTTTGTTCTTTAAGAACAGTGACGAGTAACATTCGTCGATGAGATTGTACGTTTACAAAAAATTGTAGTAGTTTCCGTATAATTATTCATATAATAGGCACCCGTGCAACAATTCGTCTAGAAATAATCTAAGCAGTAACTTAAACAGTATTGTAAGCAGCAGTCTAAACCGTATCCTACAAAAGAAAAGAAAGGAAACATATACAGGGTGTCTCAGATAGCATTATATGCATGGGGATCTCGCTTATTATAAAAGATACAGATTTGGTTAAATTAGACGAATTATTCTTTGGTATTAGAAAGTTTATAGCTGTTTTTTAAATTTACAAAATTCTATCTCGTTCAAGAGTTATAACGAAAACACGAAAAAGCGCCAATTTCTTTTTTTCCACATACCTAATTGTCTTAATCAAAACATTATTTTTATTGGCACTTTCTTAGGGCACTTTTTTGCGTAGAATTTAAATATTTTTTTAGATTTTGTATTTCACTTTTCGTTTTGAGGTATAATTATTAAATTAGGTTTTTCTTATGGAATGTCAAGTAGGCTTTGGAATAGTTCGATGCGGTTTTCCAATGATATGAGATATGGAATATTTATTTTGAAAAATAAACTGTAAAACTAAAAAACGTTTTTCATTTAATTTTTAATTAATAAGTTGGCTATGAAAACAAATACATCGTTGTTAACAACAAAATGTTTGATAAACTACAAAAATAAGAACTAATTAAATTAATCACCAACTATTTACAAAAATTATCAAATAATTGACCATTATTATTTAAACATAGCCGTGATCTCCGCACTGTTGACATAACGGCATTGCGTAACTTACGACGTGAAATACTGCGAAATGATGCAAGAACTGCTTCACGAAGGTCTGCAACATTTTCATATGTTTCAGTGTAAACTTCATTTTTAACATAACCCCAAAGAAAAAGTCTAACGGAGTTAGGTCCGAGATCTTGCTGACCATAAGACATATAACCACGATTACCAATCCACGAATTAGAAAATCGATTGTTAAGATATTCGGTGACTATGTTAGAATTATGCGGTGGAGCGCCGTCTTGTTGAAACCAAATACCTACAATACCTACAGACTCGAACAACGGTAAGTCATCAACTCTATTTTCCAGATTTGTTTGTAATAAATTCAAATACCTTGCACTGTTTAATGTATTGTCAAAAAGTATAGGTCCAATAATTCTTGTATTTAAAATGCCACACCACACGTTAAAACCAAATCTAACTTGAAAACGGTTTTGTCTAACAGCGTGAGGGGTTTTACACTTCTCTAATACCGCAGAATAATTCATCTAATTTAACCAAAACTGTATCTCTTATAATAAGCATGATCCCAATGTATATAATGCCATTTGAGACACCCGGTATATTAAGCAAGGTCGGCGTGGCTTCAGAATACTTACGGCACCCGGTCGAAATATTAGAAAAATTAACGATACCCCGACAAAACCAATAAAAACTAAAAAGTAAATAGGATTATTTTTGATGCCAAGAATAATTAGCGATAAATACCTTAATTGCCACTAAAAGTCGACAAAGAGTAAATTAAGATGGCCACCACTACCAACACAAAATGAATGCGTTATTACGTTGCATGTCAAATTAAAGAAAACGCTGCTGTAGTCATCTATCGACACACGGAGAGCAACTATCGGGAGAATACTTTAATTCTCACTACCGAGTACGTTCCATTTTTGTTTCACGTAACAATTTTAATAAGCACAATAATTATTTGATTAATTTGGTTTGGTTTGGATCGGCGTTTTAAGATCCAAAGCTTTAATAAAATAGAATACGTACTAAAATTTTTTAATGTGGTATATAATAGAAATTTGAATATAAACCCTAAATAAAATTACGTATAAATTTATAATTTATTATTATTTTATAAAAATTTTTAAATTACCAGCATGAAGCTCTCTCAGAGTGTTATAGATTTTAAACAATACCTAAATTTGTGTAGTTCACAATAAAACTAAAAACGAAAATAAAAACAAGCTAACATGTTGTTTGAAACTGAAAAGGAAGAGAACGTCAATACATTGCCGAAAAGAAATTAATAAATTAGTGCCTAAAATATTACTAAATTTTTATTAAATATATAGTTGTTAGGAGATATACTTGTGTAACACACCTAATTGTTTAACAGCCGTCAGTACGGGTTCTTTTACTCGCTTGTTTCGCGCTAGAAGAAAAACAAAGTTGCGTTTAGAACCCGCGTGTTAAAAAGTCGCGTGCTCATCCTTTTGAATACACGTTCTAAGACTAGAATTAAACAATTTTCTCAAACTATAAGAAAAAAATGCATTTAGAACAAATAATTCAAACAAAAATGATAGACAATACAATTTCTAACAACTTTTTTCATATTTTTTTGTGTAATTGTTATTCTTAATGGTATTGTTAAATAAAAGTCGCGTAAAAATAGTGCAACTTGGTAATTACGTTGTAACCAGCAATGGAACAAATTATTAGAAGCAGCTTTAATTTGAAAAAAAACACATGTATAAGTAATATTTTCAAATATATTTTACGTAAACGATAAGTGCCCTTACGGCTATAAAAATTGTACTTAAAATTTGATCATATTATAAAAGTACCTATGTATTCATGAAAATCGGACCAGTGTTTTTTAGACATCGTGTTTTCAATGATGAGCAACAAACCGGCCACCTCAGACAAAGTTTTTTGCTTATTATTTTTATTTATTTCATCGTATGGTACATTATAAATATTGTATTGTGATGTAGGTGTTATGTATGGTGCCCCAAAAGATCAGTATAAACCAATGAACAGTGTGGTGACGAAACCGTGTGCAATTGTGGATTGGTTCGTCTTGGCAAAGCATTTACTTCAAGGATTTAGGAAAACCACTAAAACCTAAACATGCCAACAAATATAATGTATGTAATAACTAAATCTCTTTCATTGACTCAAAAGTGGCAGAAATTAAAATGAAATCAATAATGTCGACGAAAATTACTTATTTTAAAAATTTGTTTATGAACTTATCCGTAGAACCGGCATTCTAAGCGTAGTTTTCGTTGTTCGTAAGAAGTTTAAGGAATGTACTTGGAATTCACATAAATACTATTTGTAACTTTGACTTTCAAAATAAATACGACTTTAGAATGTTCATTAATTTTCAATTTTGTTTTACACTTGAAAATTTTAATTAAAACACTTTCTTAACCACGTTGTTTTTCTTGACGTTTTTGTTACCTTTTAATAACAAATCACGCCTTTCAAAATTTTAAACTTTGATTTTAAGTTTCAAGTGTATCAAACGTATTTTGGCTTTGTCGAGATTTCATCTTTAAGATTTTGCTTTTAAATCCTTCATATGGCGTGACGCGGTTTTCCATTGTTCGTCAAATTTTGTAACTTTTGCAATTTTCTCGGTTTTCGTCGATTACTCATTTTAAAGTCAGTTTCACACTGGAGTAAATTTATTTGCAAATAGATATGTGTTTGATCTTACTTTTAAAGTTAAAATTGTGTTTTTCCAAAGAATGCTGAAACTACGTACATAATTACTTACATAATTTAATTATCTTCAACTCGCGTACTTTGTTGTATTAATCAAAACTTTAATGTTTTGTTCTTCGGACATTACAGTCTATTTTTTTGAAATGGGGTGGGGAAGATGTAAGGTCATTAATTTATTATGAATAGTAACCCATTATTAATAGAAATAAAAATATTCCGGTAAACCAAAGTAAATTTAAAAATGTGTATATCTACAAACAGGATTTGAACCTATGTTCCTCAGGTTTGAGCTGGATATACACAGGTAGAAGTCCTGTTTACAAACGCAATTATTTTTTAACGTGTACAGTAGTTTTAATTAAATGTAAGCACGCTTATAGATACGCACCAAAAATTACTTGCGTAATAAAGTTGACTTCTATCTTAATAATATTTTTTTTGTTTGTGTATAAACCAAAAAAACGAAAGAAAAAAACATTAATTCCAGAAGGAAGTTATTTATAGAAAAAACGATGTGTATTTTAAGAATGCTCTTTTGTAAACAGAAAAAATCGAAGGAATAAAAAAAATTAAAATTAAGAAATTATTAACATACAGTATAAAATTAACTTTATTTAGAAAGAAAATTAATTGCTTGAAGTATAAATAAGAAGCTATCAAGAATTTTTTCCGATACAATAAGCAATTGATCTAACTTTTTAATAATACAAATTACTTTTTGTGAAATGTGTGTCTAAGGACATCTCGTGTAATAAGGGACAAGTATAAATAGTATAAACTAAGTAATGCCAACAGATAACGATTTGCATTTATAACATTCAACCGTCGTTACAGTTATCTGTTGGCATTGTTAGTTTACAAAATACTATTTGTTCAAATTGAAAATATTTATTGATGTATTATACAGGGTCCTGCATTAGTACGTCGTTCTTTCTAGCAGCGTTAGCCCATTGAAGATAAGTAAATAAAATTTATACCAAACATAATTGGTTTAAAAGATCTATTTTGTAAAATTATTTTTAACGATACAGGGTGTTCCATTTTTATGGTATGGCAAAGAACATGTTTTTTTTATAATAGAACACCCTGTATTTTTAAGGTGTTCTGGCGTAGTTTCTCACCCTCTACATTGAGTTTTTTAATTATTTTTTTAATTCCTTGTCAGTGTTATAACTCTTTTCTAAAAAAAAAATCCACAAACAGGCTTCAATTTAAAAAATCATAGCGACTTTGTTTTGAAAATTTAATAAACAAATTTTAGCAAATAAGTTTTGCGACACCTATTGTATTATATTTTTTTACACCAAAGAAGGCTGTTGGTGGAAGATAAATTGCATACTAGTAGATGCCACATGCCGGCGTCCAAAAAAATATCGCCCCTTCACATTTTTTGCAAGAACATATCTCGATGTAATCTTTTAAATCACTGGGTGTCAGAAATATACCCTCCAGGTAACCGGCTAGATCACTTAATCTGACAAAACTAGACATTTTTGTAGGGATATGTAAAAGAAATTGTGTATAACAATCCACCAACAACACCAAACATAATAAATATGCAGCAAAGAATAAAGGACTCGTTTGCAAGCATTTCACCTCAAATGTTGAAGAGAGTGGAAAGGTCTTTTCAGCAGCGAATCAATTGGCGCTTCAATGAAAATGAAAGACATTTGGAACACTTGTAGTTATTTCATCAATTTTTTTCCTTTTTACAGTTTTTAATGTATTCAATTATTTTGTTTGGTAAATAAGTAATTAATGGGTGCATAAAAATATAATTAAAATTGTTTTTTAACTATTAAATATCTCCAAAACTATGGGGTTTAGCTATAGGATACCTTTAGTAGAAATTAAAGGAAATAAATGCTATCTTGTAGCGAAATAAAACAGGCTTTATTTCATTTGAAAAAATGACTTTTGTCCTTTGAATTTTGAAAAATTGGCATGTTTTTTGTGAACACCCTGTAACACAAAATTTAAATTTCTATTTCTATTCAAATGTTGCTTTTCAACTGGTCTAAGTCGCTGTTAAAATTTGTTTATTAAATTTACAAAACAAACTCGCCATGATTTTTTAAAGTATAGCCTGTTTGTGGATTTTTTTCAGAAAAACAGTTATAAGTTGGTAACACTGACAGAGAATTATAAAATAATTAAATCACAATCTAGAGTAGAAAAACTACGCCAGAACACCTTAAAAGATACATTCCATTATAAAAAAAACATGTTTTTTGCTATTCCATAAAAATGGAACACCCTGTATCGTTAAAAATAATTTTACAAAGTAGATTTCTTTGAGCCAAGTATGTTTAGTTTAAACTTTGTTTACTTATCTACAAAGGGCTAGCCGCTAGGAAAGACCGACGCACTAATGCAGGACCCTGTATATTAATTGAACAAAAGCTGCAAGAAAGCATTTTTTTGTATAGTAAATAATAAGTTCACTTTGTGGAAGGCAAGGAAAATAAAATGAAAAATTACACTTTAAATTTTTAAAGAAGTCAATTTTTTAAATTTTTATAAAAAAATTGCCTAGGGGAAAGTGGTTTACCGTTTGTACGCGGGGCACATTCATACAGTTAGTATAACAGAAAAACTAAACGGAAAACAAACACGCCTTTGTTTGTGTCATAGACATACTGGCCGCCATGTTGCTAGCTGAGTGTCGCGCCAGTTGCACCACAGTGTATCGGTTGACAAGACGAATCTTGTTTCCGCGCGCGGTGAGTAAATTTTTACGTAAGTTTAATTCGCAATGATTAATTAACGTTAACATTATTTACTTTGAGCTTTAATTGTTACATTCTCAAACTAAATTAGAATTTTTATAAAGTTGTATTTTAATTTTGTGCAAGGCATGGGGTGCATTCGGACAGCCAAACGGGGGCACGTTCATACGCGTACGAATGCTCCCCTTCAGATTTTATTAATCACCAGAACGTCAAAATTAGATTTTTATGAAATGAAATATAGTAACCTTTTAAAATTATCTGCGGCTGAGACACAATCTGAACCGAGTGGTTATCTTCTCATAACACCAGAAGTCATAAGACCTTATCCTACAGCTGTTAGAAAGAGGAAAACCAATAAAAGAAGAAAACCGGGTAAATTCCGTTTATATACAGATACACCTGAAAAAACTGAACTAGAAGAAAGACATAGACAGAAAGAATTGAAAAAAAATTGAAAGCCAGAACCAAAACAGTGAAACGTAGTTTGAAGGAACTTCATTCAAAACAAAAGAAAAGGAAGCTAAGTAAATCAAAAGTGATGAAGGTTCAGAGGGATCTAAGGATCGCAATTTAGCTTGCGGCAGAGTTCAACATCTCAAACTATTTCGAAACGGACGAAGAGACTGATCATCGTAGTATCAATAATAATTTGAATGTGACGCTAAAGAAAATCAAAGATAATTGTTTTGTTTTGATAAAATTAAAAAAAAAGACTTCTGTTGTTTATTACTTCGAAAGAGTTCTCAGTCATTATTCGGGTACAGAACTGAAGATATGTATCTTTGTAAGAAACCGGGATCATCATGGTCATTCTTTATTCCTGATATAGAAGACATACACACTCTGTATATTAACGATGTCGCTAGATCCTCCCTGATCCACAACAACGAGTGGGCTGTACACCTAGTATGGCTGGACTTTTTACTTTTGCAGTTAATTTAAATAATTATAATGTGCAATAACTTCCAAAGTAACAACGAAATGTATGATTACCTACTTTAAGTTTAAATTGACAAAGAGTGTACAACAATCTCATAGAAAATGATTGTAAAGATCTCAATTAGACTGATTCTACCTAAAGCTTAAAATTATCAATAAGTAAACTGAGGATAAACGATTTATTTGTTTGTTATTTTATCGACTATGAGTCAAGTCAAATATTATTAAGTTAGTTCTTTGATAAAGTCTGTCCAGAAACGAAGCGAAATAATAAATTAAAATAGTTCATTTATTTTACATATAAGCGGTACACGATTTTGTATAAAATACATAAAAGATTTTAAAACTAGTTTTAGGATATACCGCTTCCATACTATAGTGTTACAACGTAAGTTATTTATGAATAGCTCCTAATCCGTTAACAATGGGACGTACCTGTTCTTGAGGTCTAAACTAAAGATCATAGGCGTGTACATGAGTTTTGCTGACAAAAAAATTACGATTGCGTTTTATTGTGTTTTATTGAAAGTAATTTTAAACATATCATTGTAATTATAAAACACATCGTTTGTTAGAAACCATTTTATAGAGTTTGAAAATTTAAGGTATAATAAAATATAGCAAGAACAAATTAAATTTATAGGAAAAATAATAAATATATAATTTTATAATACAGTTATTCTGAAAAATAATCTGTTTCTTTGGAAGAAGTATCATTTTTGTTCCTCTTTCATTACGTGTTCTATACACTTTTTCCATTTTTCCGCAGTCACATCACTTAAAGAAGTCATTAAAAGTTGTCGAACGTCACTTAATTTAAACGTGGTATTATTTCTCGCTACTGCACCTTTCACCTGCCCCCATATTAATTCTATAGAGTTTAATTCACAATGGTATGGCGGTAAGAGTAGAACAAAAATATCACGATTTGCTGTCATTTCGTCAACTGCGTATTTTTTAAACTTTGTCCTAACACCTTGTACTAGACTTAGTAGTTCCCTTTTACCATATCATTTTCAAAAGCAATATTTTTTGAGGAAAGCCATTCCATTATAACGTGTTTTTTCCAGGAAGTTGTAGGTAAACGTTTAATTTGTCTGGAATGGTAGCTGGCATTGTCCATAACAATTACGGAACCCTTTGGTATTAAATCTAACATTTGTTCAAAATATTCCTCAAAAACATCCCCATTCATATCCTCGTGGTAATCACCGGTATTTTTTGATTCAAATAGCAGTAAACCTCCCTCTACAAAGCCTTCGTCACTTTCTATATGCGTAATAATTAAGCGTCGCCCTTTACTTGAAGGAGGTCTTAAACCTGTAGATAATCCTTCTAAAAAAGCCTGTCGTCCACTGGTTACATTTTTGTCTTGCCACATTTTTCCCACAGTATAACCTTCATTTACCCACGTTTTGTCTAAATAATAAATTTTCTTGCCTTCAGAACGTAATTTAGAGATATTTCGTAGGTAATTTCTTCTCCAACATACAATTTCTTCCTTATCAATGAGAGCTGATTTCCTATTCATTTTTTTCCCATGAAAAATTCAATTTGTGCAAAACTTGTCACAACATTGTTCTACTTAATTAGTTAGGCTATCGTTATAATTACATACCATATTTTTCCCCTAATTATATCATTAAGAACACATTAAAATCTATTAAAGTGTCATTCCAAATACAGTACATACTTTCTAGTTCAATTATTAGTAATTAATTAGTTAAAATTTCTAAAAATGTGATCGATAATGATATTAGCAATTTTTGATAAAGAAGGTGATTCACTAGTGGTGGCCAAAAATAAACCCACGTATTATTTGATAAAAATTTTAAATTGGGTTTTTCATATAAAGTTTTTATCAGGAAAGTTTCGTTAAAAGTTACAGGGTGGTAAACTTAAAAAAAAATTTAAATCTTTTTAGAAAACCTCAAAACTAGTGACTATAATAAACCGAAATGTTTAGACACACCCATGTGTCAAATTTCAGTTTATTACAGTCAGTGGTTTATATCATTGCATGGAAGTAGGTGGAGTTAGTCAATTTGAACATTTAATAAGATGAAATGTGTCAAAAAAATGTGCCGAGAAGGTATCAATACATCGGTACACCATTGGAATCTATTAAACATGTTGATTTATTACTTCGCTTCGTTTCTGGACAGACTTTAAATAAATATTTTCATTATAATAAAAAAATTATACGACTTTACTAGGTTTTTTAATTACCCTGATAAATCCGACAATTAATCATATATTAAAAAAATAAAATTCGAAATGTGTACGAAGGGTAACCACTTTCCCTTACTGATCGTATAAGCAGGTATTGTCGCTTCTAACAAAAACAACACCTACAATTATTTATTGGTAAGATGGTTCCTGTATTAGATTCAGTAGGCTATAAAATAACTCATATTTGTTGCTTGGTTTAAATTTAAAGCGTTGGTGTTAATGTACTGGCAACCAATAATAGATACCATTTAACTAGGAAGCCAATTTTCAATAAATCTGTGAGTGAGTATTTTGAGTTAAATGAAATACGATAATTTTAAATATGCAAGGATAATGGATTTAATGGTTAAATATAGTACACACAAATTTAAATTTACAGCAATTCATATTTATACAAATAAATTTTATTTTACCGGCATGAGCTCTATTTTAAGATAACTTATAACTTAAGTTTTAACACATAAATAAAAGTGTGAAAGACCAAAACACAACTGAAAACTAATATAACTAATAATCTCCATTGGTGGACTTTGTTAAACTCAAATTATAATCTACGTCATTAACGAAAGTATTACGTTTTAAAATTTGTTTATAAACTTACTTCTAAAATTTCAACTCAATACGTAATAGTTTCAACCTAAGACTTCCACGTCAAAGTTTGCATAAACAAAGTTTTTTAATTTTCGATTTTTAATAATACAAGTTCTTTAATTTCCTTTTAATTTTTTACGCTTGAAAATTATTTTGAAAGACAGTATTTAAATTAAACTGTCGTTTTTAAAATTTTACTTAGATTTAAATTTACAACTAATCGGCGTTTTTAGTTCGCTGAGTAAAGTGGTTTAGCGCTGTAGATACGAAAATTTGTGTTATCCCTGAAGGTTGTCGCTATTATACCTTTTAGGCGTTTGATACATTTTTCAATTATTTTATGGATTTTCAACTATGTTTTTTATGAAGCGATGCTGCCTAGTTTTCTAAATTTTTAACGATTTCCTTTAACAGATCTAATCTAATTCTCTTTTTTTCTTGTTTCTCATATCGAAGCCGGTTTTACACCGAGAAAACTGATGTGAAACTCATTTCTTGTTTCTCCTAACGTTAAAATTATGTTGATCCTGAAAGTGCCAATCTAGGTGATTTATTTTTCTTACCCTTTTAGAATTTCATTCATTTCTTGTTAATTTGAATGCGATGCAGTGATTTACCGACAATTATTGCATGCTCCAAGTTCTCATATTTTTTTAGACTGGCAACTTTAGTTGCCATTGAACATTAAACAATATTTATTGAAGAAACAGAATTAAATTTATTTTAAACTAAAATATTTTAAAACAGTTTTCAGGATGTAATCAGACTTGTGTCCCATTTTCGTTGTAATTGCGGGGTGTATCGGTTATTAGTGAAGGTGGAGGGATGCGATTTTTGCAATACCGTGCTACTTTTTTTATGAAATAAAAGATGCCGTAAGTAGAATTGTCGTAGCCCTCTTCGATTTTCAGATACAGGGCGCTTTTGAAAATATTGCATTTACAAGCACTCCTGTAACTCGGCTATCTGTTGATAAAATTGATCCTAATACAACTTTTGCATAGAATTTAGTGACGTGCTTGATTTTTTTCTTGGAAGTATCGTTTTGAGATATGACTCAAACTTATAATTTTTTAAATGGGACACCCTGTATATTTTAATGTCATTAAATTGTATATTTTTTCACTTTAAAACTATACAGGTGTCCCAGACACATTTTAAACTTAATTATTGACTAAACAAAAAAATGATAGAAATGTGCGGTTTTTACAAATCAGTTTCAAATTTTGAAAAGTTTTCGAATCACATTAAAAATTTTTCCAGGTATACATGGTGAGAATTTCCAATTAAAACTTACTTGAAGCTTAGTTATTTAGCTTTTAAAAATGTTAACATGTGTAATTAAAGGTCTATGCGAGGTAAGCGCTTGTATCGAAACCGCCGTGGGGTAAAAATATCTCCTTATGAAAGTGGCCGCGAGAAATTGCTGGAAATTGCTTTTTCAAATTTGTAAAATTTCCTCTAGTTTGAATTACAAAATGTAAGTTTTTCCTGAAATTTGTTCTATTAAGTTATATTGAAAATGCATGCAGAAATGAATCTCATATATACATATTTTTGCAATGTAATTTTATTTAGAGCCATAAATGTAGATATCTCTCGTTAAACAAACGGCAAAGTTCTTTCAATTATTTTGTAACATTCTCCATGAATAAAAAATAAATTTAGTATGTCTTCATTCGATTAGTTACTGGAGTTGGATTTCCGTATCGGTGTATAACGTGTCACGTCGACGTTTACAAGTTTAATAAATAAGGCACATTGTTTTAATTTCCACAGGCCACTAGTCACAAAAATTATTTAATAAAAATAGAGAAGATATTGTGTGTCGAATGTGGGTACATCGATAGCAGGAAAAATGGTAACAGTGACAGGTATAGGGAACCCTGCATAAAGATTGAAAAGAACCATTAATTCTCCTCACATAGAGCAACATGGTTGCAGGGTGTTCCATTTCAAAAAATTTGACTTAAGGGCAGTTGAAGTTAGTCAGATTTATAGCCAAACATTTTGAACACCCTGTAAATAATGAGATGTCAAATTACACATCATTTAAAAACTTAAACAGTCCCTCCTCAGTAGAAGCCTAAATTTTGTTACTATAACTTTCTTTTTCAATCATTGACAAACGTTTTGAAAACAATACTACATAAAAACCAATTTTTTCTAAAAAAAAAATGAGAATATCTCAAAAACTATTGATTTTTTATATAAGCTGTGTGCTACATGAAAGTAACTCAGATTTTAGTAGAATCAAAATATACAAAAGATATCATTCCATTTAAAATAAGAAAAGTTGGTAGCAACTTCCGGTGTAACTTGGAAGATGTAGAAGAGCCTAAAATATTTTAATTGAATAGAACTTTTGAGCAACTCCATTCCAAATTTTAAACAAATATTTCAACGGAAGTCCATAAACTTCTAATGAACGGGTTTGCTGAATCACCCGGTATATATATAACACAGTTAAACGGAATATTAAAGGTTGAAACAACATGGTGCCAAACAGAAAGTCTATATCTTTTTTGCCTGTGATGTTAATCAAAACCAATCACCATATTGTCGGGCAAATTCTTTTCGTTTGTGGTCACCCCTGTAGATGTGGGGAACGAGCAGTCAGAAATACGCAAAGTTTTCCCGGATTACATAACGTGAGCAATTGACCGTCACCTAAATAAGTTTTTCCACAAGACCCTTAATAAAATAAAAAAAACAATTTTTTAATTTTTTTTCCTGGGAGTTTTTCTATTCAATCACAAATTGTTTTGCTTTTGCACTTTCTGAAATATAAAAAACTTTATTTAAACTTTCTGTTAACTCATTAGTGCACTTATTTTCTTATATTATCTCTTCCCATTCTCAATCACTAGATTGTTGTTTTCACACTTTTAATTTGTTTACTACCTTAAAAACCATGGCTTCCATTATCATTATAGGTGAGCTCTTGGGGTAAGATATAATGGCTAAAATGATTTCATTATATGTGATAATTTGTGGGTTGCGGAAGCTTACATGTACTTTAAAACTATGGTAGCGTACAGTTAAAAAATGTACTAGTTGAATTAAACAGTGGTTACATAAAGAGCGTTTTTCATGATTCAAACGCTATTCGATTTTAATGCATCCGATACACCACAAAAAGCTTGATCACGCCCGAAGCCTTAACACAGCGTTCCGGCATCCCACCCCCAATTCAACCTTTCAAACAAGTTAAATACGCAACGGTAGCCCTGAAGCAAACAACACACAACGGCAGTCCTACAGCAATCGCAGCCGCAACAGCAGCAGGCTTCACACAACCTACGAACGGCAGCATTCGTGGGGGGCAGCACCAACAAGAGCGCATCACAACATCCACCGCAGCAGCGCAAGCACAATTTTGTTGCATATTTTTACTTCTACCTACTTCCTAAAGATTACTTCTTTATCGTGGACTCACCATCCACAAGAAGCGGACTCTGGGGTAATGCCAACGTCAACGTACTCAAAAAATGCGGAATGTCAACAAATATTGTCAGCATTTTGTAAACGAACAATCGAGGGAAGCTTCAACGCCAAAGTTGCTTTACTTTACAAGTATAACCTACTGCAAGCAGTATATTGAAGTAAATTAAGCACCCAAACTCTTAAAGAAGTGCAGAGAGCATGAAAGACAATGAGTTCGGTGCATACTGGCTAAAAGTGTACAATGATGTAGCTAACGAGTGCCAGCATTCATTGTGTGTCAGCAGTTACGGTCTTCAATGTAAATATAGTACATATGCAAAGTGTAAAGTGTCGACAATTAAATTATGACATATACCAATCGCCGTGGATGTATTTCAACCAACTCCGTGGGCTACGAAAAGCGCTTCCATCAATTCATCGAAACGCCACAGTTTATATAACTCTTTTTACGTTAAATTTTTATTTAATGTTAATTCCCGATTTTATAATTAATATCAGATGGTCATATCTAAGAAAGTGCTTTTTTTTCCTTTCGGTCGTGCTAGTATTAATCTAGTTGTCTCACAAAAACTGCGATTAGGTGAATTTCATAACGATTACTTAACATGTTACACTCTTTATTTTTATTAAGCCCTACCTTTATAGGAATGCTAATAAATCGATGCATACTGTCGACCAACGATTATTTATGCAGAGTGAAGCGGGTGCCCGGATGCACAACCATTTAAACAAAAAAAAAAATCTAAAATCTTCAGCTTTGGTTTTGAATTTCACAACAAGTAACCTTCTAGCTACACTAAAACATCAGTATTTTTTGTTAAATTAACTTACTTTTAACGTACTTTTAAGTGTATCTTACTTAAAAAGCGCTTCACTAATTTTTTTCCTCAAGTTCTCTTGTTTGGCGAACTTTTATTATAGTTCTAGTGTCAGTGATCAATTTTAGTTTACAGTAGCGCTTTCTGTATAAAATTAGTTAATGAACCGTGAACCGAAAGTCTGCGGCTTCACCAGTATGTGAATGCTTAATATTTCTTACTCTTTCTCTGTTTTTTCCTTAATTAATTGGATTGATTAGGACGTTCTACTCCCAACTGTAGTAAAATGTTATTTTTATTTGTTTAAACTGTTTTAGGTGGCTGAACATTTTCTCTATGCTTTTATACTTGTGCTAGTATCATGACGATAGAAGAATTCTACGCAAATTGCTTATTTAGAAGTAGAAGTTAAATTAATATGTTTTCCTTAAACATGACTAAAATTATTTCTAATGTAAAATGGAATTGAATTTACAATCCAAAAGAAATAAAAATAAGCAGTTAAACACGATTTGCATTTTACCTTTAAAAGCGACAGAATAAAATTGAGATCAAGCTTTACTAAACATATTAAAAGTGAAATCGTCAGTTAGTTTTTTAGAAACGGGGAATTTAACAATTGTAAATTTTTTATCAGTTAGGTAATTTCATCTCAAAATTATAAACAGCGTAATTTGCATATTTAAACACGTTTAAAAAAAGTCAACTAAATACAAAGGGGTAATTCTGTCACCTTAACAAATTCAAGATGAATATTTTTGATAGCATTTTTATGATTTATTTTCTAGATTTACAAAAACAAAAATGTATAAAAGAACAAACTACATCATTTAACCTCGGAAAGTTCTTAGAATATAAAAATAACGGAATGGCGCATTTTTGTGGTATCTGTTTGAGTTAGGTAATAGAATAGTAACACACAATAGTCTTTGTTTTGGCAATACCAAATTTTCTTCTCAAGTAAAGATTAACTTTTAATAGCCCGTGACATCTAAGGTATTAAGCTGTGTATCATAGGAGCTTGTGTATTACAGATGAAATTAGCTGTCTTGTGCAAATAATGTCTTTATTTTTATTTACTCCTTTTTATCTATTGTACAAAATCTGATTTGAAATCAGAAAGTTTAGTTATTTTTACATTTCAACAACTGTTTTTAAACGTCAAAGATAACACTGTTTTTACTTTTTTTTATTGTTGTAAAAAAATGTTTAATGGGCTACAGAAAGAGTAAAAATTACAGGAATATGTATTAATTAGTAGTGGGGGTGATACAAACAGGACAAAATTTTAAAACAAGTCACGAGTATCAGGCCTTGAGAACCTAGAAAAATACATTGAACAACATACACAAAGTAACACACAAATCGCAAATTACATACACATAAAATGTCCAATAAATCAAAATATTAACCAAATCCGACAAAACATTGCAACAAGATGTGTATTCAACTAGGATATTTCTGATTTTTTTACGAGATAAATAATAATATAGTCCATGACTTTGTTTGTCAAATGTTAGTAGAAACACAAAGAAAACACAAAAAACATATAACATAATACATACATTTATGCGAATAAAATAATAAATCATCAAACACAATATAAAAAACAACACAGCATATACATAATAAATATCATATAAAATCAAATCAAAATTATAGAATCAAGCAAACTCTGAAGTGATATTCTTGAAATAAGCAGGTGAATAATAAAGTTCTAAGGGGTGCATGTCATAGTAAAAGTTTGATGTTAAGTCTAGAGAGAGTCAAGCTACTCCACTTGTGCTAAAACCTGGTAATGGGATAATTAAAATCCAACCAATGGTTGTTACCAGGCGATGAAAAGTACACCCAACCGTGTTTGTCTATTTTAAGTCAGCTATATCAAAAAAACGACATTGGTAAAAGGTGTTCATTCATAGCGTTCCTATACATCGATAATTACTTTAAAGTTAGTTATGATTAACGTACAAATGTTGGGATTCATTCATAGTTAAACTAAACGTTTCCAGGCTGAAGAGTTCCAACTCAACGCCAGCAATAAAAAAAACTTTGCATTTACATTTACTAAGTCAGCTTAAAGTTCTCGTTGAACAAAACTTTGCCATTACTTATGGTAAAAACTGTACACAAACATAATAAATTATTTAGTAGCTTCTTAAGTTGAAGTTGACCCAACAATTTCGTATGGTACGTTAATGTTTCGTTTGTATACTTGAATGTATACGCAAGTGTTAACAGAACGGCGTTAAATTATACCAATTTACCTTAATTTTTTCGTGCGTTAATTTAATTGAAGTGGATGTAAACGACGCGACCCTTAAAACAAACAGTTTAAACAAATTATAATTTAGTTACATTCCACATCTTGTTGCATTGTTTCAAAAAAGTACACTCCTCTATATATTCTACAAAATAAAACGAAAAATGTCCTACTGAGTGTCTTATGCGTCTGCGACAGTAGTTATTTTGCAATCTGAATTATCATTGTTAACTTCACATTTTATCAATTATTTCCCATATGAACTCAATTAATATTAAACTTTAATAAAATAGGAAAAAAAACATTGGATAAATTGGTGACAAACGGTTCATGAGTGCGTATTACAAAAATCGTGATAGTCAATTCTCTACTTAATGAATTTCCAGATAGAGAAACTACGTTTGCGGTTCCTAATTAGTTAATTTTTCTCATAGTTGGGGTTTTAAACGAACGTAAACACTAGAAACGTGCAAAAGGGCAAAATTAAAGATAATTCAAAATAAAACATCCCAAAAGTTTATTTAAAACAGATTATACATACTCAAGTAACACGTTACAAGGTTGAAAACGTAAGTGTTCCTGCGTCGCACTTACTTTATTAGTTCAAACAAAAATACAAGAGCAAAAGCGCACAGAAAAACTAGCGGTTTAACATGTCGACTACCTTAGGGTATTATTATTTTTAATGTTAAGTCTGAAACTCCACAGTAGACGTGTTAATTAAACTATTTGTAGTAAAGTTTTCTACGAAGTATCTCACCAATGCAATTATGTACTTGATAGTTACTATGTCATTACATCTAGGAGTTGCTTGGTAGCGTTTTTTCTGAATATGTAGAACAGATATAAGTTTTCTGCGCCTAAAGAAGCAACCGTCTGGAGATTATGAACTACGAATGTTATTTAATTTATATATTGTAAGACAAACACATAGATGTAGAGCTATTGCTTTACTTCAAAGGAAGCATTTAACACTATTAATATTAAGTTAGTGTTAACGTTAAATGTATTTCAACTTAGAATTTCTAAAAATAGAGAAGGATATATTAAATTTCCACTTTAAGAAAAGATCAATGTCATTGTAAACGTGGCTAAAAATGATTGAAATTTATGTAAATCCGGAACACTAGAAAACACTTAAATGAGGATGAATGGATTAAGCTGTAGTTACTCATCCAAGCATTATTTCACAAAATTCAATTAGGTCAATCCCGAGTGTTCTTTATCTCCGTAGACGTTGGGAGTATTATTTGTGCATGTGGAATACCTACTTAAAAGCAATCATTACGTGAAAATGGTAAAATTGATCAACTGTATTCACTCTTCTTAAGAATAAAAATAAGAATAGTTTATTGGTGTTCTTAATTAATATGTTTTACACAGGTGTGATCAAATATAAGAATTTAGTAATAAAATAAAATAAGTAAATGTATACAGGGTGTCTCACCGAGAACTGCCATTAGTCGTATACGGAAAAGTGTATATAGAAAAATTTTTTATAATTTGAGAATGACTAAAAACCAATAGGACAAACTCAACTAAAATATTTTCATTCTTCTGACACTTTCGGTTGTACCAGAAGTCGACATCAACTTCGTAATTTTAAATGGAGCACCCTACATATTATTGCATTTTTGGATTCTAGGTCAAATTTTAGGGTCACTTTGTATAACATTCTCTGCAGCTAGGATTTATAGATTTCGAGATATTAATTTTTTAGACAGATGGAAAAGTTCACGGAAATATCTATTTTCGGGAACTCCATATCTAGTTAATGTTAATGTAAAGACAAATGGAACACCTTGTATTTTTTAGTCTGTCAGGTGCAGGTTAAATTTCTTTCAAATCATCATCTGTAATCAATTGGCCATGATGAGTACTTTTTAGAGAAACATAAAACTGTGTGAATTTGACATAAACCAATAAATATTCAAATCATTGTTGAGGCTTGTGATTCCAATCATGCCGGCGCGTTAACAGTTAACACAACAGATCTGCTACGCTCAATAGTAGAAAATTGCTCTCCAAAAGTAGTAGCCGTAATGATAACAATGATTACATGATTTGAAAGAGAATTTCCAACACATACAAAGTAAAAAAAATACAGGGTGTTGCATTTGACTTATAAAAGTTATTGCTCTTTGAAGATGTCAAATTATTATTATCTAGAAAAGATTATTAGTTTAACCACCTGTTTAGTGGTGGTATGTACTACAACAATTTAGTTAGTGATGTTAAATGGTCTTTCTTGTCTAGAATCTTTAGAAGTTTGTTTCTAGCAAAATTCTCTATTGTATCGATGTCTTTATTAGTTATTGACTCTATTAATATATGTGAGTCGTGTTCAGCAACGAGCAATAAGTTTTTTAGACATACTGGGATTTTTATATTGAGAGATTTTCAATGGTCCGAAAACATTCGTAATTGAAGTCATCCATATTTAGTCAAACTGAAATTTGAATCAAAATTAAAAATGTATGTATAAAGATATGTATTATGTGATTTAAAAAACTTCAAATCAGATTGCGTCACAAAAGTTGTAACCCATTCAAAATAGAAAATTTTGGGTATTATTTTTATATTTTAGAGTAAGTTCGTCAATTCAGTGACATGGTATTTAGTCCCCCAACATGAACGTTCTTGTCAGAAATTGATATAACTGCGTGAAAGAAGTTAGAATTTAACAAAAAAATATTTTCTTCAAAAAGTTATTTATTCAAAATAGAAAATTTTCTGTATTATTTTTTTTTTACATTTTAAGAGTAAGTTCGTCAAATCAGTGACATGGCATTTGGTCCCCAACATAAGAATGTTGCTTTATGGTAACAAAATTGATTGAGAAAAAAATTTAAAATAAGAATTTTTAATAAATATGTTACACCAATTAGCTGTGCTTTTGAACAAATAGTGAAGAAAAAAAAGTTCTATATTTATGCTTGCCTCAATTAGTTTTCCGAACAAGAATTCCGTAAATTATGGGACACCCTGTATAAAAGTTGGAACCACAAACATGTTACTGATTATTAAGGCTATAAACTATTAATCGTAAAACTTGAAAAGACATCACAAACTTCCATTTGAAAAGCCTCTGTTTGGTACCAAAAAGGGGGATGTTTATGGTTTCGATGAAAACATTTTTGAATGACACCAACCCAAATAACTTCGTTATTAATTCGGAACAAACCAATTTTAATTTCGAAGGGAATAAACTTCAGTCATAAACTTTGAGGACAGACAAAAACTTGAATTATTGGTCACAGTAGCGTTGATGTCAAAGAGGGCATTTGAGACATGGTGTATAATATGTCCATCTAACTACCAAATTTCTTTCCGGTCAGATAACCAAAGTCTACTCTTCACAGAATAGTGATAAGGTTAAAAATGAGTGTAGCGATTCTTTATTTGAAATATTTTTAAATTTATTTTGAAAGAGACTGTCCAAGTTATTTTTTCTTTTTATTTAATTATTAACATTTTCTCATTTCTACATATCCAATATAAGATTTTTGCCTATTTTTTTAAACTGATGGCTTGGGTTTCAAAATAAACTACACAGATAGCTCCAAAATTAAAAAGTATTTCGAATGATGGCGACCGATCCACTTATCTCACTTTCAATATAATGCAAGGGGGCTCTGTGGGAAATCAATTGTCGTCAACAAGTATCTATCTGTCAGCAATTTATATGGCTGGCCTTGTCGTTGCGGTGGGGAAAACTTTTCGTTCGGCAGACAACCTTGATTCCCCGATGATGTCATAATAGTCGGTGGCCTCTCTGTGAGTCGAAACAAAGTGTTGGGTGTTTCGAGAATGTTGACGGTAACACATCTTGCTTTATCATTTTATGAATAAAATATTTTTAAAAAGAAAGGACTCCCGGATTGACCAGTCGTTGGGTTCTTGTCAAAATAAATGAATAACAAAGTTATTTCAGACGAGTAAATTCCCTGGATACATTTTAACCTCAATTTTTTAACAACTACCTTTTGGTTTTATAAGGTTCTCAATAAGCCTTTGAGTGATATTTTGCACAGCAAAAAAAAAGAAAGACAATTTACTGTCATTAACACGAGAATACCATTTTCTTTTGTAATTAAGTAGTACGCAAGCGCTGCAATGACAAAGAAGCGCATGCGTGTTTTTATGGCAAAAATGCCGCTACAATGCCTTAACCAATTCCGTAAAATGCCCTAAAATTCCATTAAATGCCATCCATTCCACAAAATGCCAGACAATGCCAAAAATGCCACTAAATTTTCTCGTACCTAATGCCATGCAATGGCAAAAAGGCTTGTACACCAAATGCCATCAGCGAATTACTCCTCGAATATTAGCAACGTTAAGCGTTAAGACAATTTGAGATACAAGGAGTGATTTCATAACGTTGGAAGTTGTGTTTAACAATTCTGCAAAATTACAAAACGGCGTCTTATCTAAAGGCTAACGATAAGGTGTTAAAATTATTACGAATTTACGTGTTTCACAGTTGGTGAAGAGTTTGGTTATTCTTACATGGTATTTTACTCGTACTAAGGTTATTTCATTCCTACGTTGTCAAAAGAGTCTATCCGCGACACAAACCTTAATAACTCAATTAATAAGCGAAAGATTTAATAAGTGATGGTGCAACTCTCTTAAAAGTTGCTTCTTCATAGGTTGGAATTTCATACAGTTGGATACCTATCATTAGTAGTGTAGAGGATGGAGATAATCAGTGGAAGCACTAGTCCTCGATGGTTTCTTTACTTGGCAAGGCCAGTCTTTCTAAAAATATCTAAAAGGAATTGTTGATTGAGTCAAGACGCTTAATAAGAGATCATCTTTGGCAGACCATCAAATTTGTCAAGCAATTAACGTCATTAATAAAGAGGACGATTTAATTGGTGTGACAATATAAGTCACACAGTTTAAAACATGTCAAACAACAAATGAGAGTCTTGACTAATCACCAATGCCTTATCACCTATATCTCATTAAGAAGGCCCAACTGTGAGAATTGTGTCTAATCAACGTTCGCAGTAAGGTAAATTGGGTTGCAAGACTATCATGAAGGTAGTCAATATGTTGGAATAATAACGTTGCCATCGATAGAGTGATTAGATTAAGAGTCCTCTCTACCTTTTTAATTCCCATGTAAAATTCCTATGTCACAGGCGACACTCCCAAAGCTGCTGTTGTTGATAAAAATAATTTTGGATTTTACCATCATAAACATGGATTTGTTACGTAACTTATGTCGGAGCCTTTTTTCTCTAAAATATTTTTGATTGGGTATAATTATGTTTTGAAAGACTGTTTTTGCAAGCTTTTGTCGTGAAATACTGAAATTATTCCCACTTAATTGATCTTGAATTAAAAAAAAGCGTCCGTACTGAGTTGGTAAGAACATTGTAGAATTTGTGGGAAAAATAATATTTTATAATTATTTCAATAAATTGTATATAAGCGTGTTATTTTGTCGCTTCGAAAACATGTAGTTTTCCTGTAAGCAGCACTACAGAACGGTAAACCCTGAAACTAGTTTTCAAACGTGTCCGTGACCTTGTTTTAACAATCTTTCTATAAAAAAAATAGTATAGTTCTTAGCGATTCGATATAACGATTTTAGCAAAAAGGTAGAAGGACTCCTAAGCAAATCAAATGAGCAGAAAATAATGTCCTGGTAATTGAGAACAGTGTTTGAAAATTACATTTCTTTGTTGATGATTAAGTAATGAAAAATATTTTTCCGTCGACCGTGCATTTATGACCTACATTACTAACGTAAACAAAATCGTTTATTAATGACCCCTATTAATGAACAATTTTTTAGTAATGAACGATTTTAGTATAGGCAACTATTAGCATACATGTGTATATTTAAAGTTGCCATTTTATTTGTCAATCAATTACAATATGAAAAATGTAAATAAAAAATCGGTCATAATTTGTAGCACAGCTAAAATTCTAATAATAACAAATCAACATTAATTTACGAATTTGGTGGGATAAATCTTCAATTTGTTCACACAAACTTTGAGACATTTTTTGTGCTGTGACACAACATTCCGGATGATAACACTTAATAACATTTATGGGTGTTCAGCTCATCTATTTTACAAACTATTGTCTCACGCAGTTCTTCTTGTAAAAAAATAAAAACTGTAAAAGGGAATGGACCGATAAATATTCCGACTCCTAAAAATATCTTTTGGAGGTGTACTAGGAACCACTTTTTAAGAAAAAGCTTTTTTTATAAACTCTACATGAGCATGTTGTGTGAAACAACATTAAGGTAAATCAAGCTTCATCGTTAAAAAATCTTACGCTGGAACACATGCAGGATAATCAATCCTGTCTCAATAAGTTGTGGACCACTTACACACAATAGTGGTATGATGAGGTCTTTTTGTTGGCCTTCTTTGTATCATTTATCAAATATTGTCAACCATTGAACCATTTCTGGTTCAGTCTTTGTGAGGTGCATCACTTATTTTGAATAAGCACCAACCCGTTCTCACAAAAAGATTTATGCACTTTGTTTCGCTGAGATGAAAAACACTGGATAAAAACTATTGTATATCGGACGGGTCAATTGGAATTAGGTACCTTAATTCTCCATCAACTTTAGGGACTTTAATTAAAATACTGTTGTCAAATAGCCATACAAGCCGAAAAGGCAAAAAGAATGATCAACTACAAAGCTCACAAAAAGTAGAAACAATGAAGTTAGGTTATGTTATACAATTAAAAAATTGTGGTGAGTTCACAAAACGGTACTTTATAAAGGTCCCATCACAATAGCATATATTTTCTAAAATTTTTAAATTATAATTTTATTAAAATTACAAAAGTACGGTCGACGGAAAAGTTGTGTAACTAACTCTTGAATTAACGGCGTTTAACAATCATTAATCATGTGTGCTACACTCGTTTGTTAAACAACTATTTTAGAATTGTTTTGATGGTTACGCAAAAGCGGCAGGTAGCTTCTAATTTCAAGTGAATTGTTTCATTTTTTGTTCTACCATTTTACAGCTATTGTGATTCTATCGCTGACTAATTGTAGATTTTTCTATACATATTGCAATTGTAGGTATCTTCTTCATTATTAGAGATGGAATATATTAAGTTAATTTTACTGAGAATAACGGGGTTCGACCTTGAAATAGAAATGATGATAAATCGTTGATGTTACTTTGACAACCATTAAAATTTTGAAAATTAAATAAAAACGTAGTTTGTGCAATACTTAGTTTTTGATTTACGATTTTGAGGTTACCTCCATATACTCATTGCAAAAGTCTTTTCAACTTTTTCATTCTTTTCATTTAGTTTTTGTAGCTGGTTGTTACGCTATCAAACTTTAAATTGAAACGCAAGAATTAAAGTTGCTTTGCCGGATTGACTACAGTCGTTATAGGGTTAGATTTAAGAATTGTCTTCCACTTACTATGTATTCGGGAGGGATGACAAAAATGAGTTTCACAGATAATTAGGTGCCACTCTCTTTTCAAAGTTACCTGAAAGTATTTACATAATCTGGAAAAATATAGCACTTCGGAATTGATCCGAAATTAAAGAGTAAATTCAAGAAGTTGGTTTCTATTAAAATTTAAGTTCAAAATCTTAAAAATAAAGTAACACGAGCAATCGCCGCGCACGATAATTTCTTAAGCTAAACACAAAACCGTAAACAGCAACTATAGATTTATAATTTGAATATCAGTATGTGATGTCTATACATATGACTTTTCAATAAAATTTAATTCAATAAGACGTACTACACATCAATGCATTCAACTTAATCCATAATTTCTAAGAGCAAATACTTTCAAACATGTTTTCTCATTTAATGGTTACAATGTTTTTTATTTTTAACTACTGATCAATAACGAAAACATTTACGAATTTTATGAAAAGAGGGTTTTTACTAAAATAATGTGATTGAATATTTTGCCAATTTTAATACCATTTATATTTAATTAATTGTTCTTTTGTTTTGAAAATGTCTATAAAATTTGCCTTTAACGTTTAAATTTTAATATTGAAGAGATTAATTTAACATAAAGTGCTGGATGGAATAAAAGTGTGTATAGTCCAGGGTAGAAAATTTTCTCAACTTTTCATATAATTAGACTGCACAGCTGAGAACAATTTCTTCTTTATCTTGGTGTATAATATACCTACAATATTATTAACGTTAATACTGGAATAAAAGACAATAAAACACATTTTATTTAAAATTTGAATTTCATAAGTTAGTTCATGTAGAATGCAATGAAGTTACAAAAATGAACAAAATTTCTGAAATTTGTAACAATAATGCGACATTCTCTTTCGCTTGGTAGTAATTTGATTGACTAACAATTTCCTTCATACTATTATAATTGATGGCACAGAGCTGAATTTTCTTTTATTATATCTATTCTATATATACCTACCTAATGTAAACGCAAATAAAAAATTTCTTATTACAATAATCAATCATTGCGTTTTTGATAAATTGTATAGACGGTATTGCTGCTTGAGTGATTTATAAAAGTTTAGACACCATCAATATAAAAATTGCAAAAAACTTATGCAGAAAAATGTTTTATTAATTTCTTTTGTAATCAGTTAATCGAGTGTATAGTCTCGCATTTTCTCTTCATTTTAAAAACCTATTTAGTTTTTTCTTTCAAGTTACCTATTATCGAATGTGAATAATTTTTTATTGCAATCATTTTTTTCAGGAGATTTCGACGTAGGTACTAATCGGTCTTTGGCAGACCGTTATTGCGGTAAGTGAATTATATAAATTTACTGTCAACTTGGGATATTGAAAATTGATTTTATTTAACATTACCTAGTAAATTGTTTGGTCATTATTCTTTTGAAAATGCAAAGTTATTCATCGTAAAGAATATATAATGAAAAATTTAAACATTTGGTAGTAGTTCGATAACATTTCATTTAGCTGCGGTTTTTAAATCATACTTTTGTGGTCGTATAATTGTAGATTATAATATATACTATTTTTTGCACGACCCGACGATTTTAATTAAAGAAAATCTGGAAAAATTATTATTGTCAACCTGACGTTCACATTCCCAATTTACTAACACAAAAATCGTTGTGTTTGATCGGAAACAAAAATAAACCATTGACGTTTAATAAATAATAATTAAGTAATATTGGTATTTTGTAAATGTCGAAAAATTGTGTTCGTATTCCCTACGCTGTTTCCCAGTTCCTTTAATTAGTATTAGAAAAATGTGTAATAAACTATTGAAGAAGCTGATCCAGAAATAGTAAGAGGATTTATTCTCAGAAAAATCCCGGAAGATTTACCCAAAGTGCTTCACGGAATTTTGTGGTTGGTGCCTGATGAATTAAGTGGATGAAATGCATGTTATTAGTATATTTTGCAGAACAAGCAAAAGTTTCAATCATCTATTCTCTGGTCACATTATTCCATGTTGAAAGCGAGTCTTGAGATCAAAAATAATGTTGACATCATTAAGTATTCAAGATTAGTAGCATTTCTGAAGAGGAAAAATGTTGGATATCAGCCAAAAAATGAAAAACCCTTACTAAAGAGCAAGTTCTTAATGACAAAGATAAATTTATAAGAAAACCTGATTTAAATTAAAAAATTAACTATTTCAGGTAGCAACGATTATGGGCATTGCTAGGGCCTTAAGATCCCACGAACTTAAGGATAGTTGTTTAGGACTTAGGAGCGTATTGGTATCTGTAAACAATACTAAAATCACGTAAATAGAGCATTTACTATAGTCTCCAAAGACAACTCTACGATTGATTTCGTTGCCATTTATAAAAATATATATGTAATTCTACGGAAGGAAAAACCTGAATATTCTTCTTACACGGCCCACTGCTTTCAGCGCTTATCAACATCTTTCCTGGCCGCTACAGGTGCGGATATTAGCGTTATAAAACGGATGGATGGAAATTCAATACTTTCGTAAGAAAATTAATAAAATTAATCCAGTTAACATCTTTGTTTAGTATTAGTGGTAGTTCTAATATTAATGTAAATATTAACTAGTAGAAAGGGCTGACACATTTCCGGGTTGGTAGCAACATGTAAGCAAATACATATGGTATTCAAGAGTGATATGACATTAAAAATAAAAGTATTAAAAGAGTAAAAGTTATATAATAATTATAATATTGATAAAATAAAAATTATTGTGGTGAGGTTGGGACAGGAAGGGGCATCGTACTATGCCCAATTTCTAATCAGCTCTTCCTTGTAGTAGACCAGACCTACTGAATGTTCTGCATACTTCTTGTGAGGTGCTATCGCGCTTATTAACTTGCAGGCTTGCTTGCTTGATTACAGACATAGGTTTGTCGGACTTTCTAGAACACAGGAATGATCATCGAAAAACGGTTTTTACCAAACGACGTGGAATTTCAGGGTGTAATCGTACAACGAGGTATTTTTTAGTTGGGCGGATGAAAATGCAAAAAAGTGGTTTTGCCATCAGTTGCTACCAACTTATAATCGTCGAAATGGAATATGAAATAATAAATATAAATAATAATAAATATAAATTAACTATTTTTCCCTAGAAAGTACAGATACTACCTTTTTGATAAAGGTAAAATCACTCATTATATAAGGGTCAATTTTCAAAAAATCAATAACGCATTAAACCGCAGTAGGTACACTCATGAAATTTAAAACTTGGACACCACAATTTCTGTAAACAAAAGTTTGCACATTGTGAAGCGGGCTTAAGGGTATCATTTACAATTCTAACAGCAGGTAGTCTCAGCAGGGGTTATCTTATAGAAGGACTGTAGAATGAATCATTACACTAAGCACGTTTTAGAAAATAGGTAATTTACGTTGCTTACTTAATTTTTTCTTTAAAGAATATATTTGAAGGTATCGCTAATTAAACACCATAGCTCGATTAATTATCGAATCAAAATTTTGTTTAGGAAATGTTTACAAAATAAAATTAGAAATAATTTTGATTTAAAAAACGTCTACAAGCAATAACTTTTAAATTAAATCAAAAACTAAACATGGTTATTTGGGTTGACTGATTATTACTTATTTTAAATAAATCTAACCTACTAATTATTGTAAGTTATTAAAAAAATCATTAAACTCTCTATTCATAATATTTAGTCCTTACAAAATGTATATTTTATGACGTTTCATTTTTTCTGTAGTTAATATAAAAAGTGAAAATAAAAACTAAGGCAATTCTTATTGTCAACGTATATATTTAGTTTTTGACAAGAATTTATTACATAATTATAATTAAGATACCAAGTTATAGTTTAAAATTAAATGAAAACTTTTTTAAATAAAGGTATTACTATATAAATAAATATAAGAAATCAATAATGGGTGTGACCTCCATTATTATTGATACATTCTTGGAGGCGTCTGCTCATTGACGCTATCAAGGTATCAATATAATTAATATTAATCGTTTCCCATGCGTATCAATGGCTGCAATTAGTGCATTACGGTTTACTGGTATAAAATTTGGCCCTTGTTGTCTTCGGATAACAGCAAGTATTCGAGCCCAAACATTTTCGATAATGTTAAAATCTGGGCTTTTGCTGGCCAGGGTAACAGCTCAAGTTAATTTCTCGTATCAATTGCGCACAACCCGCGAAGTATAAATAGGGGGCGTTGTCCTTTAACAACAAAAATACATTATGAAAATGTTAATTCAACAGATCCCGAACTATTTTTTGGAGAAAGAAGTATGGTAAAATAAGAATACTTACTTGTTGGAAAATATAATCTTCGTCTGGATAAAACACTTTGACTGAAGATTTTTATAATAAATTTGTGTTTCCAATATCTACATCACAAACTCAATCTTTATTCGGCCCAAAAATTGTTGCTTAAGTTGTAAAGCTTCGTACACACCAGAACAACAAACCGAGCAACAAACATAACAACGAACCGAACCAGTCAAACAGAACGACAAACGATCTTTTATGATTTCCACAATCCGAACAACAAACGGAACGTTTGTGCTGTTCCATAATTATTTTCAGTAGTTTTCAGTTCATATATATTTATTATTGAGAAGAAAAAATTGCGGAAAACAAGAAGATAGTGCCAACCAAATTTTACGCACAAAGAGAGTAAAAAATTATAATTTACTTCGCTTTTTTTTATTTTGGAAATTTTCCGCCCAAATGATGCTAATAGGGACATCATTTTTTTCTTGCATTCTTAAACACTGATTAATTTAAAACATTTTTCTTCTGTCAACTCCATAATATTACCTAAAACACAACAAACCCACAAAAGGGAGGACAAAAATAAATAATTTAATTCTCCCGCATAAGTTTGTTCGCCGTTTTGTTTAGATTCGTCAAACCTGCAAACGCATTCGCGCGCATATTTTTGATGTCGGAGAAAAAACCGACAAGTTGCGGGAACGCCGCAAACCGTTCGTGGAACAATCAGGACTTGCGAATCTGTTCTAAAATTCGTACGTAGCACCGTCCAAATTAATGTTCCGATTGCCGTTCGGTTCGTTGTTCTGTTTGTTCCTCGGTTTGTTGTTCAGGTGTGTACGAAGCTTTACAATAAGCATATTAATATGAACTATATCTTATGAAAGGAGAGTTATGTAACTATAATTAACGACTTAACGTTACGTTAGTAGATTCCATTTACTATTTACACATATTTTCTTGGAACATTCGATAATTAACTATCGGGATATGATGACCCTATACTTCGCAGGTTGTGCGCAACTGGATACAAGCAAATAACTTGGAGCTGTTACCCTGGCCAGCAAAAAGCCCAGATTTTAACATTATCGAAAATGTTTGGGCTCGAATACTTGCTGTTATCCGAAGACAACAAGGGCCAAATTTTATACCAGTAAACCGTAATGCACTAATTGCAGCCATTGATACCGCATGGGAAACGATTAATATTAATTATATTGATACCTTGATAGCGTCAATGAGCAGACGCCTCCAAGAATGTATCAATAATAATGGAGGTCACACCCATTATTGATTTCTTATATTTATTTATATAGTAATACCTTTATTTAAAAAAAAAGTTTTCATTTAATTTTAAACTATAACTTGGTATCTTAATTATAATTATGTAATAAATTCTTGTCAAAAACTAAATATATACGTTGACAATAAGAATTGCCTTAGTTTTTATTTTCACTTTTTATATTAACTACAGAAAAAAATGAAACGTCATAAAATATACATTTTGTAGGACTAAATATTATGAATAGAGGTTTAATGATTTTTTAATAACTTACAATAATTAGTAGGTTAGATTTATTTAAAAATAAGTAATAATCAGTCAACCCAAATAACCATGTTTAGTTTTTGATTTAATTTAAAAGTTATTGCTTGTAGACGTTTTTAAATCAAAATTATTTCTAATTTTATTTTGTAAACATTTCTTAAACAAAATTTTGATTCGATAATTAATCGAGCTATGGTGTTTAATTAGCGATACCTTCAAATATATTCTTTAAAGAAAAATTTAAGTAAGCAACGTAAATTACCTATTTTCTAAAACGTGCTTAGTGTAATGATTCATTCTACAGTCCTTCTATAAGATAACCCCTGCTGAGACTACCTGCTGAGAAATGTAAATGATACCCTTAAGCCCTTTCACAATGTGCAAACTTTTGTTTACAGAAATTGTGGTGTCAAGTTTTT
>JALBCR010002633.1:0-33181 GCA_030710515.1 Abscondita cerata | reverse complement strand
CTCAGTACTTCGTTCAGTTACGTATTGCTGAATACAGAGTGTCATGATTGTCAAAGTAGTACAAAATGAAATAATTTTTTCCACTACTAGCTGTGAAGTGGACAATTATTGCGTCTCCTAGCCAACTGAGAAGTTGAATTTCTCTATTAGTGGTTAATAATTTTTCTATTGTTGACCTAGGTTAATAATGGACAATTTCAAATTTTTGAGAATCTAAGAATAGTTGTTTAACAAAAACGAGTGAAACATAATTTTGTATATCCAGGTGATTATCTTTAACGTATTTGCTGCTTAAAATTACCTAACACGATAAAATTATTTGAATAAAAAATGCCATTAGTTTAAAATTCGCGCTCCCATCCCATAACCGCAAATACATAACCTGAATTTATTTATTTATTAAATATGATGGTAGAATCAGTTTTCAGGTTTCCCAAAGGAGATTTAACCAGGCGAGTTAAGTTACATCAAGAATTTTAAGTAAATTACAAACATTTTGTTGTAGGTGTTTTGAATGGTTAACAGAATCTGGAAGGTCCGATCTGTTGCATAAAAATGTCGACTCTAAAAACTTAAAGAGTATGCTGGCGAACACTTGCCATTCCTAAATGAATTACAAGTGTCAATTTCTGAAACCCAATATTCAAATGATGCAAGGTATATTGGCGAAGCAATAAATGCCCGTTAACATCTCTAGCTATACCAAAACTACTCAAGGTTGCAGCTCAAATACTCTTAGGTAAAGAAAATTTATGGAGGAACATTCTTAAATTGCAACGTGAAAAGAGAATACTTCAATTGAAGTTAACATCTTCCAAAGATTACTTTCCGAAAGCAGAGCACAAATTGTGACAGCCCAAGTGGACTTAAAAATAAACCACTAAGAAGCAGGAGATATAAATAGGAATACAAACAATTTTCACTAAAAATTATATTTTACGAGCCCCAAAATGTTAATTTTAAAGTAGGTTTTCAAATTTTTGCCAGCTAAAACTGCTACGTGATCATGGTTAGAGTTATATATAAAGTTAAACAACCCTTGTGCTACATCTTTACAAATACGATATGCAAAGGTGACAAATTGAAGTCGATAGTATTAAACTGCATAGAAAAGCTACAACTACAATGCGGTGCCAATGTTAGGGCAGTAGTAAAATTTTCGAAACCTAATTAAAAGATTAGATGTATCACCGGAAAAACCATACCTTCTCGTAAACGATAAGAAAATCTATTATTTCTTCGATGTCTCCTATTTATTGAAGTCGGTGCAAAATAACTTGATTAAATACGATATAATCTTTAATAACAAAAAGCATCTTAGAAAGACATTAAAAATTTCTACATGTCAGACAAATCTAAACCGCTGCGATTGGCTCCTAAATCAACTAATTTACATATTACTCCGAATAATTTTCAGAAAATGAAGGTGGAATATACCACACAAGTGTTTAGTGAATCAGTTGCAGTGGGTTTATCTACGTATGGAGCTTTTAATGCTTTTGATTTATTTGCATTCCTGTGCTACTTGATTTTTACAAGAAAAATGTTTATTTTTATTTTTGGCTTAAATTTGGCTAGTAGTGGAAAAAATAGTATATACATCATGGTTGTGAAGTCCATTATTGCCTACGCACCTTATTATGCTGCTAAGGCAATAATGACAGACTTCACAACCTTATAACTAGATCAGTTTGAAAACATTTAGTACGATGTGAATAACTATAAAAATAAAAAATTTTATAGTCATTTAAAAAAATGAAATAAGTAATCATGAAAAGGCAGGTGTCAGTGTTCGAAGCTTCTTGGTTGCCATTGTCTTAAAATGAACTAAATTAAATTGAAGGCTGCAAAAATTTAATTTTTTTTAAAATATTTCAATTTAGAATAAAACTAACATTTTATTGGTATATGCAAAAAAGTGGTAAATCTGCTAACAATATTGATTTCTTTATTCAATTTATACCATATTCAAAAACCACTAAAATTACGAATTTTGTGAGCGGTACGTCACGATTTTTCACGGTTATTTCTAACCTAGTAAATGTATATGAATGTGAAACTTCAATGATGCTAAGCTTTTGATAGAAAAGGCATAATTCGGAATTTACAGTAAGCATTTATTAAGATTTTAAAGAAATACACCGTCTACAAAAATCAAAATCTGGTTTAATTATCAAAAATATAAACATGAAACTAATAATTAGTATCAAAACTGATCACTAATCGTTTAAAAATTGTACCAAGGAATGTGTGGATCTTCATTATGTAGTTCTAGGCAGACCATTATAATTAAAATTAGTATATCAATTAGTATCTGTCAAGAAAAAGTTTAATACTTTTTATTTACATTATGTTTAGATAGCGTTTTGTAATAATTTTTAGAAAATCTACTAAATACTGCTACATTACTTAGTAGTTTGTAAATGACGTCTACCGGAATTAGGGAAATTTCACATTTTCTCTTATAAGCTTAAACCAAAATCAATTCCAACTCAGTACACTAACATCAATGACGGATCACTGTTAATATTACTTGTTCTTATCAATTTGCAACTGTTTCTTATCGAAATTCTATGTCAAAGTTCATCACAGGGTAATATCCTTTAGCCGGTCATAAAAACCTTTTTAACACAATTTTTTTGTTGCAGATGATGCATTACGGCTTCGTATTTACGTACCTTATTCAAAAGTAATGACGCCGATTTTGATTACATGAAAAATCAAGAAACTGGAAATACTGCGTTGCATTTAGCAGTGATCAATAATGACAAAGGTATGATCACGTTTCACTACTATTTTTTGAAATACATTTGACAAAAGTTTAGTTAAAAGTACTTAGCAACTTTTACCCGATGTACAATTGTTACAAAAGATACGGTGTCATTTCTTCTTACCTTCTGATGCCAGCGTTACAGGCGATAGTTATTGCCTACCTTGATCACAACACGATGAAACTTTTAATTGAAGAATTAAAAGTTTGGCCTGTAATTTTGGATCTTCCCTGAGATCTATCAAGGATACATTTACAAAGCAGTTCAAATATCTCTCGTTGCCTTATGTACAGACCCTTATCTTATATCAGTTCACTTGAATAACTTAAATGTAAAGGAGCGTGATAAACAAGAAACTGACCATCTGACTTACCATTACTTATTATTCGTATCTAGAGTGTGTATTGCAAACCGATATGGCACAAATTGAAGTGACACCGAATCTTGCATAACTTTTGCAACAAGTACTAACACATTCGTATTTTGTCCAAAAGAATTTGATCATGTGGGATTTTTCTACTTTCCTGGAAATGCCTGGAACTGTTTTGGTAAATAAAATGAAAATAATTGAATTTCATCAAAATCTTCGAATACGTCAGCTTAATTTTTTTATTTGTGAATATTTCTGTCGCATTTCGATAGCCTTTGGTTTTCATACTGTGGCGTCATCGGTTAATCTTTAATAGCATTTCATATTTTTTATGTTATATTTGGACTGTTTTTACAATTACGAATTTATTGATGTACTATAGTATGATTGCAGTAAAAATAAAATTGATGTGTCCGAAGATTTTGATATAACTTTTACCGAATTAGTTTCAGCTCTTTTACCCACAATGTGTTTCTTATTTTTGCCCTATTTAGCCATAAAATTTGTATTTTGTCAGTTTACTGGTAGTTAGAGGCATCACTTATGGTCTTTTTAATTCTTTTTGTACTGGAATAAGTTTGGTAATTGATGAAATCTTTTTCGCTGAACATCAATTCTAAACTTTCATAAAGATTCTATGAAAACTGTAAATGTTATAAAGCTTTATATTTTGAACTTTCTACTTTTGACCATCTGTTTTATGGCTATCTGATTCCTGGATTTAGCCACAATTTTCTCTACTTTTGGCCATTAAATTATTGATTAAAACACTAGGTTTAGCTTAGATATTCATATATCTCAAATAGTGTGTGTTTGTATAAGCTAATACATATTTTTAAAGATGTCTACTATGGTGGAAATGTCAGTTTGTATTAGATAGAATGCAGTATTTTTATACCGGCTGTTTCATTAATCTTGGTACGCGGCCATATCTCAAAAACTATTGGGTATAGAAATTTGGGAAAAAAATTATATTACTAAAACGGCTATAAGAAAATCCTAGAAATTATTTTCCAAGTCCCGGATTTCACCGCAAGGGGCGCAATTGACAGGGCGAGACATAAAATTCAAGATTTCTCCGAAAATTTTAATATGAAGTTATGACTTTAATAACATTAGAAAACCTGAATAATTCCGCATAAGTTTTGTCTGAGGGTCATTGGCGTACCGGCCTTAATAAGACAAGGAGAAGTCCCACAATATCTAATAATTTAAATGACTGTATTTTCTAAATGACTTATCGGATTGCAGCAAACTCAGGCTTGTTTCTAAGGTCAGTGTTTTCAAATATCGTAACCATCGGTACTCGACAGTTTCAAATAAAATTGCTAGAGCGCAGTTCGCAATAATAACAGTTTTTTCATTTTTGCGACGAAAATTCAAATCATACAGTATAATTTTTATGCCATAATCGAAAAGTAGATTAAATTTGGTAGAAAAACGCGAAAACCGCAGTTTGATATCTTCGCCCGTTTCAGATTATATTTTTTACACTTTAATTTGAAAAAATTGCTATTTTCCTAGTTTTGTAGCTAGGATTAGTAACAACTAGTTTTTATATTATGTTATATTTCATGCCTCCTTCACACTTTATCTAGGCTAGGACTAGTCCAAATTATGTAAAAGACGACATTTGGAGCGTGTTTAAAGCCTAACGGGCCGTAACAAAACAACAATATCAACATTTAGCATTAAAGTTTTTAAGGGATTAATGGAAGGCTTTTTCAAAATGACCTCCATTTTGCAAAATACAATTATCAATATTGGTCCTACATTTGTTAAAAGTTGTTTCAATTTCAGATCGTGAAATCGAATTTATAGCGTTTATAATTCGCCCAATCATGTCGTCCCGTGTGGTTGGTCGCGTTTTATAAACAATGCCTCTTATTCGGCCCCTACAAACAAACAAACTACACCTTCCAATCCAGCTATCCGGGTAATTAACATTTAAAAAATCACGGATCCTTTGCAGTGTGCAGGGCATCTGTCATGTTGATACTACATGGACAACCTTAAGTCAATGGGAATATCTTTCAAAAAGATAGGCAAGTAATTTTTAAAATTTCAAATATGATTCACCATTAAGATGACCGTCAAAAATAAACGGTCCAATAATTCTGTTTCTTAAAATATCCTACCAAACGTTTACACTCCACCTGTTTTGGTGATCTACTTCGCGTATCCAATGCGGATTGGTTACATTATACTAATACTAATTAAATTTTATTTTGTTTTTGAATAACAATTGACTAATTTGACAATTTGCAAGTTGTTGGTGAATTAGTGTCGTCTAGATTCGAGTCTAAGGTCGTCGTTGTTGAAATTTCTTCCTAACTTTTGCGAACACGTGTGGTCAGGTCAGCTTTATCAGAGATCCGTACATTTCCAGTGTTGGATGTAGACTGATGATTTCAACTTCACAGCTTGTATTTATACTGTATCATGTACTTGTATCTGAGGGACCGGGACTTGCAACGCGCAGGTCAAATGAGGATCTTTGTAAAGTGCCGTACAAGTGTTTTCGAATTCCAGATCTACTTGAGCCTTAGGGTGATAATCGTTAACCGTTGATAACAACTTGGAGCTCCTGCCACAAACCAAGAGTTCTGCTACCGCCGATGTCTCGGTTTGTCGCAGACGGTAGTTTGCTTAATGGTTTTGAGCCTTGTTCCTTTTTTCACAAGAACAAGGCATACGATAAATTCCGTCTGTTAAGAGAAGGTCTTGTTCGTCTTTTGTTGATCTGATGACCTGCTGAATCTTATTGGTTGGTTAGAAGATAGTTTTCATGTCGTGTCTTTTAGGAATTCTTTCTATGCGGTCTGTGACTTTCGATATGTATAGAAGAGCATGTTGTGAATTGACTCTTGGATTACGGTGTTCTTAATTTTTTAGGCCTCCTGGTGTACCCGTTGATTTCAAAAGGAGTTTTTAGGTGTCCTACTTCGGCCTGAAGATTCTCTGGTTCACAAAGCTCGTTTCATCAAGACTTTAATTCCGAACTTTTGGTTTAGGTAGTGGTTTGGTAAAATATGCAGATACCTGTCCGGCTATCCGTGTGTGTAAGTTTTCTGTACACTGTGTGGCCTAGTTTGTTTCTTTGTTTTCTCACCACACATCTAAGAAAGCCAGTTTGTGTTTATCTTCTGTTGCCATGGTGAATTAGATACTAAAATGTGTACTATTTAAGTGTCGAAGAAGTTTTTTTATATCGTCTTTCTAAAAGACTAAGGTATCATATACGTACCGGAACCATTGTGCTGGCTTGGATTCCGCGGTCTCGATGAGTTTATGTCCAAATTCTTCATATTTAGTTCCAATTTTTTTTGTACTATTTTTTATTTTTTATTATTATATTATTACTCCTTATTTTAAAAAATCGATTTACGATTAAACTGTTAAGTAGTCATATTTGGCAGAATTCTTATTTTTCATTACTATTTCTCAATATTTTTTAAAATTAAGATGAGCACCAGAAAAAGAAAATCCCCTGGGACTCCGAAATTTAAACGGAATTTACAATCATTATTCTGTGTTGGTTGATATAAATGTTATCTGAATTTATTAGGTCAAGGATATCAAAACAGTTCGGTTAGAATTTTTTACTAGCTGAAGGAATTCGTTTGATCTTTTTGGGGTCGTCTCAAGAATACGTTGATTGTTACGTATTTAATGTAAAATTTAAACACTTACTAGAATCTTCATTAAATTTGAAACAATTAATGTTTATGGCACAATTAGGAACAATTGATCGCAATTTAAAATGGGTCAAGAGATTACATTTGACACATAGAATATAAATATCATGGACAAAGTTTATCGTGGTAAAAAGTAGGTCACAATTAACACATATTTACGATGCAATAATTAACGTTATTCCATATTCTCATCATTTGTACATAACGAACATAAGGAAGAAGAAACATACTAATTAATTGATTTCTTCAAACATTTCATTCTATATACAGGGAGTTCTGAGACTCGATCAGAAGCTTATATCGGAAGTTATTACGATAAAAAATATTAGGACTTACAGGTACATTGCTCCTTGTTTCGAAGATACTGAAAGAATGATACCAGAACATTCATCAATTGATAGCTAATTATCACAAAATTACTGCAACTGTTCAAAAATGAGATCGTGAGCTTCATTTCGGAGTCGTAGAATGTTGCCAGTTAATTACTATCAATTAATTCTTTGGGGAATTAATAGCTTCAACTACACGATCAGACAACTCTTCGCGTGTATCTAGTTTAACATTATTATACAAACGATATTTGAGGCATCCTCACCCAAAAATTCAAGGCATCAAATCAGGTGACTTAGGTCAGCAATGTATTGGATCTTCCCGGAAAATTTTCATTAAGATACACTGTCATTTGTCTATAAAAAGCGATGGTGCCCCATCTTGCTGAAACCACAATCTTTGTAATTCAATTTTGAAAAAGTAAAAGTGTTTGTATTAAGATCTTCTTCAATAAAATAAAACACAATGCTGATTGTTAACAATGATTGTTTCGTGTGAGTTGTCATCCGTCCAGGTGTGAACATTAAGTGAGTTTATCGATGAGTCGCAGAACATCCAGTATATAAACCAATAAAGACAAATTCAGCAATTTGAATTTAAACACAATTAGAAGATATTTTCATTTGTTCTAAAGTTAAGTTGATTGATTTTTGATTGATGCTTGAGTAGCTCTATAGTTTTAAGATTTTCCTGGCGTAATAGCATATCCGCTAAGATTGTCAAGAAGAAGGTACTATTATACCATGTTTTTGTAGTTTCTTGAACAAAAAATATATGTGATTTGGTTTTTTTTTTATAAAAATTATGTAGGTGATAATTCCATCAAAAACGACCAAGAAAACATTCTCGTCAAGAATATAAACTGTTATATGTTGAGTAACTTTGTCAATCATAAGATACTAGTGAAGCGTTGCTGCGTTTAAGTCAAAATTTCTTCAAATTTGTTGTAAAATTAACTTAATTATTATAGTATTGTTTAAATTTGATAGGGATTATTTTCGGTTCCTTTTAATTTTTGCCCTACCTTTACAGCAGTGTACCATCAACCACTACTATTGCTCGTTAGTCAGGCTATTGATAACAAACGAATTTGTAGTAAACAAAAAATGCATGAAACAACTTTTCCGACAGATGTGTAAGAAGATACCAAAGTCGATTCATTGGTTAATATTATCTTAAAAAACAATAGAATTTTCTACTTCTAATTAGACGTTGACGATTAGTTTAGCCCATTTAATGTTGTTTGTCGCACTTCGAAACAGGTCCACCGATGTCATTCTTGTCCATTGTCCAAAGTTTTGGAGCCATGTTAATTTGCGTCTACCAGGGCTTCTTTTGCTTTCAATTTTTTCTTGCACAATCAGTCTTGTAATATTCCGTATTTAACATTACGCATGGCTTGTCCAAAATATAATAGTTTCCTTTCCTTGACAGTGTTAAGAATTTCCCGGTCCTTTTTATACGAATTTAATATTAAGTAGAACCAAAGTTTTTTTTATCTGTAAATGTTGAAAAATGTTAAATTGGTATTAGTACAAAGAACTGTTTCTGTTGAGTTTCGACTAGACATTGCATTTTTGGTGTACCGTCAAACCGTCGCGTTGAAAAGATAAAATTATGGGTGCACGTTTAAAATGAACTCTATGAATTGTATACTATATTCTAGAAGGACTTTTATAGAGTATACATATTAGAAAAATTTCAAGGCAACCTACCTAAACTCAATGAATTTAAGTACGAATGCGCTTAAAATGTCAAAGGAAAAACATTGTGGAAAAGGGGAAATGAACAGTGAAAACTAAAAACACACGGTGGTTGAACGTCAAGGTATAAACATGTAAAACACTAAAGACTCGATGGTAAACAGTCATAAAATAAATATGTAAAAATTAATTAGAGTCTCACGATTTAAATTGAAAGTTAATAATTAAAGACGTTATGTATTTTTGAATGAACGTGTAAAAAGCATTGAAGATAAGTTTCTGAAATTAATATGAGTAAACTCGTGAATTAAAATTGAAATTGCCTGCGTTTGTTGCTGCTGCGTAGTCTGCTGCTCGCGTCTCTTATACAATTGTTATAAACAATTGATAACGAATCAAACAATTAAAATTTAAAGTGATTAACTACGAGCAATTGAAGAATAGAAAAATATATATATATAGCAAGTATTTAAAAAATGCTGTTACCAGCGAGAAAACCAACGAGGATACATTCATGTCTATCGATGTCACTGACATGCATTAACAAGACAATGACGTGAACCGCATAAAGGTTAATTTTACTAAACTTTTGTAAATTAATTTGTATTGAAACGTAAATGTAAATAGATTTAATTAAATAGATTTTTCTTAATAAACTTGCAAGTAAATAAAAATAGGTTTTACATAAAATTTTGTGACGGGCAAGAAAAATTTGCCGTACAAAAAGATTAAATAGCGAATTACTTTAATTAAGAACCGCGCTATATATAAGCAGAGATTACGAATTGATGGTAATTTTCTCTAACGGCTTCCCGGTTAACTATATTATTCGGTGAGCGTCGCAGGTCCATAAAATTAAAAGTATAATAGCCGCTCGAGATTACCTTATCAAACGCAACGAACATTCAACAAAATTTATTTTGCACACCCTGAATCTGGTGCCCGAAAATTTTAATCACGAGAGGATGAGCAAGGCGCCAATTAGTTGAACGTCCACTTTGAGACAAATAATTATCAAACAGAACTAATACTGTTGATAAGCAAAATTCGTTAAACGAGGCACTTAAATAAAGCAACCGAATACGATAACAACATAACAGGAGTGTAATTTTATTTAAATCTTGGGTTTTCACAAACGGCACACACAAATAATCTTAACATAAAAGAGTAGCGGGCATCAAACGTACCAGCAAAGCGTAGTATAATTACCCAAAATTCGATCGCACTCGTGCTATAGCTGACGAGTTGAATGAACCATTACCGATAATGACATAAAAGAGCGCACAAAAATTTAAAAGAAATAAAACGCACCGCACAATTAATTTATTTTAGCGTTCACAAACATAACATAACAAAGATACACATCCCCATTTAATTATATCTTTAATGTAAGGTTCTTTAATTATACAACCAACTCCTTCTGCTGCTCTTTTTTCTACTTCAACTACACTATATATTAATAGGTGACCACCGTCGATATTTACAATTCCATGCTCTTTTTTCTTTGTTTCCGTAATACCTAAAATGTCTAGTCCGGCTTGTTCAAATATTTGTATAAGTTCTTGTTCTTTCTCGTTTAAACTTCTAATATTCCATGTTCCCATTTTTAGTTGATTTTCCAACTTTGGCCTTTTATATTTATCGTTTATGTGTATTTTCTGTTTGTCCCTGTTCTTTGCCCTTATCGTTACCATCTGCTGTCATGATTGTCTATTTAGTTTTCTGACTTGTTCTTGTGAATTGTTTTTTTTTCTAAAGCGGCCTTTTCATCGTTCCATTTCCATTCTGTTCCATCTATTAGTATTATGTGATAACCTACTTTAGTTAATTTTTCTTGTTTCTTTTCATGTGCTGCTCTCAGTCGGATTTGCTCATCTACATCTATTTCTTTTTTTGTTAACTCATTGTTGATGAAAATTTTGCGCCCTCTTGTATTCTTCAATTTTGTTTTATTTTGCATGAGTTTTATTTCTAGTTCCAACACACTCATCTGTGATCCTATCTTGTATGCTGATTCAATACGTATATCTAATTCTAAATTTTGTTGGAAGAACATGGTCATTTCGTCCTTTATATTAGTTGAAGCTCTTGTATTTATTTCTATTCCTGTTACTACAATGTTATTTCTTTTCTTTCTCAATTTTTTCTAATCTTTCGTTTATGTCTCGCACTTCGGTTTTTATGTGTTCACTCTCGAATTTTATTTTAGGATTTTCTTTCTTTATGTTTTCGTTTTCGTTTCTAGGTTCATTATCTTTTTCTAAATTCTTGTTGATCGGTTCTTATTTGGTTTACTTCAGACATTAAATTTTATAATATGCATAATATTTGGTCGATTTTGGTTTTTTGTTTTTTCCTTGGCGACCTAAGTGTTCTCTTGCTTTTACCAAAGATTTCTGCTTCTTCTTCGCTCGTTGTTACGTTTTCCCTTTTTCTTTTATTTTTATCCGTATCTGTATGGCTCATGTTTAATAATTAATATACCAGGATTGAGTGCGCGCGGTAGAATGGTTATCGGTCTTTGTACTTACAACCCCTCGAAAACTAAAGCACACTTCCTATCTAACCTAATCTCGTTTGATTTCTATTCTTCTTATTACTATATTAATAGGTTGGCTACTGACTTTATTTAAATATTCTCATTCAAAATTATTTTTCTTTTAAAAGCACAATAATAATTCATAGCAATATGTTAACCTGGGATAATCCAAATTGAAGTGCAAAACGCTTCACCACGAACACAATGTACGTATCGGAGCGGTTGGGGAGTTTTCAAAATATGATAAATGCTATTTCATATCCTCATTTCTCATTCGTTTCTTTTCGAGTACAAAAATTACGTTAAAGGTAAACAATATCTGTCGAACATGTGGCGAAAGATGGTTTTAGTTTAAGTTGTATAAAATTAAAATTGAACGAAATCGACAATAAATTATGGAAAAAAAGAGCATTTTTCAGATCAGTTGATTGAATTGGTTCCTATGTAATTTTCTCCCTATTTGACGTTTCTTTATTCTAATTTTCATGGGTTAATCAATCACTTAAGTTATGACAGTATCATGTTTGTTTATATTGTAATTTATTTATCTGAGGAAACTATCATCTGGCATATTGACTACGAAAGAGTATTAATTAAACTTTTATAAAATAATGTATAAGTCAAGTAGATTAAATATTTTTGGTTCAATGTAATTTAATTTACTGAAACGTGAATTTAAATTCTTTTTTTCTTATAGAATTCTTTGGTCGAGCTACAAGATCCGATTTCCACCATCGACAACTACGTTCTGTAATTAATAATAGATCCAACGTCAACGCTGTCAACGCGCAACTAAACACTCCTCTTCATTTAGCCGCATGGAACGGCAATCAACCAGCAGTACCGGCTTTGATTCGAAGTGGTGCTAACGTTAACGCGCACAATATCAAAGGAGACACCCCGTTGCATTTGGCAGCTTCCCGAGGTCACCTTGAAATAGTGAAAATTTTACTTGAAAATGGCGCGTCTGTTGATTCTCGGAACAAAGACGACAACACTCCACTTATTGGATGTATTTGGCAAGGTTATTACAGCATAGCCGAAATTTTATTGAACAAAGGAGCGCAAGTTAACGTAAAAAATGTAAGAGGCACCACTCCTCTACACGTGGCGGGTTCCCGAAAACAAACACCTATTTTAAGGTTGCTGATTTATCGAAAACCAGATATCGAAGCCAAGACCAATTTGGGAAACACCGCTTTGCACGAATCCGTTTGGCATGATGCCTACGATTCAGTTGCGCTGCTTTTAGAAGCCCAAGCAAATCCATGCGCTAAAAATAATCGTGGAGATACATCCATTCATCTTGCAGTTTCTAGAAATTTTAATCATATTCTGAAAATTTTACTAACAAATTTTAAGTGCGTGTTGGAAACAAATTTGAATAATGAGACTCCGTCCCAGATAGCACGGAAGAACAACAATGGTGTAGCGATCGATTTACTGAAGCAAACTGAAATAAAACTGAAAGAGAGCATGAAACCTAAGCATACAATGTCGATCCATACGGCAGCTTTAAACGGACGTAGTGATGTTGTTGAAGATCTAATAAATGATGGTACAAATCCAGACATTCTCAACGACTCGAAAGAGACTGCTCTTGTTATTGCTGCATCTCGTGGACATTTTAACGTTGTAAAAATTTTAATGAATAAAGGAGCAATGGTCGACATACTGGACAACAATCAAAACACGGCTTTACACGTAGCATCGCGAAATGGCCATAACGACATTGTAAGTGCTCTGTTAGATGCAGGTGCAAACCCTAACGGGTTGAATATTGCCAAGGAAACAGCGCTTATTTTAGCTATAAATCACGGACACTTAAATGTGGTCAAAACTCTATTAAGTAAAGGTGCTTCCGTTAGTATTATTGGTGGCAATGGAAATACTCCTTTATACCTTGCTGCTAATAATGGTCAAAGTGATATAGTTGGTGCACTTTTAGATGCAGGTGCAATATCTATCGATGCTCTTTTTGCTGCTATAAATAAGGGACATCTGAATGTAGTCCAAACGATGATTCATAAAAAAGTTTCACTTGATGTAACTGACAACAAAGGAAACACACCTCTTCATGTTGCTGCGTGGAATGGTAACGATAATTTGGTTAGTGCACTGTTAGATGGTGGTGCAAATTCCAATGCCTTAAATCAAGTTAAAGAAACAGCTCTTATAGTGGCTATCAATCGAGGACATTTAAACACTGTAAAAACTATGTTGAGCAAAGGAGTGTCCATCGGATTATCGGGCAATACGCCTCTTCACATTGCTGCTTCGAATGGCAATAGCGACATTGTTGGAGCACTACTGGACGCAGGTGCAAGTTCTTCTGTTTTAAATAATGTTAAAGAAACAGCTCTTGTAACGGCAATTAATCGAGGACATTTGAATGTCGTGCAAACAATGGTGAAGAAGAAAGTTCCACTTGAAATAACAGATGATAAAGGAAATACGCCTCTCCATATTGCAGCTTGGCATGGCAACAATAATATAGTCAGTGCTCTCTTAGATAGTGGTGCAAATTCCAATGCGTTAAACCAAGCTAAACAAACAGCTCTTGTAATTGCTATAAACAGAGGACACTTAAATACCGTAAAAACTATGTTAAACAAAGGAGTATCGGTTCAATTATCCGACGATAAAAACAATACACCTCTTCACATTGCTGCTTGGAGTGGTAATAGTAACGTCGTCGGTAATCTCTTAGACGCGGGTGCAAGTTCCAGTGTAATTAACTATGCCAAAGAAACGCCTCTTATTGTGGCTATAAATCGAGGCCATTTACATGTAGTACAAGAAATGATAAATAAAAAAGTTTCACTTGAAGTGACGGACGACAACATGAATACACCCCTTCATATTGCCGCCTCGTATGGAAACAATAAATTAGTCAGTGCACTTCTAGATGGAGGTGCAAATTCCAATGCTTTAAACAAAGCAAAAGAAACAGCTCTAATTATTGCTCTAAATAGAGGGCACTTATCAACTGTAAAAACACTGTTAGACAAAGGGGTATCACCTGGAATAGCTGGGGACAAAAACAATACTCCTCTCCATATTGCTGCTTGGAATGGTAACAGTGATGTTGTTGGCGCACTGATAGATGCGGGTGCTAGTTTAAGTGTCCTGAATGATGATAAAGAATCGCCTCTCATTACAGCCTTAAATCGAGGACATTTAAATGTTTTACGTGTTATGATTAAAAAAGGTGTATCGGTTGGATTATCGGACAATAAAGGCAATTCTCCCCTTCATATTGCTGCATGGAATGGTAATAGTGACATTATTAGTTTACTTTTAGATGCAGGTGCAAGTTCTAACTCCTTAAACGCGGATAATGAAACACCGTTAATCATAGCTATAAAACGAGGACATCTAAATGTCGTTAAAACTTTGTTAAACAAAGGAGCTTCAGTTGGATCTATAAACAAAAACACACCACTCCATATGGCCGCCTGGTATGGGAATAAAAACATAGTTAGTGCATTATTAGATGGCGGCGCAAGATCCAATGCGTTAAACGACAATAACGAAACGGCGCTTATTGTAGCTATAAATCAAGGACACCTGGAAGTAATAAAAACTATGATTCAGAAAGGTGTGTCATTTGGATCTTCAGATGATAAAGGCGACACACCATTGCACGTTGCTGCTTGGAATGGTTACAGCGACATTGTAAGTGCGCTGCTAGATGTAGGCGCCAATCCTGCTGCTGTAAACAAAGCAAAAGAAACTCCGCTTATTGTGGCCACTGAACGAGGACACATTTCTGTTGTAAAAGTGATGATTCAAAAACTAGCGCTAGTTGAGTCAAAAGATGACAAAGGCAACACACCTTTGCATGTTGCAGCTAGAAATGGTTACAGTGACACTGTCAGTGCACTTCTAGATGCAGGCGTCAGTTCTAATGCTGTAAACAATGCTAAAGAAACTCCATTGATTATCGCTACAAAGAGAGGTCTATTAAAGATTGTGAATTTGATGATTCAGAAAGGAGTTCCAGTTGAAACCACTGATGATAAAGGCAACACACCATTACATGTTGCTGCTTGGAATGGTTACAGCGACATTGTAGGTGCGCTGCTAGATGCAGGTGCTAATCCTGCTGCTCTAAACAATGCAAAACAAACTCCGCTTATTGTGGCCACAGAACGAGGACACCTTCCTGTTGTAAAAGTGATGATTCAAAAACTAGCACTAGTTGAATCAAAAGATAATAAAGGTAACACACCATTACATGTTGCAGCTTGGAATGGTTACAGTGATATTGTTGGTGCACTTCTAGATGCGGGCATTAGCTCTACTGCTGTGAACAATGCTAAAGAAACTCCACTTATTACTGCTACAAACAGAGGTCTTTTAAAGATTGTGAATCTAATGATTCAGAAAGGAGTACCACTTAAAACCCCTGATGATAAAGGCAACACACCATTGCATATTGCTGCTTGGAACGGTTACAGCGATATATTACGCGCTTTCATAGACGCAGGTGCAAATTCAACAGCACTCAACACTTTTAACGAGACTGCACTCACAGTTGCAGCAACTCGTGGACACGCCAACGTTATAAAAACTTTACTGGCATACGGTGTTGAAGTTGATTCACGTGATTACAACAAGAATACAGCTCTACACGCAGCAGCTTGGAACAGTCAAAGTGCCATTGTGCGCGTTTTAATGGCTGCAGGCGCAGATTCAAGTCTACCAAACGTTTTCAATGAAACTGCACTCACAATTGCAGCAACTCGTGGACACGCCCACGTCATAAAGACTTTACTGGACTATGGTGTGAAAGTTGATGCACGCGATTACAATAAGAATACAGCTCTACACGCAGCTGTTTGGAACGGTCAAAGTGACATTGTGCGCGTTTTAATGGGTGCAGGCGCAGATTCAAGTCTACCTAACGTTTTCAATGAGACTGCGCTTACAATTGCAGCAACCCGTGGACACGCCAACGTCATAAAGACTTTACTGGACTGTGGTGTTAAAGTTGATGCACATGATTACAATAAGAATACAGCTCTACACGCAGCTGCTTGGAACGGTCAAAGTGACATTGTGCGCGTTTTAATGGCTGCAGGCGCAGATTCAAGTCTACCAAACGTTTTCAATGAAACTGCACTCACAATTGCAGCAACTCGTGGACACGCCCACGTCATAAAGACTTTACTGACTATGGTGTGAAAGTTGATGCACGCGATTACAATAAGAATACAGCTCTACACGCAGCTGTTTGGAACGGTCAAAGTGACATTGTGCGCGTTTTAATGGGTGCAGGCGCAGATTCAAGTCTACCTAACGTTTTCAATGAGACTGCGCTTACAATTGCAGCAACCCGTGGACACGCCAACGTCATAAAGACTTTACTGGACTGTGGTGTTAAAGTTGATGCACATGATTACAATAAGAATACAGCTCTACACGCAGCTGCTTGAACGGTCAAAGTGACATTGTGCGCGTTTTAATGGCTGCAGGCGCAGATTCAAGTCTACCAAACGTTTTCAATGAAACTGCACTCACAATTGCAGCAACTCGTGGACACGCCCACGTCATAAAGACTTTACTGGACTATGGTGTGAAAGTTGATGCACGCGATTACAATAAGAATACAGCTCTACACGAAGCTGTTTGGAACGGTCAAAGTGACATTGTGCGCGTTTTAATGGGTGCAGGCGCAGATTCAAGTCTACCTAACGTTTTCAATGAGACTGCGCTTACAATTGCAGCAACCCGTGGACACGCCAACGTCATAAAGACTTTACTGGACTGTGGTGTTAAAGTTGATGCACATGATTACAATAAGAATACAGCTCTACACGCAGCTGCTTGGAACGGTCAAAGTGACATTGTGCGCGTTTTAATGGGTGCAGGCGCAGATTCAAGTCTACCTAACGTTTTCAATGAGACTGCGCTTACAATTGCAGCAACCCGTGGACACGCCAACGTCATAAAGACTTTACTGGACTGTGGTGTTAAAGTTGATGCACATGATTACAATAAGAATACAGCTCTACACGCAGCTGCTTGGAACGGTCAAAGTGACATTGTGCGCGTTTTAATGGCTGCAGGCGCAGATTCAAGTCTACCAAACGTTTTCAATGAAACTGCACTCACAATTGCAGCAACTCGTGGACACGCCCACGTCATAAAGACTTTACTGGACTATGGTGTGAAAGTTGATGCACGCGATTACAATAAGAATACAGCTCTACACGCAGCTGTTTGGAACGGTCAAAGTGACATTGTGCGCGTTTTAATGGGTGCAGGCGCAGATTCAAGTCTACCTAACGTTTTCAATGAGACTGCGCTTACAATTGCAGCAACCCGTGGACACGCCAACGTCATAAAGACTTTACTGGACTGTGGTGTTAAAGTTGATGCACATGATTACAATAAGAATACAGCTCTACACGCAGCTGCTTGGAACGGTCAAAGTGACATTGTGCGCGTTTTAATGGGTGCAGGCGCAGATTCAAGTCTACCTAACGTTTTCAATGAGACTGCGCTTACAATTGCAGCAACCCGTGGACACGCCAACGTCATAAAGACTTTACTGGACTGTGGTGTTAAAGTTGATGCACATGATTACAATAAGAATACAGCTCTACACGCAGCTGCTTGGAACGGTCAAAGTGACATTGTGCGCGTTTTAATGGCTGCAGGCGCAGATTCAAGTCTACCAAACGTTTTCAATGAAACTGCACTCACAATTGCAGCAACTCGTGGACACGCCCACGTCATAAAGACTTTACTGGACTATGGTGTGAAAGTTGATGCACGCGATTACAATAAGAATACAGCTCTACACGCAGCTGTTTGGAACGGTCAAAGTGACATTGTGCGCGTTTTAATGGGTGCAGGCGCAGATTCAAGTCTACCTAACGTTTTCAATGAGACTGCGCTTACAATTGCAGCAACCCGTGGACACGCCAACGTCATAAAGACTTTACTGGACTGTGGTGTTAAAGTTGATGCACATGATTACAATAAGAATACAGCTCTACACGCAGCTGCTTGGAACGGTCAAAGTGACATTGTGCGCGTTTTAATGGCTGCAGGCGCAGATTCAAGTCTACCAAACGTTTTCAATGAGACTGCGCTTACAATTGCAGCAACTCGTGGACACGCCAACGTCATAAAGACTTTACTGGACTGTGGTGTTAAAGTTGATGCACATGATTATAATAAGAATACAGCTCTACACGCAGCTGCTTGGAACGGTCAAAGTGACATTGTGCGCATTTTAATGGCTGCAGGCGCAGGTTCAAGTCTACCAAACGTTTTCAATGAGACTGCGCTTACAATTGCAGCAACTCGTGGACACGCCAACGTCATAAAGACTTTACTGGACTGTGGTGTTAAAGTTGATGCACATGATTACAATAAGAATACAGCTCTACACGCAGCTGCTTGGAACGGTCAAAGTGACATTGTGCGCGTTTTAATGGCTGCAGGCGCAGATTCAAGTCTACCAAACGTTCTCAATGAGACTGCGCTTACAATTGCAGCAACTCGTGGACACGCCAACGTCATAAAGACTTTACTGGACTGTGGTGTTAAAGTTGATGCACATGATTACAATAAGAATACAGCTCTACACGCAGCTGCTTGGAACGGTCAAAGTGACATTGTGCGCGTTTTAATGGCTGCAGGCGCAGATTCAAGTCTACCAAACGTTTTCAATGAGACTGCGCTTACAATTGCAGCAACTCGTGGACACGCCAACGTCATAAAGACTTTACTGGACTGTGGTGTTAAAGTTGATGCACATGATTACAATAAGAATACAGCTCTACACGCAGCTGCTTGGAACGGTCAAAGTGACATTGTGCGCGTTTTAATGGCTGCAGGCGCAGATTCAAGTCTACCAAACGTTTTCAATGAGACTGCGCTTACAATTGCAGCAACTCGTGGACACGCCAACGTCATAAAGACTTTACTGGACTGTGGTGTTAAAGTTGATGCACATGATTACAATAAGAATACAGCTCTACACGCAGCTGCTTGGAACGGTCAAAGTGACATTGTGCGCGTTTTAATGGCTGCAGGCGCAGATTCAAGTCTACCAAACGTTTTCAATGAGACTGCGCTTACAATTGCAGCAACTCGTGGACACGCCAACGTCATAAAGACTTTACTGGACTGTGGTGTTAAAGTTGATGCACATGATTACAATAAGAATACAGCTCTACAAGCAGCTGCTTGAACGGTCAAAGTGACATTGTGCGCGTTTTTAATGGCTGCAGGCGCAGATTCAAGTCTACCAAACGTTTTCAATGAGACTGCGCTTACAATTGCAGCAACTCGTGGACACGCCAACGTCATAAAGACTTTACTGGACTGTGGTGTTAAAGTTGATGCACATGATTACAATAAGAATACAGCTCTACACGCAGCTGCTTGGAACGGTCAAAGTGACATTGTGCGCGTTTTAATGGCTGCAGGCGCAGATTCAAGTCTACCAAACGTTTTCAATGAGACTGCGCTACAATTGCAGCAACTCGTGGACACGCCAACGTCATAAAGACTTTACTGGACTGTGGTGTTAAAGTTGATGCACATGATTACAATAAGAATACAGCTCTACACGCAGCTGCTTGGAACGGTCAAAGTGACATTGTGCGCGTTTTAATGGCTGCAGGCGCAGATTCAAGTCTACCAAACGTTTTCAATGAGACTGCGCTTACAATTGCAGCAACTCGTGGACACGCCAACGTCATAAAGACTTTACTGGACTGTGGTGTTAAAGTTGATGCACATGATTACAATAAGAATACAGCTCTACAAGCAGCTGCTTGGAACGGTCAAAGTGACATTGTGCGCGTTTTAATGGCTGCAGGCGCAGATTCAAGTCTACCAAACGTTTTCAATGAGACTGCGCTTACAATTGCAGCAACTCGTGGACACGCCAACGTCATAAAAGACTTTACTGGACTGTGGTGTTAAAGTTGATGCACATGATTACAATAAGAATACAGCTCTACACGCAGCTGCTTGGAACGGTCAAAGTGACATTGTGCGCGTTTTAATGGCTGCAGGCGTAGATTCAAGTCTACCAAACGTTTTCAATAAGACTGCGCTTACAATTGCAGCAACTCGTGGACACGCCAACGTCATAAAGACTTTACTGGACTGTGGTGTTAAAGTTGATGCACATGATTACAATAAGAATACAGCTCTACACGCAGCTGCTTGGAACGATCAAAGTGACATTGTGCGCGTTTTAATGGCTGCAGGCGCAGATTCAAGTCTACCAAACGTTGTCAATGAGACTGCGCTTACAATTGCAGCAACTCGTGGACACGCCAACGTCATAAAGACTTTACTGGACGGTGGTGTTAAAGTTGATGCACGTGATTACAATAAGAGTACAGCTCTACACGCAGCTGCTTGGAACCGTCAAAGTGACATTGTGCGCGTTTTAATGGGTGCAGGCGCAGATTCAAGTCTACCTAACGTTTTCAATGAGACTGCGCTTACAATTGCAGCAACCCGTGGACACGCCAACGTCCTAAAGACTTTACTGGACTGTGGTGTTAAAGTTGATGCACATGATTACAATAAGAATACAGCTCTACACGCAGCTGCTTGGAACGGTCAAAGTGACATTGTGCGCGTTTTAATGGGTGCAGGCGCAGATTCAAGTCTACCTAACGTTTTCAATGAGACTGCGCTTACAATTGCAGCGACCCGTGGACACGCGAACGTCCTAAAGACTTTACTGGACGGTGGTATTAAAGTTGATGCACGTGATTACAATAAGAATACAGCTCTACACGCAGCTGCTTGGAACGGTCAAAGTGACATTGTGCGCGTTTTAATGGGTGCAGGCGCAGATTTAAGTCTACCTAACGTTTTCAATGAGACTGCGGCTTACAATTGCAGCAACCCGTGGACACGCCAACGTCCTAAAGACTTTACTGGACTGTGGTGTTAAAGTTGATGCACATGATTACAATAAGAATACAGCTCTACACGCAGCTGCTTGGAACGGTCAAAGTGACATTGTGCGCGTTTTAATGGGTGCAGGCGCAGATTCAAGTCTACCTAACGTTTTCAATGAGACTGCGCTTACAATTGCAGCAACCCGTGGACACGCCAACGTCTAAAGACTTTACTGGACTGTGGTGTTAAAGTTGATGCACATGATTACAATAAGAATACAGCTCTACACGCAGCTGCTTGGAACGGTCAAAGTGACATTGTGCGCGTTTTAATGGGTGCAGGCGCAGATTCAAGTCTACCTAACGTTTTCAATGAGACTGCGCTTACAATTGCAGCAACCCGTGGACACGCCAACGTCCTAAAGACTTTACTGGACTGTGGTGTTAAAGTTGATGCACATGATTACAATAAGAATACAGCTCTACACGCAGCTGCTTGGAACGGTCAAAGTGACATTGTGCGCGTTTTAATGGGTGCAGGCGCAGATTCAAGTCTACCTAACGTTTTCAATGAGACTGCGCTTACAATTGCAGCAACCCGTGGACACGCCAACGTCATAAAGACTTTACTGGACTGTGGTGTTAAAGTTGATGCACATGATTACAATAAGAATACAGCTCTACACGCAGCTGCTTGGAACGGTCAAAGTGACATTGTGCGCGTTTTAATGGGTGCAGGCGCAGATTCAAGTCTACCTAACGTTTTCAATGAGACTGCGCTTACAATTGCAGCAACCCGTGGACACGCCAACGTCCTAAAGACTTTACTGGACTGTGGTGTTAAAGTTGATGCACATGATTACAATAAGAATACAGCTCTACACGCAGCTGCTTGGAACGGTCAAAGTGACATTGTGCGCGTTTTAATGGGTGCAGGCGCATATTCAAATCTACCAAACGTTTTCAATGAGACTGCGCTTACAATTGCAGCAACTCGTGGACACGCCAACGTCATAAAGACTTTACTGGACTGTGGTGTTAAAGTTGATGCACATGATTACAATAAGAATACAGCTCTACACGCAGCTGCTTGGAACGGTCAAAGTGACATTGTGCGCGTTTTAATGGGCGCAGGCGCAGATTCAAGTCTACCTAACGTTTTCAATAAGACTGCGCTTACAATTGCAGCGACCCGTGGACACGCCAACGTCCTAAAGACTTTACTGGACGGGGGTGTTAAAGTTGATGCACGTGATTACAATAAGAATACAGCTCTACACGCAGCTGCTTGGAACGGTCAAAGTGACATTGTGCGCGTTTTAATGGGTGCAGGCGCAGATTCAAGTCTACCAAACGTTTTCAATGAGACTGCGCTTACAATTGCAGCAACTCGTGGACACGCCAACGTCATAAAGACTTTACTGGACTGTGGTGTTAAAGTTGATGCACATGATTACAATAAGAATACAGCTCTACACGCAGCTGCTTGGAACGGTCAAAGTGACATTGTGCGCGTTTTAATGGCTGCAGGCGCAGATTCAAGTCTACCAAACGTTTTCAATGAGACTGCGCTTACAATTGCAGCAACTCGTGGACACGCCAACGTCATAAAGACTTTACTGGACTGTGGTGTTAAAGTTGATGCACATGATTACAATAAGAATACAGCTCTACACGCAGCTGCTTGGAACGGTCAAAGTGACATTGTGCGCGTTTTAATGGCTGCAGGCGCAGATTCAAGTCTACCAAACGTTTTCAATGAGACTGCGCTTACAATTGCAGCAACTCGTGGACACGCCAACGTTATAAAGACTTTACTGGACTGTGGCGTTAAAGTTGATGCACGTGATTACAATGAAAATACAGCTCTACATGCCGCTGCTGAGAATGGCCAAAGTAATATTGTGCTCGTTTTACTAGGTTCTGGTGCAGATTCAGGTCTACCAAACGCTTTCAACAAGACTGCACTCACTGTTGCCGTAATTGAAGGACATGTGGACGTCGTGAAAACAATTATAGAGAAAGAACTTTTAACCGATTTGAATAGTATTCTACGTACTGCTGTTTTAAACAATCGCTTAGATATAGTTCGATATCTTCTTAGTAGACGTGCAGATGTAAACGCGTGTGATTCAGATGGCAATTCTCTTCTTCATATTGCATCTGTAAACGGTTTTTTAGCCATTGCAGAGGAATTAGTTAATAATGGATCTAATGTAAATCATCCAAATAACAAAGGAAACACTTCTTTACATGTTGCGGTTTTGCATAAGCAAAAGGAGATCATCAAATATCTTTTGTCGAATGATGTAAATGTTAGTTTACAAAACTTAGATTCTAAAACCGCCCTTCATCTTGCTTTGATAGGTAACGATGCCGAAATTATTAATTTACTTATAGAGACTAGTGTTAATGTAGATCTTGTCGAAATTGTTTAATCTTGTATTACCTTATTAATTATTTAAAAAAAGTATATAGTGTAGTATTTTTAATTAAATAAAAGTAAACTGTGTGATTAAATATACAATCACTAGCAAAACTGCTTGCAAAAAATTATGTGAACGTTAGGAGCATTTCTTATTACCAGTTTGTCTAATTTAAACACGATATTGTTGCTGGCAAACTACGCCATTTTTGTGAAATTGTATGGAGTATGTATCTATGTACTTAAATTTTTATAGTTAAAATTCTTATTTCACAAATAGTTAAAAATTCAAATTATACATGACAGAAATTCCCACTTACCAATGAGATATAAGGATGCATCTTTAAGTATTAGTTGCCAAAACTCCAACTATGAGATTTGGAAAGGCAGATATCAAAAGTGGATAAAATGCACATAGATGCTTTTTACTTTTTTACACACGGTATTATTTGGAACTTATTTTGGTTGACGAGTATATTCCGCACGCTTCTACGGTGACGGGTTGCTACGCTTGGTTGTCCGCTGAATTTAAACGTGCTTTTGCGGATCTGTAGATTTTGTGTTGAATTCTCGGGTGGTTGGTTTGTAGTGGTTCTGGGGCTTGTACTATTGGATTACTGAAACCGGTAAGCTAGTTTAAGCGTCGATGGCGGTCTTTCACAATCACGTTAAAGTTTCTAGGTTAGAACTTCTTACTTAGAACGGCTTACGGCTTTATAAACGACGGAAGTCTGTCTTAACGTGCACCGGATAACTGATGGTCATCCACTTACGGTGATGCCTGGTAGGCGAGCAGTTTATTTACGAGAAGTTCTAGCCTCTGTTGCGGCGGTGGTTTTGTTGGGGTTGTACTTCACAAAAGCCAGATTCCACCGGTAGTTCTCAATCGATTAGTACGGTTTTGCCATAACCCGTGCCATATTCAATTAGCATTTAAAGTGGTCTTTGAGAAAGCAGTTAATAGCAATAACTGGACCTATGGTTGCAAAAAACAAATCGAATCGCTGTATCCTCCCAATAGTTCCGATATAGAAATAAGAAGATTTACTATAGCGGATAACTTAGTATAGTTTTAGGCGGTTTATTCGGAGCGGGTTCAGGTTAGGGTCAGAAGAGGTTTATTGAACAAGTCAATAAAAGTTGCCTTCTTGGCACTGCGCTCGCTTTTATATAGGGAACTTTATCGCAAGCGCGAAGGTGGGCAACGGTTGTACGAGGGTAATGTTAAGTGGGGCGGTGCGCACGACGTGTCTATTGACAATGTAAATTTTATGCCGCGAGATAATTGTTAACTCGGCGGCAAATTTGAATTATATAATTGTCGGTTTCTTACAAGCTTCATCTAGTGTATAGAGTAAAAAGCAAATCACGATTATGTTAAGATTGAAACATTGAGAAGTAGTATGTTTACCGCAGAAATCATGGTATATGCTTAGTTTTATAAAAATGTTTCAAGAATTTGAAAATTTATATACAGTGTCACCAGTAAAGTATGGGAATTTTTAATTAATAGTTTTTTCTAAATTTGATTTTGGCACCAGTTTCTGCATCGATTGAAATAAAAATTTACGAAAAAAGTGGCAGGTACGTGATTCGCACTATTTGTCAAATTTAAATTTGTTTCCAAAAAAATTACAGAACTGCGGTTATTTCTCAGAATATCAAAAAATTATAAGAAAAAGTCGTTTTAAATGCAATTTTGAGTTCGCGTGCAAAATTTCGGCTTCCTATGGCAATTTTGTTTTTTTACTATTTCTTGGAAATTGCACCACTGAATAAAAATTAAACTCAACGAAACCTATATAATTCTTCTTTTTAATAGGTGTAAGTTTAAGTACTTTTTTATATCATTTTAATAAGTTTTTTTAGGATCATCGATCTGATTACCTACGCCATCCACCTCGCAACCCTAGGATGACGAATCGATAAAAACTCACTTAACCACTCCACTCACTTAACTACTCCACTCTTGCCGGTACTGAGGTTTTCCTCCTCTGTGCACTAATTACAAAAACAAATACTCCTAGACCTTTCGTTCTCCAATAGCGTCAAGGGCGGAAAAAACAAAAGTAAAGAGTGCGACGTAGAGAGGCCGCAGGTAAATACAAAAAGAAAATGAGATTGAGTTTCAGGCATGAAGAAGCAAGATAAAAATTCAGCTAGGATCTATTACGAGAGTGTCAATTCTAGTATTAACCTGATGTCAGTTAATTGAAGTCCCGCAGTCATTAGCCGTCATAGACGTTGCTTGGAGTCCACCACGAGCAGGTGAGTGTTATTATGGAGCAAAAGAGGGACTAGTGATAACTCTATAACTGAAATTATCGATGCCGGAGATTCAGTTGATCTATCATACATCGCCTTTTGTAAAACCTGTGACCGTATACCTTAATAGTTTGGATACAGGGTGTAAATGTTTTTTATGAATTAAGAGAAATTGTTGGTGTTTTCTTTCTTAAAAAAAAGACTACAATGTTGGTAGAGCGCTGCTGTACAGAACTAATTCTATTAAGTATCTCAGAGTCACTTTTAATTGCAAACTAGATTTTACTCAACAATTTATACATGTTAACAATAGAGTACTTAAGACTTACGGGTTTATTTATAAAATTTGTTATGGATATTTTGTACAACCTTTTGATAAGATCTATGTACGCCTCGTTAATATAGTAATCACGTTATGAGTGTCAAACGAGTGATTTGAAAGTGATCTAAAGAATGTTTTTGAAATATTTGTCTTTTATCGAAGATGGACATATTGAACTGCTTAGTAACAGATTGGGCTGCTCATAGTTGTTCAACAAATCAGCTGGTTTAGTTGATATGAATAAAAATAACTTTAATTTTATTTATGATGAGATCTGAACTGGTTAACAAATTAGTGACAGGTAGCAATATTTTTTTTTTACAATATTTTTTAGTTAAAAATATTTTCTTCCCTGATTAATATAATACAAGTTATAAGTTATGTTGTTTCTAGGTGGAGGTCGAGAAACAAAACTACCAGTCTAATAACTACATAAACGCCGACGTTTCGCCTAAACTTGTGAGGACTTTATTGCCTTCGCAAGTTTGGGAAACTTTGGCATTAATGTAGCTATAAGACCGGTAGTTTTGTGACACCACTTCTGTCTTTGGATATAAAGCGGTATTCAACAAAGTAAATAGACAAGAGTTATGAGGGAAAAAATTTTTAAAAAGCAAAATTTATGTAAAAATTACTAGAAGCAGAAGAATAAATTTACCGAAAGACTAAATGTAGGACAAAAATGAATGAAAAGTTAGGTGAAGCTTTCTAAACAAGGAAGAGACTGAGGCAGGGTGTCCAATAAATCTAAGTCTGTTTTTAATATATTGAGAAGATGATATGAGAAACAACAACAAAAGGAAAAGTTGCAGATATAAATGGTTTAATGGGAATGGGAAGAAATTTGAGATGAAGAAGAAATGAAAATGTATTATAAAAGAGGGAGGTTTGAGAGAGGAAGTGAGTGAAGGGGATAAGTATGGAAAAAATAATTACCGAATAAAAACCGGAATATCAAGTAAGTAAGTTAAAGGAAAAACAAGTAATAGTCAGATTTAAAGACAAAAATTAAAAAAATGAGAATAAATTCTAGTGTGAGAACAAGAGAAGCAAGTGTAGAATGTGATGAGAAGGATGGGAAAACGTGGATCACATGTAGGAAAAATGTGTAGAACAGAGAATAGAAGAAAACGGACAAGGAGAGATTCTGGATCAAAATAGCGGTGGACAAGACTAGATGAATTGAATTATTTTATAATTGTTTATTATTAACTATGAAGTAGTCGATTAAATCCTTTATAAATCAATGGTATCAACATGAGTAATCATTAATAATGCTGTACCGCACGGTTAAAGACTATCTGCACAATGCAGAACCGCCGGACATTTTGGTCATGCCAAAACGTTAACACGCATCTTCCAGAAGTATTATTGGCCAGGAAGCAGTCGTGATGTACGGCGATACGTAAAGAGATGTCGCACCTGTCAACAATTTAAACAACCGACCGTGGCACCTGCAGGTAAAATACAAATGAGCTCCACGGATTGGACCGCAGTAGCCTGTAAGTATAACCGGAAAACCAGGTCTTTTCCCGGAGGAAGGGAAATATGTAAGAATTCAAGAATCACCCCGAAAACAATTAGCAATTTCCCGCAATCAAGTTCAAAAATAGAAATTGTTACGAAGTGGATTTTCCCCACTGCGACAGGCCACGATGCACGCTTACCAATCAGAGAAGAGACCCCACTTTTACGCGCGTTATCAACACCGCCAAAACGTTTAAAAGCGAGAGCCCAGCATTAAAAGACTCAGTTCTTGTCCTCTTACGAAAGAGGAAAACAAGAAAACAATGTTTGCTTGGTCACGGTGCGAACACGAGTTTCGCCGTAGGTGACAATTTAATTCTAAAGACTCCTGGTGGAGGATTAGAAACCGCTTGCCGTTTAAATAAAATAAAAATAGCTCCGATATTCACCTGAAATCACCGTTAGCCTGTTTCCGCATACCTGTAATTTACCCGTTTTGAGTATCCGTATTAACAACATCCCCTTACCTGGTGTTACGTGCAGAATACGAATTCTAGCCAAGCTAACCGTCTTTGGACACGAGTCCGACGGGTCGGTAAATGCTTCAACGCACCACGTCCGATCCTATCCTACTTCTAGTTTGTGATAGCTTCGAACCCTATGTGCAACGAATATACAATCGTCCCCGTGATCCTTGTTTTCCGTAACATTAATTGCTAAAGGATATTTCACGGTAGATACAGTTGAGCGTTAGATAAAGCTGGAAACGTTTTTAGTGCTTTTATCTACATAAAGTCTCGGACGCGCCGTCCTCGAGACAGAGCTCCATATCTGTCCTGAACTATTGCCGTGGATAGATAACATTATTTCCGAATTGTATTTTCAAGCACACTGCCCGAGTAACTTTTCTAAGTTAATAACCCGTGCCTGTAAATAAAAGAGTCTTATCAACAGCTCCAGATATTAGTTGAATTGAAATTCAACTCACCGGAATTTAATTGACACCTGCGTACAATTAAATTCATTAATAATCACACGTTAAATTTTAGCCGATTAATTCTGTTACAGCGAGACAAATTATTAGAAGTGGATTGACTGCCGCTTAAATTCGCAGCCTTTGGATGTGGCTGTAATCCCAATCCCGTTAGAGGCCGTTGCTTAGTTTTCCGTATTATTTTCCGTTCTTTCCGAAGCCGTATTTTCCGTTTACCTTTGACCGCTTGCCGACCGAAGAGTGCTTTATTTTCCTTTACGTTAATGAAGAACCGTTGTTTTATGTTGATTTTTATTGCGTACCGTTTTCCTGTTTATTTTCTACGTTGACAAAGTAATTGTATTTATTTTGTAGAGTTGGAATTGTGATTTTCAATGTTAAAGCAGCCGCTATTGAATTAATTGTGTTTGTTCAACATTTTGAATTGTTGGTTAAAATACTCACACAAGTTATATCCGTAAACCGTTTACTGTAAATAATTGTTGTATATTATTGGCATCTAATTTTCTTAGCGTGCACAATATATGTTGTTTGAAAGTTTTGTGCGTTAACTTTTTTTACAGCAACCAGAACCCGTTACTACGCAAAGCATTGATCCCCACAAGAGATACCGCTCTTGTCACCGATACCTCCGCTGAGCAACCCCGTACGTTTACATGGCTCCCCGAGCAGGGACGTGCTAACGTTCACCAAAGGGTAACCCGGTAATTTACATCTTTTACCGACAGTCAAAAATGATTATTAAAATGAACAACATGATAACTACACAACATGATATACTAGATACAAAGTGGGTACCCACCATCGTTTATAAGAATATGTTACAATAACACTGAGGTATTTTTAATAATCATAACCACGGTATTGCTCGAAAAAATTGGAATGAACAAAAGTTAGTTTCAAAAACTTAAATTTAATTACAGGGTTCTACATGTACGTTTTAAATACAATAGTTCCGAAGGATAACTCACAACGACGAACAATAAATTCTAGCAATAAAGTTAATTAAACAATGAACTACTATTTTTACATAATCATTAAAGGTGAACGAAACTTAATGGGGAAGGAGCCATGCCAAATACCGATGACACACTTTTGTAAAGATCCAGCTTACACCTATATGAACCAGAAGTTATAGCATCAATAAATAGACGCCTCGAAAGAGACTGAACTCAGTCGCTCGAAACGTTGACGGAATAATACTCATGGTGTTTTGCGTGACTTTCTGCACCGTGGCAACTGCGTGTACTATTAAAAATATGTCAGTGCTATCGTGACTTATCTTATACTTATAAACGATGTTGGCAACCACCGTACGTCTAGTCTATTATCTTAAGTATCGTGTCATTCATATCATTAATCATTTCTGATGTGTCGGTAAAATAAAATTTGTGGTAGTTTGGTATTAACTTATTTGTTGAGGTGTCTATAAACTCTTCAATCGTGAGGTACAGCAATATTAAAGTGAAACTAATGTAAATAGCTACAACTTCTGAAAAATTTAATCGCTTCTTTAATATATTAGTTTAGGCTTTTGCGGTCTGTTTGTGAACTAAAACTGTCTTTATTCGAGTTAACTGGCCGTCGTTGATTGGAATTATTAAAACGTCTACGTTAGTCTAAATCCAACATCGGAGATGGAAGGATCTCTAAAAAAGCTAACCACTTGCGTTAGCAAAATTTTAGGAAGAAATTCCAATCAACGACGACCATTAGATTCTAGACCACACTGGTTCGTTTCTTTAATATTTTGAATTTTGCGGCCATACAACCAAAAAAAAAGGAAAAGAAAGCATACGTTCTCATAACTAATGATAAATAATTTTAAAGTGGCTACATTATTTTCTATTAAAAATATTAATAATTGATATTTTTATGATGCTATTTAACACAGTTCATATGTATTACATTGATTAAAAATAGCAACACATTTCCTTTAAAATATAACCTTTGACAGTGTATGACAGTTAAGATAAAGTGGCCTTTAAAAACTAATCTCTTTTTATTTTCGTTGCGTTTGTATTTAAATAATAACTATATAGTAGTAGAAAATGGTTACAACTTATCAGTTATTTCTTCTTCTTTTTTTTCCTTTGGTGGTGCAGGTACAAAGCGGTATGTAAAATGTAAATTATTAATGACGTATTACATATCGGTTATATTTAATACTATCTAATATAGATAACTTATTATAATAATATTTTATTTTTCAAATACTTAAAATAGTCAATAAATGTGGATTTTCATCTACGTTCATTGACTGTGGACATCTTCTGATAATTTAGTACTAAATTTATCTACAAAACTCTAGCGCAATCTTTATTTGTCTGCATGAATGGTAATATCATAGTTTTTTCCAAACTTCTTAATTCGTTTTTTTTTGCTTTACATATGTTAACTTTAAAAGCTTTAGATGAATAAAGAATTTTGTTGCTTGAAATTGAGTAACCGTTAATTAAATTTACCATAGTCTTTTGGGGTAAGACAGTTGAAGATATAGAGGTTCAGATTCAAATTCCTTATTCTAATTATAGATCAAATACTTAAATAGAAACGCTACTTAAACCATACGTAGGTATTAACGATTTTACGTATTAACTCATGACTGACTTTCCAATATTGTTCTTAACAGAGCTTCATTTTAACGCTGGTCCCAAAGTTTTTACTATTCTTCTTTAATTAACAAATGTTATTTCTTCTTCAATAGGTAAATCAGATTGTGACTACTGTTATAAATTTTCACTCTTGTACATTCCTATTGTTAACTCTATTCTCTCACTTTAAGTTTAATCCAATCAGCGCTGAGTTCAACGACTAGTAACAATTCTAAATTACTTAGAAGTTTTGCCGTCTAGGATCTAGCTTAGTGTATAGATTGAATGCCTGATTTTTTACTATATGATGCTTTTGTTTTAATATTGACTCTGGCAGTGGAATCTTCAATGTTTACACTAAGATTAGTGTTGTAAGATTTAGTTAACTTTAGTGGTCTTCGTTTAGTTCAATCCAGTAATATTTCAAATTTGAAAGCAGGTACATAACTTTTTGTAAAAGAGTAAAATTTAATAGAATATTATTTTGGGACAAAAGACTATTGATCGGGAGCCCTCAACAAAATCGTTATATGATTTGTCCCACTCAGGGCGAATTCTTGAACGTGTCAAGAAAATACATATATTTGGGGAATAGTGATACTTATATTATATTAATCCGAAGATAGAGAAAATACGAAACCGCAATAAGCCATACCGGAACCGCGACGCCAAATGTCCGCCATACGTTAAGAAATTGACACAGTTTGACAACTATGGCGGACATTTTTTCCGTCACCGTATCGGTATGGCATATTCCGTTTCCTTACTTTGCCTATCTCCTGACATGTATTTGTTTGATATGTTCAAGACTTCACCCGTGGGTAACTTTATATAGAACCTTGACGTGAGGCAAATCATACGACGAATTTCTTGCTTGCTCCCGGTCTATATCATTAGGGGCCACGTTGCATTTGTATTATTATTATTATTGTAATAATTGAGGCTGCCACTGCCGGAGTTATTATTAAAACAAAAACGTCTTTATTATTATTATTATTTTTTTCTCATGATTTAGCGGAAATCCCCACATATGCCGGCAAATTGAGTCGCAAGGCATATGTAATCTTACTATTGAGTGGTAGGAGGGAGGTTCAATACTTTTCTGACTATTCTGTTATTCGAGAGACCGAGTTTCCCCCCCCCCCCCCCCCCCCCCCCCCCCCCCCCCCCCCCCCCCCCCCCCCCCCCCCCCCCCCCCCCCCCCCCCCCCCCCCCCCCCCCCCCCCCCCCCCCCCCCCCCCCCCCCCCCACCCCCCCCGCCCCCCCCCCCCCCCCCCCCCCCCCCCCCCCCCCCCCCCCCCCCCCCCCCCCCCACAAAAGTGTATACCTTTCAAGTGAAATATTACTGGTGGCTAAACGAAGACACTAAAGATAATCTTACAACATAATCTTAGTGTAAACGTGAATTCACTGCCAGAGATCATGCAAAACAAAAGCATATGTTCAGCACGCAAGCTAGATCTGAGCAACGAAACACTCAAATCCCAAATTGTACTAGTCGTTGAGGCTCAGCATGTTGAGCAAGCAAAGTGAGAACAAATTGGCAATAGGAATGTACAGAGTGAGGTACGTATCTGTTCCCACTGTTGAAGAAGAGAGGCATTGTTAGTAAGAATGTAAAACGGGACCAGCAGGCCAAAATGAGAAGCTCTGTTAAGAGGCTCGATCATCAGAGGAATATGCAGCAAATCGTAATACCGGCAATGGTTTAGTAGCGTTTGTTTGATCTAGTATGAGTTGAGTCTGGCTCTATATCTTCGGCTGTCTGCCCAAGACTATGGTAGAATTGAGTAACGGTTACTCAGGCTCAGAA
>JALBCR010002632.1:0-265438 GCA_030710515.1 Abscondita cerata | reverse complement strand
TTTTATCGCCAACCGTCAGTAAAGCCGTCAATTATCAGATTGATTTCCGGAAGTAAACAAACAGTTTACCTTATCCTATACCAATAATGTACTTTATCTGCCTCGCGGCAGATAAAGTGACATATGAGTCTGGTAAAGTAACATATGCGTCAGGTAAAGTGACATATGCGTCAGGTAAAGTATTTTGACTTTGACATTATTCGAAAATTATTATCTGTCAGTGTCACGCTTCTCCCTATTACGGCTCGATAATAGTTTTCTTGTAATTTATTCATAACAAATTATGGAAGATATTCAGTGCACGCCACCTGAAATTGAAGAGAAGTCATTAGAGACGTCTTTAGAACTTCTGCCAGAAAATCCAGGGAAAAATACAATCGCCAGTTCGACATTTTTATGGAGTGGTGCAATAGAAACAAAATAAGGAAATATAGTGAAAACGTGTTATTTTTCTGATTTATCAAAGAAGTATTATCCCCTTCAATGTGGTCCTATTATTCCATGCTTAAGGCAACCCTTTCAGTGAAGCAAGACGTCAACATCGGTGAATATATAAAACTAACGGCTTTTTAAAACAAAAGCAAGGAATCATGTTCCAAAGAAATCCAAAACTCTTTCACAAGAAGATATACTTACGTTTTTACTAGATGCACCGGACAAAATCTACTTGATGATGAAAGTAATTTGTACAAACTTTCAAAACCAAAATGATATAATGTTGAATTTTTTAGGTTTGTGTTTTATTTGGAATTGCTGGAGCTTTACGTAATGAAGAACTTTGGAATTTAAAAGTATGTGACATAGAGCACACAGAAACAATTCTGGTAGTTCATATACCCAAAACAAAGACCAACAAGCCTCGTTTATTTGTAGTCACTGAAGAATTTGAAGGAAAAGTAAAATCCATAGAACTATTTAATAAATATTTATCTCTGCGTCCTAAGCACACGTCTCACGATCGATTGTTCCTAACCTACAGGAACGGTAAATGCACTATTCAGCCGATTGGAATCCATACTATCGGAAGTATTCCAAACAAAATTGCCAAATATCTGCATCTGCCAGAACCATCACTTTACACGGGACATTGTTTCCGTAGAACATCCGCCACTCTCTTTGCCAACGCAGGCGGTAGTAAAGAAAATTTGAAACGCCACGGAGGATGGAAAAGTGACACAATTGCAGAGTCCTATGTTGAAGAATCTGTGCTCAATAAAACAAAAATTGCGAAGAAAATTTTAGGCGATGATCCAACTGACAACTCAGTTATCACCAAATCTAAAAAGAAGATTTGCACATTTTCAATATAGATAATAACCCTCAAACGTTTTCAGTTGGAACTCCTTCGACTTCAGGGATTAACTTTTTAATGCATCAGGGTGTACGTTTAATTTCAATATAACAAATAATAAGTAGATTTGCTGTTTACTTCGTCTCAATAAAATGCAATTAAATATACCTCAGTTTCTTATATTCCGAATTCTAAACAGTTGGCGATAAAATTTTGTATGCACCATGTCAGTAAAGTGTCTTTATCGGACTCGCCTGTTATTCGCCTCGCTCGCTTCTCTCGCTCGTCTCATAATTTCAGACTCGTCCGATAAAGAATCACTTTACTGCCTTGGTACATAAATAACTATTATATCCCGTTTTGAGTCAATTTTAACCTCACCCAATTTTTTTACATACTTTTAGAAAAATAATCTGTTATTGTTAAAATAGATAAAACTAATTAAATCTAAATTTCCACAGTATAGTCTGTAGTATATGGCACTTCCAGTTATATCGGAATTGAATACTAATTTTGTTGTTGTAAATGGAAGACCCTGTATACTACTATTTTTTTAAACTCCGTTTTGAATTCTGTTAGCACTTTGTTAACCATACTTTACCGTCACCTCGAAACACTGGAAATAACAGGTAGCCACTAATATAACGAAATTAGTGTTCCTTCCCGTATAACCAGAATTTTCACTTTATGAGAAGTACTCTTTAAATTAGTACTCCTTTTTGTAATATACAGGGTGTATCGTTAATAATTGGAAATATTTTAACTGTAGAATCTTACGATGAAAATATTAAGATTTGATTCATACCAATTATTTTAAAGCTATTTCGCGTATCTCATTAATTGTTGGCAGGAAGTGTAGGTACTTGCATACCTACAAAAATTATGTTAAATAAACGTTTCATGGTACTACGAGAGGCGTACGTCAGATGTAAGTGAGTGGTTAACTCTTCCCAAATTTTACGCCATTAGCGCAATTTCAATTTTAAGTCAATTTTTCGTTTGTCCAATTATTTTTAAGTAAATAAATGTCCTTTATAACAATAAACTCATTATTTTTCGAGATATTTAAACTTAAGCATAAATCTGCACAGTAATTTTGATTTTAATGTGTATAAATAGGTTGGTGTTTATCAGTTATAGGATTGCATTTATTATGCAAATTTAACATTTATTGCTATTAACGAAGAAAAATTTATTTATTTATTTAAAAAAAGTTTATTTATTTAGATTTTTAAAAAAGTTGTTTTGTTCAACCGCAAATTTCAATAAACAAAATTATGTTTTTTTGGTAATAGTGATAAATGTTTAAGTAACGTAATAATTGTAATGCTATGGCTCAAAAACACCAAACTATTTATACATATTACAATTAAAATAACTGTGCAGCTTTATGTTTAAGTTTAAATATCCAGAAAAATCATGAGTTTATCGTTATGAAGAAAGATTATATTATTTACTTAAAAATGATTTGAAAATCGAAATTTAGTTAAAATTGAAATTACGCCAGTGACATAACATTTGGAAAAGGTTATCCATTCGCTAACCCCTGACGTAAGCCTCTGGTCGTACTATGAAACGTTTATTTAACATAATTTTGTAGAATTTATAGTACCTACACTTTCTGCCAAGATATTCTTTATTCATACATTCATTATTAAAATTTTGACTATCATGTCAAATATTTTAAGTTAGAAAACCAATTTTAATCTTAAAAAGTAAAAAAGAGAAAGATGGCTTTAATATTAGTAATCAGAGTAAAAAGAAATACATTGATTGACATATTCGTAATCAATAATTCAATTTTTTTTTAATACACAAACTAGGACATACAAAATTCAGTTAAGTTACTAAGTTTGTTGAAAATATTCTACATACCGATTCATTCGTCCTATATAATTATCCTCAAACAAGTCAAGCAAGAGTTGCAGGTCGGGGTGTAAAGCATTGGCGAGGGTACCTAATGCGTCATCTAAGTTGGCGATTGGTACGAATGCTAAAGAAATTATCATTTTGGCGTTGAGAGCGAACTGGGCATCATTGTTGTACTGGGCAAGAAGTCCTAGAATGCCTAAATGTTTTCTCATGTTTTGGGCATAATTTTCTTTTACAGTTCTATTTTTAGATATTTTCGTTACTATTCGCCGCGCTACTCGTTGAACACTTTATTGCTACTAAACTCTAGTCTAATCACAACTTTTATTATCAGATTTGAAAATAAACGATGCACCATTAATAAAAGCGTCATCTGAAACATGAACTATTACTACTTGGTTCCTGTTACCGGGCTGCAATGATGCTTGATTAAAAATAATTCCTATTTATCAACTGTATCCGTAATATTTTAAAAATCGACGACGAAACGGTCTAGAAACGGCTATCGCCGAAACGTTTGACGGCGAAAAGGCCTAACGCCGAAACGGCGAAGCTGAAACGGCGTCGCCCAAACGTCCCATTCCCGGTTACTATCGAGAATAGTCGTCTAAAAAAAATTTTTTTTTTTTAAATAAATACCTACCTATCACAATATTTTATTATAAGGAAATTTTACTTTGACATCTAACAAATTAAAATAAATTTTGGAAAAACACTAAAAATATGGTTGAAAACTTCAGCAGGAAAGTTAAATGTGGAATGTAAATTTTATAGCGTGTAGCTGCTCAAAGCGCTTTTCACATAACGCTTTTAATATTAACTTGAAAGTTTAAACAGAAAGACAATTTCACGTTCCAACATAAGATGCTGCAAGTTGTATCTTCTGGCATATTTGCATAACACGTTGTACGTATATGTATTAAAGTTTAACTTTAATATTATATTCGCAATGAACAGAAAATTAAGCAATAAATTTCATTTTTTTACGAACAAAGTGTTGAAAATGAAAATTAAAATTTGATAAATGAATATTCGACGTACCTTTATCATTTGCTTGATTAAATTTGTGTTGTTTTACTTAGAAAGTACGAGCGAACGAAACAAATTAAGCAACGAAAATGTGCAAATGGGTGTAAAGTCTAAGCAAATTGAATTTTGATTTTTTCTCATATATACCTACATTATTATTTAAATCATTATTTATGTTAGTTTTATGTATGAGATAAGCTCGGTAACCATTGAACTACAAAACTACAATATATTAAAATGTAAATTAATGTTAGAATAAAGTATGCGCAAACATTTCTTACGATATTATTTAGAATTTAGATATTATCCAAGTTTAAACAAGTCCTGGGAAAAATATATTTACTTTTTTTCGTTTCTTGATTTCAAATTAACGCATACATTGCTAGATATTTTTAGAATAGGTTGGTAATACTGTTACGTATACAGTGTGTCTACTTAAGTTAGGAAAATGTGGGAAACTTTTTTATTGTTAATTTTACAAAATAAAATTATTTTTGTCAAAAATATGAATTTTACTTAGTAATCCATCAGAACTAAAAACTACGTTCAAATTTGAATTACATCCAATTAAATAACAAAATATGTTTTCTTTTTTTTCCTACAATAACAATGCAAATGTAATTGTATTGACAGAGTAGGCGGATATGTTGAATCTTTTCGTTGACGTATTTTATTTTAATGGTGTATTAATTAAATACTCCATAAATACTCGGTATTGTCTATTTAAAAATGTTTTGGATAAAAAAGAGAAATAACATAAACAATTTAAAAAAATGTTTCCAAACAAGTAGAGCAGCAAAATTAGAAACCTGAAAATTTAATAATAAGTGTAAAAAATCTAATAGTAAAAGGTATCAAAGAAAAAGTAAATGATAATGGAAAAGAAGCTAAAGAAAAAATAATTTAAAAATGGGAGAGACGATGTAAGGTGATTAAGAAAACCAATTCTCATAAGAATAAAACCAATATTAGTAAAATCAACAAAGGAATGTTCAAAAAAAGAGATATTATGAAACGCAAAGAACTGAGCGGACCGACAATATGAATTATGCAAAAAGGTATTTAAAAAAAGCAAAAGCATACCTAGGTACGTTACAACAAACTAAAAATAAGTAGTTAAAGATCAAAATTTTGAAGAATAATCAAGAAATGAAGCAAATGTGAAATCGCGTCAAAACTGTGCGATAAACAACAAGAAAAAGATAAAAACAGTAAATCAAGTCAACATACTATAATAAAGATAATAAAGAAATGAAAACTAAAAACCGAAACAAATGCTAAGTATTGGAAGTAGGGATAAAATTATGGACGAGATAAAAACACTAATGTTAGATTAATTGAAACAAGAGAACAAAGTATAGAAAGGCAGAAACTAATAGATGGATATGTAAGAAGTAATAATAATAATAATAAGTTTTATTCTTTTGGATATGTATAAGAAACGTCACATAAAATAACTAAAATTATAAACAAATATAATATATAGCCATATTACAAGAAAAAAGTCACAAATTGCGTATGGACATGCCTCTACTAAGGAATTTTTTAATTTAAAAAGTTTTAGCTAGTTTAATTTCAGTGAAAATATTATTATATTACTCACATCGAGATAGGGCGTCACAATTTGACAAATTTTTTAAAATTCCCATTTGCGACCATTTACTACATGTTGAAGCTTTGGAATGCAATGCTAGCGTACCTAAATTGCCCTTTTTTACGGGCAGCAATTTCGGCAATCTGCTCCAATTTTTCAAGGTTGGGTTTTTCCGGAAGCAGAATATTTTTGTCATGATTACGCATCTCCAAAAATCGATATTTTATGAAATATCAGAGAAAAAGTGCCCTGAGTTCGAAGAACACTAGTTGGATTTAAATGCGCGTCACAGCTGTTCATATACAGGGTGTTTCTGAAAGGTGTGTACATGTCCTTATCAGAGGTTCTCTGGCTCAAAATAGACCGTTTGACACCAATTTACCTATAACCAAAAGTGCACCATAAGGGCGCCAGAGGGCGCCAAACTTTCCAAAAATATATTGTATATTGGTAATAAGTCGAAAACGGTTCGACGGATTTTGTTCCGCTTTCGTATGCTGGTTGTCTGCTTTTGAAGACATTTTTCTGTGTAACGTGGAAGAATTTTTGACGTCAGGAAAAGTCACTTTCATACGGGCACTGTCAAATAAATGATAATATTTTAACAACCGTCAACGATACGAAACCAAAATAATTCTGACAAATAAAATGAACAATTTGAAAACTTTTTTCTCTCTTGTTAAATTGCGCTAATGTTATTAGTTCGATCAGAAAAAAATTAAAATCATATCCCTGCAAGGCGCATCCATACGCTTAGAAATTCAAGTAGACTGCTAGTAGGCTATACGATCAAATTTATCATTTGTGACATATATTTCCGGATCGTCTAAGATTACTCACGTTTCTATTTTGCGATTAACTACTTGAAAAATGGGCTACACATTTGCCAAACAGACTGATATGCTGTTAGTGTTGGGCTTTTGCAGTGGCAATTATCGGGAGAACGTGAGGGTTTACGCAGAAAGGTTTACAAATCGGATTGACATGATCGCATAGCCTATTAGCAGTCTACTTGAATTTCTAAGCGTATGGATGCGCCTTGCATGGATATATGATTTTAATTTTTTTTCTGGTCGAACTATTAACATTAGCGCAATTTAACAAGAGAGAAAAAAGTTTTCAAATTGTTCATTTTATTTGTCAAAATTATTTTGGTTTCGTATCGTTGACGGTTGTTAAAATATTATAATTTATCTGATAGTGCCCGTATGAAAGCGAATAGGACATAATTTGAAAAAAAAGTTCAATAAAGTCGTGGGATAAGGCCAAAAATGTCGGCCGTTAAAAACTGAATAGAGTGGATGTCTTTCGAGAATTTCCGACAATCTAAGCGAATCCATTTGTCTCTAAAAAATCCAGTTTCGAGCTTATATCTCGAAAAATATTGATTCTTCGAGTTTGGTCAAGACGACTAAACTTGTAGCACAAAATCTCCCGGAAAACTATTACTGTAGATCGCTTGTACTAGGAGCACGACATTGCGAGTTGCACACTACACGATTTCACCCGATTCGCAAGATTTTTACCCGTGTGCAACCGTCTGGAGCCACACGGGAACTGTATCGTCTCTCTAGCTCAGTGGCTTACGTTACCAAATCAACGATTTTACATTAGACGACTATTAGTAGCCAGTCGTTAGTTCTGTGCATCACTGTTTTTTGCGTTCATCTGTTTGAAAACAATGTCTTCGATTGATGCCGAAGTGTTAATTTCGGAAGTATGTTCAGCTCTTAAAACAGATTTTTACAGCATCAGTGATGCAGAAACGTTTCAAATTCCTCACGTCTCTCATTTATTGAATGAACGTCTTCTTCTTTACCGACGACAGTACAGCAACCACAATCCAATAATAATGGAATAACGTTTCAAACGTGGATGGAGTTTCAAAACATACATTTAGTGTACGATCCAAGAGACATCAATGCAATAATTTGGTCGCGATCCATAATAATATTTACAATTGATGGTGCACTTTTAACAAATCATAAAAAGTGTGGTTTCTTATTTATTTTCAACGGTTTAAAATCGTCTAATGTGAAAACCAACAGATCACGATAAAAGTCGTGCAATTTTTTCTCGCATGGGTCAAATCGTGTAGTGTGTAACGAGCGTTAAAGCCGATAAAAGGATTTTGGCACTTTTCCAGATTAAGATGGTAGTTCTGGGAGGGGGAGGTCGTAATTTCGAAAACTTAGATTTATATTGAACAAAACCCTCCCTACAAGTATATGTGATTTTTTTTGCTAGTGTATTTTCCACTTATAGTGTACGAGGGCAGTTTGAAAATAATCTAGCCGTTGACAGATGGCGTTACTTGAAAACGAATTCCTCTCGGTTTTAACATATGCTATCCAATACATGACGTCTGTCAAAATTTCAAACAAAGCAATCTATTAGTTTGGTTTTTACAGACGCCAGAAGCAAGCAACTTTTGTGTTTTCGATAAAATGGAAAATTCGAATACCGTTCGGTGATTAAGTTCCTTCACAAAAAAGGGAAAACCAATGCAGAAATCCAAGCCGAGTTGGATGAAGTTTATGGCGAGTCTGCACCATCGTTAGCAACAGTAAAATTTTTGAAAGCTGAATTTGTTCGTGGTCGTACGAGTGTTTTCGATGAACTATCCACCGGGAGGCCAACTGAGGTCACTACGCCAGAAATGATAATAAAGTGCACGATAGGATTATGGCAGACGGTCGAATCAAGCTCCGTGAGATAGCTGAGGCTTTAAACATTTCATGTGAAAGTGTTTGGAACATCGTACACCAACCTTTGCAAATGAAAAAGATTTCCGCGTGATGGGTGCCGCGTTTACTGACAATCGATCAAAAGCGCCAACGTGTGATGACTTAGCAGAAGCTTTTGGAGCAGATCCAGCATGATCGGTAGGATTTTTTTCCCCGATTCGTTACCGTTGATGTAACCTGGATGCATTACTACACACCGGAAATCAAAAAACAGTCAAAACAGTGCCGCAAGAGCTGCGAAGGGCCGCCGAAGAAGGCAAAGACCACTAGGTCGGCCGATAAAGTGATGGCGACTGTTTTCTGGGATGCAAAAGGCATAATTCATATTGATTACTTGGAAAAAGAAAAAACAATCACTGACGCGTACTATGCAGCATTATTGGACCATTTCGATGCCGAGTTGCGCCAAAAACGCCCAGGTTTAGCACGTAAAAAAATGCTTTTACACCAAGACAACACACCGGCGCACAAGTCGGCATTCGCCATGGCAAAATTACACGAATTGGGCTACGAATTGGTCGACCACCCATATATTCTCCAGATCTTACAGCCAGCAACTTTTTCCTGTTTCCAAACTTAAAAAAAATGGCTCGGTGGACGCCAATTTGGCATTAAACGATCAAGTCATCGCTGAAACTTTGCAGAAAAAGAAGAGCTCGAGAAAACGTACTATTCGGATGAGATGAAAAAATTGGAAAATCGTCTTACTAAGTACATCGAGCTAAAAAGAGACTATGTTGCGAAATAAATTGTTTTAAACCCAAAAAATGTGTTTTTTCTAGTTAAGGCCAGATCATTTCCAAACTGCCCTGGTATCGTTTTATTAGGAGTAAGAGCAATACTTTTTATGATGAGTTTGTAAGTTTGCCGGACAAAATGAGTGCGGTAATTACAGACAAGTCATAAAATGTTGCTTTTACTCCGAATCAAACAGGCCATTTTTTTGTTGTTGTTTATATACAGAAGAAATAAAAGTTGTTACCAACTTATTATTGTTAATAGCAACCGGCTGTGTACAAAAACAGCTACTTTAGCGTCAAGAAATAGTATAGGTAAAAGTCTAAGCTCTTATCATACATAATCACAATAGTAATCGTAATGTCATTCTAATCATTTTAATATCAATATTTTTAACAATATCGACTATTATACAATTTTATTTTGAAAAAGCTGCATCAACGCATAAACACTTCTTTTGATGCCTCAACTACTATACTATTTATCTTAAAATAAAATATATGAATTCCATACAAATTTTAAACCCGATTCTGCAACTTAAACCAATAAAAAATACCATAAAAGTAGATAAAATACTATAATCTCCATGCAATAAATGTCTTGAAAATAAATTAGTATTACGTTTGGTAGTTCTTAATATATAATACACAAAAGATACTTTTCACAGATAAAAATATATTACAGTTTATACGTTATCTGCTGACATACATTTTCACGGTGTATCCTCTTCGATCGTAAGTTATGAATTATGGAAACAAAAAGATTTTGCGTTAAGGCATTGTCGTGTTTAATAAAACATGTTCCAAAGGTTTTTATATATATTTTATTATAACGCGTTTGAAATTAAACTTTTTCTTTTTCACTCGCAAGTGTCATGTAATAAAAAAAGCTCCCACGTATAAAACTACTTGTATATATGGTAATAATGCTAAATACAAACTTTACTCGAACTATGTATTTGTCTTTGTATGCAGCACATTCTCTCCGAATTTCTTTCGTGACATCTCTGAGTTTAAATCGATTGCCTTAGAATCATACGAAACCAATTATATTATTCAACTATGCGGAAATACTTTCAGCTTATGCAATTTGTACACCACAACAAAAATGACGACTAATTTATTGTGCTTTTTTCATTTCCTCTTGGTTTTAAAAAGTAGGTTTGATTTTAACACAACGATTTTCACTTTCATGCTGGCGTCCGTAGCATTTCTCAGGCGGCCAATTTTTTTTATTACAAACAAAAGTAGCAAAATAGAAACAGGAAGCTGAGTTTGTAAACAAAAAAATATTAATGTTTTTTTTGTAGTTTCTTGGGTATCGGTTATTGTATATACAGTATGTCGCATTTAAGGTTCTTCCGGAGTCATCTACAAGTTTAAAAATGTTCTCCTAACTTTTTTCCTTTTGTGTTTCTCCGAATATCTTAGAACATTTTTGGAATTTTTTAATATGAATCAGCATAATTGCACATTTCACCAAAATTGTATCTTCATTAATAACAAAGATAGCCTTACAATTCTTCTTAATTTGGGACACACTGTATCGTTGACTATTGTTCACGATAAATTAATTATTTCCGAAATCGTCACTAAAATAACAAAAAATCGGCATTAAAGTAAATACAATCGGAAGAGATTTTGGAAAAAATATAATAGTACCTCGGCACTAAAGTTCTTTTTCATGACTCACGTGTTTTATTTGCCTTGGCTACACAATGGGGCCATCCTATACTTACGAAGAGGTATTGTAAACTTTGGACTTTTTTGTGCATCACAGGGGTCATTTTGACACTAGAATTTAGTCCAGCTCTTTATTTAAAAATGTATCCACGGAAATTTGACCTTTTAACCTTTTTTGAAAATTTTTTGCCCTTTGACCTATTGTAATTTTTTTTCAGAATCAGATTCTACGTGTCATGAAACGTCTAAAACCAAAGTTTCAACATAATCTGTTCGAAATAACGAAGCAATAAATTTTTGAAATAAAATCGCAGGCCCAAAATGACGTTTTTAGCAATACTTTTCTACAAAACTACGTAGTTTCTGCAAAATCTGTTTATAGTGGGTTGTAATTTAACTATTCGTGTCTCTTTAACTGTTTTTAGAAGTTGCAGGAACCATATTGCTTTTCGAGAAATTTTCATCATTTTTCATTTCAGCTTTTACCTTTTGCCACTAACGTTGTAAAAAACATCGTAAAACTTAAATCTTATGTTACTTTTGACTTCAAAATAAAAATTTACGTTTAATTTAACGTCCGGAAAATAAGTTTCGGCCCCATCTGTTGAAAATTTACTGAGCAATAAATTTTTGAAATAAAATTATGAGCCCAAAATGACGTTAATAATAATATTGAGGGTCATTTTCCCACAAAACCACGTAGTTTCTGCAAAATCTGTTTAAAGTGGGTTGTAGTATAACTCTTTGTGTCTCTGAAACCGTTTTTAAAAGTTGCAGGAACCATATTGCTTTTTGAAAAATTTTAATTCAAATATTTTTGATTTCAGTTTTCACTTACTTCTTGTCTTTTACCATGTGAGAGCATTTGAAAAACCACAACAAGCTGTGATTTATTTTCAAATATAGTTACAAACTTAGATGCATGTGTCTTTTTGCATTTTTCCAAAATGACCATTTGAGCTTCAATGTTTTCTAAATAAATTTCAAAATTACTATTCTAGTAAAAATTAATACAAAAACATGTCATATTCCATTTTTGAAATAAATGTAAAATTCAAAAGTACCTGAAATAAAGTAGGTTTTCTAACAAAAGGCCGATAGAATATGCTTTTTGTGGGTGTATGTCCGCGCAGATAAGCAAAAAGCGGCATATTCTGCGTGAATGGGAATTATAACAAATTACTGTTTGGTTAGCTTAGCTTAGGTATGATTAGTCAAGTCATAAATAGGAAAAACTACATACATGTATATGTAAAAATCAAGTAGCTGCATGTTCTCAATAAAACAAATAAAGTAAAGAAGCGGTGGCTGTGATGCACTCATTCTTTTTATTTTATTAGGTCGGTAATTCTCTAGATAGTGTTTATTTTTTGGTTTGTTGTTCAGAAGTTATTTTTTACGTTGTTCGTTGGCGATTTTTAACAGTGATATTATATTGTTGACTCCATAAACCTTTCTAAAATTATTTCAATTCTGTAATTCAATTCTATTCAAATTTAAAATTAAAATTAGGAAGTTACCGATTTTAAACCTCGTACATCCTAAATTTAAAACTTATTGGAACAAACGAATCTAATTGAAGAAGTTATTTTTTAAGTAATTTGACGGTGGAAGTTTTCTGAAAATGAAAACGCAGGCAAGTTCTTTAAACCCTACCTCTAGTTAGACAGTAAACGTGAGTGATGACGGAGGGAACAACCAATCAAGTGAAAGAGCACGGCTAAGCGAAATCGCTTCAGATCCAGCAACAGTTAGCGATTCTACTAGACCCAGAGATAAAAAAGGAAAGTGGACATTTGTGCCCAAAAAAGCAAAAGGTTACCGAAGAGACACAACTATTTCACATAAAACTATATGCGAAATCTTTCAAAGCAAGAAGCCAAAGCTAAGCCGAAGCCCAGAAGCGGAATTTATAAACAAAAACTGGACAGCGACGAAGATGATCACTCCCTGTTTGCCACAACTGTAATTCCGCTACAAATGAAAAGCAATGATAATGTTTTGTGACACAACAAGACGTCACAATCTTATACATACTGTCGACCTCTTCGTCTTCAATTTATTAAAGAGACAAAAGATGTAATTATTAGTGAAAAATCCTACGTGGACAAGCAAATTAAGAAACTTCAGCCAATATCAATCAAGCTTTCCAATGGAAATACTCTTATTGTGAAGTTCCACATGCAAATGACTGTAGTAGACGGGAAAGTATCAAGCATTTTGAGTGAGGCTACGTCTCAACAAACTTGCGGAATTTGCAAAGTTACTCCCAAAATGTTCAACAACATTATTCAAATGCAAAGTTTGCCAATAAAAACCGAAGCTTTGCAATTTGGCATTAGACCTTTGCATTTGTGGATTAGATCGTTCGAATTTTGCCTTCATCTTGGTTATAAAAACGAAGACGGACTGCGGAAGTGGAGAGGAGCAAAAGATGCAGAGCAGTTTATTGCAAGGAAGGAAAGAATTAAGAAAGAAATAAAAGAACATTTCCATCTTCGGGTAGACGTGCCAAAGCCTGGTGGAAGTGGAAGCACCAATGATGGTAATACAGCGAGACGCTGCTTCAGCGATACCAATCGTCATAAGTTTGCAGAAATCCTTGGCGTTGAAACTTGGCTGGTGGACGACTTACACACTTTTTTAGTTACAATAGATTGCTGCCTCCCAATAAATTCAGAAAAGTTTGGCAACTTTTGCACTAAATTGGGAAAACGTTACGAGTCGGAATACGGATGGTACTACATGCCTGTAACTATTCACAAACTATTAATGCACGGAAAGCAAATTATGGAATTTGCTGCACTTCCACTGGGAATGTTGAGCGAGCAAGGAGGAGAAAGTCAGAATAAAATGTACAAGCGTTATCGGTCACAATATTCCCGGTTGAATACTAGCATTCACACATTAACCGATCTGTTTAACAGATGTATGGATGCGTCTGACCCTATAATGTGTCAACGTAATCTGGATGCACGAATAAAATGTTCGAAAAAGCTTCCCTTGCCATTGTCTGTAAAAGCCTTTTTGCAAGATGCGTAAGCTCAATCACGATGAATTATTTTTGCCTGAAGACATAAATCATGAAAACGACAACAATTCTACAAGTTAATTACATCTATATTGTGTTTATTTGTCAATATATTATTTGGGTTATGAATTGTTTTGTTTACTTTGGATTATTGAATGTTTTTGTAATATTTTACGATTTACTATTCATTCTTACATCACATAATATTTCAGCAGTACATTAATTTACTATTTCTACAATTTAGATAAAATTATTACTTAATAATATTGTATAATTATTCACCATATCCAGCCTTAGTAATATTAAAAGAAATTATTTTTACTACTGCATATTTAAAATTACATTATTTTTTGTTAGTTGAAAAGACAGTATTTATCTAAATAAACATTTTTCATACAAAATTGTATAAATGAACATGCTAAAGATGATAGAGTTGCAAACTGGTGGGTGCATTTTAATTAAATTAGCAAGTTTTGCTGATTATAACAAATAAAATAAAAGTTTTCTAAGCTTTTTAAAAACGAAATAATTTGTTTGTAACAATTGGCTGAGCGCTTACTAAACCTGATTAGCTTGGTGTGCGTATTTAATTTGAGTACCTCTTCCCAACGCACAGAATTAATATTCTTTTTATAGATTGTTCGCATTTAATTGTTGCATTTTTTATTAATCCAATATGATGTTTCTGAATTAAATATTGTTTACTGGAATTCGAATTTCAAAAAAACTAAAACTGAAAAAATTCAAAAAAGACACATGCATCTAAGTTTGTAACTAGATTTGAAAATAAAACACAGCTTGTTGTGGTTTTTCAAATGTCTCTCACATGGTAAAAGACAAGAAGTAAGTGAAAACTGAAATTAAAAATATTTGAATTAAAATTTCTCAAAAAGCAATATGGTTCCTGCAACTTTTAAAAACGGTTTCAGAGACACAAAGAGTTATACTACAACCTACTTTAAACAGATTTTGCAGAAACTACGTGGTTTTGTGGGAAAATGACCCCCAATATCATTATTAACGTCATTTGGGCTCATAATTTTATTTCAAAATTTATTGCTCAGTAAATTTTCAACAGATGGGCCGAAACTTATTCTCCGGACGTTAAATTAGACGTAAATTTTTATTTCGAAGTCAAAAGTAACATAAGATTTAAGTTTTACGATGTTTTTTACAACGTTAGTGGCAAAAGGTAAAAGCTGAAATGAAAAATGTTTCGATGAAAATTTCTCGAAAAGCAATATGGTTCCTGCAACTTCTAAAAACAGTTAAAGAGACACGAAGAGTTAAATTACAACCCACTATAAACAGATTTTGCAGAAAATACGTAGTTTTGTAGAAAAGTATTGCTAAAAACGTCATTTTGGGCCTGCGATTTTATTTCAAAAATTTATTGCTTCGTTATTTCGTAACAGATTATGTTGAAACTTTGGTTTTAGACGTTTCTTGACACGTAGAATCTGATTCTGATTCTGAAAAATTACAATAGGTCAAAAGGGCAAAAATTTTCAAAAAGGTGAAAAGGTTAAATTTCCGTGGATACATTTTTAAATAAAGAGCTGGACTGAATTCTAGGGTCAAAATTACCCCTGTGATGCACAAAAAGTCCAAAGTTCTAAAATACCTCTTCGTAAGTCTCGCCTCTGCAACTAAAAACACATATATCTTAGTGCATGAAACATAATGTAGTGATAAGGAGTTAACAATATATTTAGCTTAAAAGTGGGGGGGTCACAGAGAAGAAATTGCAAAACAATTATAATTTTTAACCCAAGTGAAATATATTATTTTTCTTCAAGCTTTATTGCTAGTTTCATGTGTTATTTTCAAATTTTCGTGATTCTCGAGTGTTATAGTGACGTTTTATTCTGAACGAATGAAGTTGGTACTTTACTGTTACATTCATAATATGACATAACCGAGGTACCAACCCTAAATAGTTGTGAAAACAAAATAACTGTTTTGCTTTTAATGTCTAACAAAAAAAGTTTTTAGCGTCTGCCAGTAGTTCAATAATATGACGTTTTATTGTCGCTTGAAGATAAATAACTATTTACGCTCAAATTCATTAAGATTTTCAAAAACCATTTTAATGAATAATATTACAGTTACTAAATTAAATTTATTAACCTTTATGGGCTTATATCTTTTTAATATTTTGGAATGTCAGTTAAAATTATTGAAATCAATCCTTATTTTTAAACAATCTAAATTAGTAATGAAATGAATACAATTTTTGTTTTCCGATTTCGTATTTTTCATTAAATTAAATGATAAAAATTGATGTTTCGGTACCGTTCTTAACATACAAAATAAATAGGAAAAACAACAACCTTCCTTGACTTTTTTTCTTTATTCTACCCTTAATATTTCTCTTTTTCTTTCTTCTATTCATTTTCTTTTTTCTACCACCTTCCTCATCCATTCCAATCCTTTCTCTTTCTCTCTCAGCAACACTCTTCTCTTTCCTCCATTCTTATTTTACTGCACTATAAATGCTCTTTGTCCATCCACCAGTACTTATTCTCATTTTCCTCGTTTCCTACTCTGAATTTTGCGATTATCCCCCAATCCCATTCTCCCGGTTATGTACGTTGGTTTTCCTTCTGCTATTAACTCTTCATTCATCCTTCGTGTTGTATTTTCATTCTCTAATATTTGCTCTTCTTTCTTGTGCCTATGCCCACATCTCTCTGTACTACTTCTTTTTCCATCTCGTATCTTCTTTATTTCCTCTCTTGCGCATCCTCGTCTTTTACTATATATTCATCTCTCATCTTCACCATATTTTATTATTTGCGTTCATACAGTATCTTATTTGTTTCTTATTGCTCTTTTTTCTCTGTACTACTTCTTCCTCCAACTTTTAACTTATTATTTCTTCTCTTGCTTATCCTCGTCTTTCATAATATCTTCTTCTCTTATCTTCCCATATTTTATCATTTGCGTTCATATATAATCAGATTATCCTTTTACCTTTCGGTGTAGGATATAAATATTACATTTAATATAATTACATATTTAAATTTACAAATTTCTTCCATTCTTTCTTATTGCACGCCATCTTCCTCTGCTTCTTTCCATGTTTTTCCTTTTTCTTCTAATATTCTTCCCACTTCTCCATTCCATGTTTTTCTTGGTCTCCCCTCTTTTTCTGTTTTTCATTATTCTTGTCTTCCATATCTGCTTTACTGGTACTTCTTCGTTTATTCTTACAAGATGACCCCACCACGACAGTTTCTTCTTCTCTATAAATTCTATTGTACTTTCTACTTCCAGTTCCTTTCTTATGTCTGTGTTTCTTAGTCTATCTTTTTCTTGTAATACCTTTTATTTTTCTTAGGTACCTCATTTCGACTGCTTGAATCTTACTTTTCTGCTGCTCTGTCAATACCCACGACTCGCTACCATACGTTAATATTGGTCTAAAAATCGATTTGAATATTTTTGTTTTCGTTTCCACTGAAACTTCCCTCTTACTCAGAAAATTATTTTTAATGCATAGAACAGTCCATTTGCCTTCTTAATTCGGTTGTTGACATTTGCTTCCTCAGTTCCTTTTTCGTCCAATACTTCTCCTAAATATTGGAAGTTATTTACTTGTTCAATTCTTTCTCCTTCAATCTCAATTTTCATGTTTACTTTTTCTTCTCCGATTGTCATTACCTTTGTTTTACATTTATTAATTTTCATTCTATTCTCTTTCAGTACTAAATTCCAACTGTTTAAATTTATTTGTAAATCTTTTTCACTTTCCGCTATCAATACGACGTCATCCGCGTATATTCCCTCCGATACCTTAACTCTTTGCATTTTTAAATACCCAATTGTCATCTTATTCACTTTTTTCTTACACTTTTTAATTATTTCGTCCATAAATATTATAAACAGCAGTGGACTTAAGCTTCCGCCTTGTCTTAATCCTATATTTGTTTTGAATGTTTTAGATATTTTATTATCTCTCACAATTGCGTTTTGGCCACTTTCGTAAATAATTTGGATCATTTTTATAAGCTTCGTGCTTACTTGTCTTTCTTTTAGCAGCCTCCACACTGTGCTTCTGGGTACCGCATCAAACGCTTTCTCTAGATCCAAAAATGCCAAATATATCATCCTTTTTTCTTTTCTTGCTTTCTCTGTTATTTGTTTTATTGTGAATATGTGGTCCTGTGCGCTTCTTCCTCTTCTGAATCCACTTTGTTCTTCTTCCATTGTCTCTTCAGTTACCATTCTAATCCTTTTTCTATTATTTTTCTAAAATTTTCATACATATACTTAGAAGTGTTACTCCTCTATAATTATTACACTCTTTTTTATCTCCTTTTTTGTGAATTGGTACTATTAACGCTGTCGTCCAATCTTTTGGTACTTCTTCATCTATCCACACTTTGTTGTAAATACTTAGTAGTGTTTCTCTGCCTTTTGTCCTATACTCTTTATCATTTCCGCCGTTATTCTGTCGCACCCAGCCGCTTTCCCGTATTTTAGATCTTTTATTACTTCTTCAAGTTCTTCCATCCTTATCTCTTGTTCCTCTGTCTCTTTTGCTATTTCGACATTTTCAATATCTTCTTCCTTTTGTGGATCATTTAGTAATTCTTCAAAGTGTTCTTTCCATCTTTCCATTATTTTTTTTCTTCTGTTATAATTTCTCCGTTTTTTTCCTTTTATTATTTTTGTGTTTAGTGTTTTCTCTGTTCTTAAAGTTTTTAATGTTCTATAGAATAGTTTTTGGTTTCCTTTTGAATCTTTTTCCATTTTTCTCCAAAAGTTTTCCATTGTTCTTCTTTCGCATTTTGACCAGTTGTTTAGTCGTTTTTTTTTTTTTTTTTTTTTTTTTTTTTTTTTTTTTTTTTTTTTTTTTTTTTTTTTTTTTTTTTTTTTTTTTTTTTTTTTTTTTTTTTTTTTTTTTTTTTAATTTTTTTTTTTTTTTTTTTTTTTTTTTTTTTTTTTTTTTTTTTTTTTTTTTTTTTTTTTTTTTTTTTTTTTTTTTTTTTTTTTTTTTTTTTTTTTTTTTTTTTTTTTTTTTTTTTTTTTTTTTTTTTTTTTTTTTTTTTTTTTTTATTTTTTTTTTTTTTTTTTTTTTTTTTTTTTTTTTTTTTTTATTTTTTTTTTTTTTTTTTTTTTTTTTTTTTTTTTTTTTTTTTTTTTTTTTTTTTTTTTTTTTTTTTTTTTTTTTTTTTTTTTTTTTTTTTTTTTTTTTTTTTTTTTTTTTTTTTATTTATTATTATTATAATATTTTTTTTAATTAATTTTTATATAATCTCACCCCTTTCTTTTTTTTTTTACTCCACTGTAAATTATTATATTGTCATTTTTCTATCCCCTTTCCCTTTTCTTCGTTTCTGTTATTTCTAATATATCTACTCCCATTTCTTCAAATTCTTCCTCTAATTCTATTTCTTTTCCTTTTATACTATTAATATTCCATGTTGCTATTTTCCATATTGTAGTTTCTCGTTTCTTGCTTTGCATAATGTTGTCCCTTGCCGTGTCTGTTTCAGCTTTAAATATCAATTTGTTTTTCTCTGTTAGTTTTTTGGTATTAGTTTCCCTTCATTTGTTGCTTCATATCTTATTCCATTTATCGTTAAGCATTTATAACCTATTTTTACCGTATTTCCCTTCTCCTTTTCTTCTCTTGCCTTTTTTCTAATTTCCGCCTGAATCTTTTGTTCCTTTTTCGTTAGATCGTTGTCAATAAATATCGGTTTTCTTCGTAATTTGTACTTATTCTTGAGTACTGTAATTTTGTCTTCAAATGAATCCATCTTTACCACCACTACACTCTTTTCCCCTTTTTTCCCTATATGCGATGCTTTTCTATTCTAACCTTTACACCTATGTGTGTTTCCAGAACCTGTTCTACTTGCTGTTTTAGTCCTTCTTCTTTCCATTCGACATTTTTAATAATTATATTATCCTTTCGAGCCTCTCTATCTGTTTTTTCTAAACTTTCTTCAATTTCTAAAATTCGCTCCTGTAACATTTTTTCTCGGTATCCCATTGTTTTTCTTTATTTTTCATATCTTGTTTTATATCTATTACTTCTTCCCTTAATTTAGTAATCTCATTTTTGAATTCTTCTCTCATCTCCTTAACATCTTTTCTGAGCTCTCTAATCGCCGCTATTACGTTTTCTATATTTGTTTGATTTCCGGTAGTAATTTGTTTTATTGGTGAGCGTTGTGTTACTTTGCTCTTTTTGAAAATTTTTTGTAACTTTCCTCTTCCGGTTGTTTTTCTGTTTGATTTTCCGTTCTTTTTCTCTTCAAAATTCTTCAATTGAACCAGTACTAGATATTCTGTTCCTATAATTTTTATTATTCATTAATAAATTTTCTCCTAATTATAGGCAACCAAACTTCCTCGTCGTAAACGTATAATAATCAATTAACTAGGTCAACTAAATTTTCCAGTTTATTTCTTTTATCCTACAAATTCAATTTTTAATATTAGTTTACTAGTTTACTTGCCTATTATGTATTTTATTCCTGTGTTATCTTCTTTTAAATTATATTCGTTATTTGATTTACTGCGTTTCTTTAGCCGGCGTGGCAAGAGCGTACGTACGCTTTGACTACCGACACGTATTATTTCCATACACTATCTTATTTTCTTTCTTATTGCTCTTTTTCCAGCCAATCTTTATTTTTTCCAGTTTTAGTTCCTCTTCCACTAATAACCTGGTGTTTCCTTCTTCAATCCGCTCCATATTTCATCAATCAATATCGTTCGATTTTAGATTTTACTCTTGAGATATCCCTCAAAGTCAAGGAGAGTAAGATACGGAGATCAATGTAACCTCTTCTTCCAATCCAACAATTAGAAAAAACTACACGAAACAACTACAACCGACCTCAGAATATTGAAGTGGAGCTTCGTCGAATTAATACCAAATTGAAACATCAAGTAAATCCGGATCTAACGGATTTGGAAATAAAATGGCTAACGCTGGCATGAGATCGTCTTAACGCAACGTTAGATATTGTTTCAGCCAATACATTGACTTCCTGCAGAAATTGAGTATGAGTTTGTCTTATGGTACCTTGGCTAATGGGTGGTAAATCAGAATGCTGTTCTTGAAACAACTGAGCAAGTTCAAGCTGGCTTCGTTTTCTGTTACCACAACTCATTATTATCAGAATCTCGATACGGAGATTTTTGGTTAAATACAGCCATTTAGAAACTTTGACAAACGTACGTGACTTATTGGTGACTATTATGATCACTAGTAACTGAATTCCAAAGCATCAAAAAACATGTCAAGAACACAGTTTACACAGTTTTCTATCAATAATGCAAAAAGTAATTATAAAAATATGTTTAAAACTAAAACGCCCAAATTAAAAATTGGTTTTTCTTTATCACGTGCACTTTAAAAAATAAATGGGTTGTTGTATAGAGAAGAGATGTTCAAACGTGGTGTCACTTGACATACTTTTCCATTTGAAAAAAAAGGTCTCTAGGCACTTTCAAAAACAGATAAACAAAAACCATATATATAAAAATGTGGACAAGAAAAAACAATACGTGCCGTATTTCTGGATTTTTTGCAAGTTATGAATTTTATTCCAGTTAAAGTTTCCAGACTGTATAAAGTATTTTAGCTTTGAACATGCATAATATTGAATTAATTAAAAGAATGGAGCTATTCATATTTTTTATAAAAATCGTACAATCCCAAGAACAAGTACAAAGAAACCTAAAACAATTTGTCATAAAATCACTGTAGAAGTTTCAATACGTCAAAATATATAGGGTGTTCCATTTACAATAAAAAAATTGATGTTCACTTCTTTTTAGACCGGAAATGTTGCGATTCTAAATTTGCGTTATAAAAGACGACAATCTAACCACCCCAATAACTCCAAATTCCAAGCTTGATGGAACCATTAAACTTATTTAGAGAACCTACATGATTCAATTGAAAATGAAAATAAAAATTAAGTTTTAAGGTGTTCCAGATGTAGCAATATTCTTCCTTGTTACATTAAATAAAATATTTCATTTTAATCATAGTCCAGTAATTTTTGCAAAACTTACATGTTTTGTTATTCACACAGACAATTAGTACAAATAATCATATTCAAACTGGTTATTGAATGTAAGCACCCCGTGACTCCTTACACAGTTCAGGTAGATACATATTTAGACAGGGTGAGTTTATTTTCATTATGTATGTGGAGATTTAAAAAACTATATCAGATAGAAAAATGGTTAAATGGGAAAAGATTTGGAAAATTAGTAGCCCAACAAAACGATATATTCAAAATTTTTAAAAAACATCAAGGATGCAATGCAAATTTTTTTTAAACGGGAACCATAGTTGATGATTACTTCGTTAATTAGCTTTTTTCTCTTTTCAATGATGTAAATCATGGTATACTTATTTGTATAAATAAAGCCACAAAACGGTTTATAAAATCAAGTCCGGCCATGGAAAACAAAACATAAACAATTGAAGCATTGCTTATACGTTACAGTTTTTTTGTTACTGTCGCTGTTTAGTAGAAAGTTAATTATAGTTTACGTAATTGATATGATGCAGTATTACATGGATTTATAACGTCATTGACTGTCGATAGACATTTTAATCATCTAAAATGAGTTCTTTGCCAAACCAATTTTATGTAGGTGTTGGGGTCATTGGCACCAATTTCATTAATTTAATTTTCATCTGTTTACAATCTTTATATTATTTGGTGTCTATTATTTTGTTAATTGATAAAATTGGATTAGTGTCAGGAAACTTATAGATGAGATACATATTAAATAAATAATTACTACATTATTTATTTGTTAATTAATGGTAAATCAGAGAAATAAGAGCGAATAGTTTCATGTTTTTGAAGAAGACTTCTGTATTCACCAGGTCATAATATTTTAATGCTACCCACTTTTATAAAGCAGTTTTAATAAAATTTAATACTTTTAATTTGTTGAACTAGCAATAAATCATTCAACAAGGATACCAAACACAACTAGCCCAGGAGAGTTAGGTTTGAACCTCAAAGAAATTAATGTAAAGCTAATTTTTGGCAGAGTGACAATTTTGACCTAGCTGAACAGCATATCACAATTCTCCAAAATTCCTGTATCCACTTCACCGATTTTATGACGTCACAAGGTGACAGCTTCCGGTATTTACTTAAAATACTGTATTTCCGAAAGTTGTAAACCTATTTGGGTGATCTTGTACGCATTTTAAAGGTATTACAACGGGGAATATTTTTGCTAATAACTGTAATTAACGTAATTGTGATGGTTTGGATGTTATTTCAAGTAATATGTTAGTTATTAGGATTTTTGGCCCATTCTGACACGAATTTCCACAAAATTGCTAAACGTACCCAAATAGTTTATAGGACATTTATTATTCTCCATTTTATCAGCTTGGTAAACTGTATAAAATTTTTAAATTCAGACTTCTTGTTACCGAAATATAAGAAAATTGGTTTAGAAACGAGTTAACGATATCTCAGCCATACGCTATATCCAGTCTGTAGGCCACAACTTGTTTCCCAACCATTCCTGGACCTAAACCAAATATATGTTTTATAATATTCATACTATCTGCATTGAATAAGTAATTCAATTACTTGTAGGTATGTCTTGAACGAATGTTGATTTATGGCCGCAGAGGTAGGTGGAAGTGTAGCGAGTTCAAAAGAAGAAGTGACCGGTTGGCGAGCAACTGAACGATTGTATAAATGTAGTCTTAAGTTGTCAGTGCAGTCAAATTGTTCACCAACTTGGTATAGAGCACGGACACATTTCATTCCTGCTTCGCAGATGTCTTCTAGAGATGAAGTAGGGCAATTAACACGCGATAAGCTAAGAGCTTTGTTCTTTTGCAGTACTTTCTTCCTATGAATTGCAGACGTCTTGTCGCAACCAGTTACAGCGTATGCAAAAGAACTATTATGTTGTCCAGTAGTCTAGGTTCTGCTGCGGCTACCATCTCAGACGCTTTGATGTAAGGGGTTGATCAAATGTAATAATGCAGTGTTTTTGGCCTCTCTTTTTGCATTCTACTGAGACAAAAATCAAAACCGAGTAGATGGTGTTTGGATTACTTAGTGAGAGATTAATAAACGGCAAGACCTCAACTTGTGTAGAATCGCAGAACACCTGTCCAATCATGACTCCTTATAAAGCTACTCCAGGATGGACGTCTTTCTATCCCTGAAAAATAGAACTGTCTATCTACAATGCTTCAAGCGAAATATTATAGCTTGGTATTACCGGCCCAATTACTACATAACCAGAGAAAATTTACAGCGCATATCCGTTCTAAATCTGTCAATGTATCAGATAAAGTTTTGGAAAGCTCTTGCACTATTATTTTCTTTAAACCTGCTTTGCGAGGCTTCTTGTACCAAGTTATGTCAATGTTGCTGCTCCCCATAATAACTTCAGCCGCTGTAATGTTCAGGTATTGCCTTGCATATAATGTCAGGGAACGGTATTGTACATCGTATACTTCCCAAGCTGTGAAACGTAATGTGTATTAAATTGAAATATGAGCCGTAACAGTGCAGTAAATCAATGTTTCAGTCACTTTGCGAGACGTGTTTCACGAAACAGTACGGCGAGTAAGTTTCGCGCAATAGAAAAGCAGCTTAAGGTGTTTTAGTTTTGGGTACACATAACAATAAACCATAAGACATTTTGTTACTGTTTTACAATTTCGCAGCGTTGTTGACAGAGTAATGAAGAAAACACTATATTATCGTTATCTGAATGTTCGCCGAAAGCCCAGGTTAAACAAATTAGTTTGTAGAGCGCGTAGCGTTCAGGAAATCACTCTTGACGCGGTGGGGGTAACAACTGATTTTTATTACGTTAAGAGAGACTAGTCGGATATTAAAGACAAAAAGCACACCACAAACGCAAAACGAAATAATTGCAATTTATTAAATAAATCTTCTTTAATTACTACAACGTAAATTCAATACAGGGTCCTGCATTAGTACGTCGTTCTCTCCTAGCGGCTAGCCCATTGGAGATAAGTAAAAAAGGTTTATACTAAACAGAATTGGTTTAAAAAGATCTACTGTGTAAAATTATTTTTAACGATACAGGGTGTCCTATTTTACGGGATGCCAAAAAACGTGTTTTTTTTAATGGAACACCCTATACCTTTCAAGGTGTTCTGGGATAGTTTCTCAACCTCTACATAGCCATTTAATTATTTTTTGATTTGCTGCCAGTATTGACAACTTATAATTGATTTTCTGAAAAAATTTTCGTAAACAGGCTTCACTTTAAAAATCATAGCGACTTTGTTTTGAAAATTTAATAAACTAATTTTAGCACCGACGTTAGACCCGATGAAGGTTAATGTTTTAAAAATTAGAAATTTAGATTGTGTGCTTCGGGGTGTTCTAAAAAATGCAAAACTCAAAAGGTCATAACTCATTTTTTTCAAATGAAATGACATTTGTTATATTTTGCTATAAGATAGCATTTTTTCTTCTCTTTGATTTTTACTGAAGGTGTCCTATGCCTAAACTCCATAGTTTTAAAGATATTTAATAAATTTTTGCGACACCTATTGTATTATATTTTTTACACCGAAGAAGGCCGTTGGTGGAAAATAAATTGCATACTAGCAGATGCCATATGGCGGCGTCCAAAAAAATATCGCCTCTTAACATTCTTTGCAAGAACATATCTCGACGAAATCTTTCAAATCATTGTATTGGCAGGAATATACCCACCAGGTAACCGGCTAGATCACTTGATCTGACAAAACTAAGCTTTTTTGTGGGGATATGTAAAAGAAATGGTGTATAACGATCCAACAACAACACCAATAAATATGCAGCAAAGAATAGTGGACTCGTTTGCAAGCATCTTACCTCAAATGTTGAAGAGAGGGAAAGGTCTTTTCAGCAGCGAATCAATTGGTGCTTCAATGAAAATGAAAGACATTTGAAACAGTTGTTGTAGTCATTTCTTCAATTTTGTTTCTTTTACAGTTTTTTTTAATGTATTCAATTATTTTGTTGGGTAAATAAGTGATTAATAACAAAATCCTTTAGTTATCCAAACCCCAAAGCGACACTAAATCATCGTCATTACTCTCATGGGTGTATAAAAATGTAATTAAAATTGTTTTTTTAACTATTAAATGTCTCTTAAACTTAGTAATAATTAAAGAGGAAAAAATATGCTATCTTATAGCGAAATAAAACAGGCTTTATTTCATATGAAAAAAATTAATTTTTGCACTTTGAATTTTGAAAAATTTGTAACGTTCGAAGTGTAAACGCTTTTTCTTCTTTTTTTCTTCTTTTTTCTTTCTTTTAATTTTTTTTCTCTCAACCTGGAATTGGAATTTGGGTATCCTAGACTTATTGATGATTTCTTGCTTAATTAGCTCAACGACGTGATCGTCGACATGCATCGAAAGTTCTGAGTACAGTTGGAGTTACTCCTGCTCGCGGTTAACATTGCGTCATTTTTTTGTTTCTTTTTTTTGGGAAAAATACCAAACCGCTACGGCGAGTTTCGTGATATACCAGCTCCAGTTCCATATAGTTTATTTTGTTAGGTTTAATAAGTTTTTTAGGGAACCCGTATGGTTCGTATTCGTTAGGATCCTTTGCTTCGGGTGGTTGGTTGGGCATTTGACATAGGGATGGTCACTTTCTCCGTTGGCTATAACATCTAGTCAACCTTTGTGTTGTGTGTTTTATTTGTCTTCCGTTTGTGCTTGTTCTGGTTTGTTCTTTTTCTTTTTTTTCTTTACTGGGGTTTATATTTAGGGTGGGTATGCTTTTGAGGTTGGTATTTCTGATCAGGTTTTTTTTTAGGGTTCTGTCCTGGACGCTAGTCCGAATTTCTATCTGTCCTATTATATATTTTTTTCTGTTGGCTAAGTCTAGTTGATTGGTTGAGATACTGTTGGACGACCTACCTTTCTTTACCTTGCTTCTCGGTAATCGCTACTTGCGAGATTTTGTGGGCGTTCAATTTCTCTTGATGTTATCCATTTCTTTTCCTTTACTTGGTGTTGCTTGACCTGGTTGCTGGATACATCAAACGCTTCATGCCAGTTTCGTACAGATGTCAACGGATTGGCTATTCTTGGTTCGACAAACCGTCTGTCTCTTCGGGGTTGGGTTTCCGTCGGGTTTTTATAAGTGTGGGTTGGGTATCTATAGGTCATCTCTCTTGAATTAGAGGTTTTCTGAAAATGTGGTTAACATTTTTCTTCTCCTTCTTCCTTTCTAGATCAACAAGGTATGTTAGCAAATTTCTATTCATTCTTCTGCGCGGAGCTTGAAGTTTTGTGGGGAGGGAGTTTGTAACGTTCGAAGTGTAAACGCTCCTCCTGTGTACACACTTCCTTAACCCAATTTCGCGGGCATTACTTTGTATTGGTTTCCGGCGTTGTTAACTTGAAACTGTCCACGATTGGTCCGCTGCATTTGAACGCTTCCGGAAAGCTTGTTCTGAATCAACCGTTCACGAGGGAGAAGATAAATCCTCATCTGAAAATTTCCTCGCTTGAAGGGATAATCAGTCCGATGGTAAAATATATGATACCGCATAAAGTGGCTTTTAAAATTTGCTAAAGGTTGTGCTCCACGTGAACTGTTCAATAAGCACGTCCTGCATTCTTCAGGCTAGGGACGCTTTACATCAGAGAGGGTGGTTTATGTCTCCCTATTACGAATATATTCTCTTCCGGTTTTCCTTCGTCAACTTGTACGGCTATTGCGGGTCTACTCATGGCTTTTGGAGGCGTTGTGCCGAAATAGCTACCCACGAATACTCCGTCAGATTCGCAGACCACGGTGGAGGCTCATTCCAAACCGTTAGTACCATTGAGAGCAAGAGTAATACTCCTACTACTGCGTGGAAGGTCAGAGGTTTTAATATCTTTTAATTGCGCGTGAACCTGCAGTCGACCTATCACTCAAGTAGAAGTCACCCTGACACCAACTATCAGGCGCGAACGTAGAAAATTTATTGCGGATTATTTGTCGCTCGAATGTGTAATTGCATAATATACCCTGGAACGTTAACTAGTTATAGATAAGAGTATTTAATACCTACGTGGTATATAAGTCGTGTAAGAATTTAAACCTCAATCTTAATTAAGCCGAACGCATTTAGTTCCATTGACTTTCCGGTACGAGCTCGTTCCCCGACAGGCCAAATTGAACAATCGTTTAAACTTCGCGGTGACTGAATTAGTCTTAAAACTTCCCTTACACGTCTTGCTTAAATTCATGTAATCTGTAACGTTACTCAGTACCATAAATCGACACATTCTAGGTTAAGTTCACCATAGGCGTACCTTCAGTACGCGAAATATCAATTGCATATACGAGACAGTGGCGTAGCAGTGGTAAATATTTGGGTAATTCTCTTTACTTTAACTTGTAATTCTATGTAGCTCTAGTCATTTTTGTGTTACCTGAATGTTTAATGCTGTACGTTACCCGTTTTAGCTCGTGTGTATTCGTAATATATCTGTGTCTATTTAATGCTGTGAACTATCACAAATTCGTTTGTGTATTGGGGTGAATAAATATTGTGTGAAGGTTTCTCTGACTTTATGTCGAATTCTTTCGTGATTTGTTTCCCTTTTTCTGTATATTCTGCTGCGGACAGTTAGCTGCTGACCTTTGGTTCTGGGTCAGATTCTTCTTTCCAGCGTTACTCGAACCTGGCGCCCTACCTTTTTAATTTGTTTTCTATAGGTTCTAGGAATAACGTTGACTTTCCTAACCCGCACCCTACTCTCCACTGAGGGCATACTTTCCTAACAACTGACCGTAACAAATTGGTGAACACCCTGTAACACAAAATTTAAATTTGTAACTATTAAAATGTTGCTCTTCATGTGGTCTAGCGTCGCTGTTAAAATTTGTTCATTCAATTTACAAAACAAAGTCGCTATGATTTTTTTTTAAAGTAAAGCATGTTTATGGATTTTTTCAGAAAAACAGTTAAAGTTGAGAGAGAGTAAGAACTACGTCAGAACACCGTAAAAGATACATGGTGTTCCATTAAAAAAACATGTTTTTTTGCCATCCCATAAAAATAATTTTACAATGCAGATCTCTGTAAACCAAGTATGTTTAGTTTAAACTTTCTATACCTATATCTAAAGGGGTAGCCGCTAGGAAAGAACAACGCACTAATGCCGGACCCTGTATATGATGATAGATCATAAAATATTCTTGGGGAAATGGTGTACTTCACTGATTCAATTTCTCAGGTGTTATTGTTGTAATAGAGTAGTGCATTATCAAAACTTTTTTTTAAACGCATTAAACCTTCATCTGGGCTACCGCAGGGATCCAATCAAGGCCCTTTGTCAACGACTGTGAGAAAGACAAAATAACGTTTTTTGAAATTATAGTTGAATGGTATTGTAATAAATCGGAAGAATTGGTCGTAGATTTGGTTTAGTTGTTGACTCTAAATTGTTTAATGAACAAGTCAACAATATAGTCCCTGTAGCCCACAAATCTTATAGTTTGATTTACAGAAATTGCAAAGAGATTACCCTGCCACTGACTATTCTTTTAATTCTTTTGTATGTTAGCGGCTTGAATACATGCTCTTATTTGGTTTCTTATATACGAAATTACACGTAAATACTTTGGAAAAAATTCAATAAACATTTCTCAATTGTTTTTATTTCTTGAAGGACGGACTGACCTAACAAGACGTTATGAACATGAGACGCTTTTACAAATATCTCTATATCTTTACGAGAGTGTCGATGACTTTCTTCTTTATGGTTTGTTCATAATACCATTGATTGTATTGGACTTGTAGAGCAAATTAACGATGATGTGCCAAGAATATTTAGGGTACTACGATCTATTTATCAACTTACGAGTATACTGTAACTTTTCGGTCTCAACTATTATCTATTTAATAAAATTTTAACTGCACAGATATTAATAATGAATTTTGTCTCTGAGTTGTTTTAATGTTATTTTGTGTAAGTGAATTGAACTATCTATTTATTGTTTGTAACACATTGATTTTTAGTTTTGTATATTTTTATGTAATTGGTCATTGTCTGTTTAAAATAAATAAAATTTTTTTTTTAAATATGATTGATTTATAAATTGCCATAATTATAGATAATCCAAATAGTGTCTATTATAATATTCAAACGCAATCTAGTTTTAAACTCTTATTACAAAACGAGGGCTCTATTTCGACAAACACGACGTAATTAATTCTCACTGAATACGAAATTTAAAAATTAAGGTGCCAGACGAATTTTCAAATGGTTAATTAATTTTTTTGGAGAGTAAAGGGTGACATTCGGTTAGCAACAATCGCATACAAAATAAAATCCAAAATGATGATAAAGTAGAGGTAAACGATCCAAGATATTTCAACTCATCCAATGGATGTAACATAAACAAGGCTGATACTCTATTAATTCAAACGAAAGTAATTCATATTATGGCATGTAAATATATGACCGAAAAACACTGAATTACAGACTTTATAACAAGTAAAATGAACTTATTGTTTCTTATTCTTTCCTCTTCCATTATTTTTATTGTTTCCTTCTTCCCCGTTGGATTCTTCTTGTTATCTTCTTCCTTCTTTTTTTTTTGTTTAGCTTCTGCCAACTTCATGGCATCCGCTCGGTACTGGAGAACCCTGAAACTACCCAGCTTCAAAAAGACGGATCAAGAAGCTCCGAGAGTAGTTATCCTTTTTGGGCCGCCGTCAGTGCCGATGATGTCAGGATCAGGGCAGAGCTTTGTATGACGGTTACCGATCCGATCTGATAGATTGATGAGATTGAGTTTCCGCTTCTGGTTGGGTTTCTAGTTCTTACTCTGAAGTTGTCTTTCCTTTTTTGACTCCAATGGACTTCTTATTTCCTCTCTTGTTTCTCCATTTGTCCGCCATTATTACAAGAAAAACTCCCAATACAATCAAAAACACCCAAAGACGACAGGCAAAAAAGAAAAAAAAAACTTTCATTTCTTTACTTTTTGCATTCGACTGTCAGTTTGAGTTACATCATCGCTTTCCAATCGCTAAGCAATCAACAAATTGTGTGTAAAAGTCTGTTTGACACTCGCTGAACCCAATAGGGGTTAATGATTTGTGACTTTCTTTGATGCAATACAGTGTCGATGTCAACTCGTAGCCATTTTCTTATTTTTATGCACGGTGTGTGTGTGTGTGTGTGGTGAGCTATTCCCTTTTATATTTGAGAAAATGAGCTGTCATTGTAATACGAGGACAATAAATGCAATTGTGGCTTCGACTTGACATCAGGAATATGATAAGGTATGCTATGTGTCAAAAAGTTTGGATATAGTTTGATATGGCGAGAGTTTATGATATATGTCAAAAGAATTCCAACCCTCTGCAGAAAAATGTGATTATCCAAGGTACAGATCAGTCAAATTGAATGATTCTTATTGGTGGGCACACTGCGAAACAAGTGGAATGACCATGTTTAGAGCATGCTGTTTCCAAGACTTACTAGGGTTGTTCAAAGTTAACTCTAAAACCTTTGAAACTTATCGTCTAGTGCCTTAACGGATACTACTGAAATTTTTGTATACTATCTGTAGGCGAATATCGGATTCTTCTCTAACAATCTGTGTTTGAACAAGTGCTTCCCTCTAATAATATTTCTACGTATTGACTAAAAAACTGGTTATAAATTGTATTTAGGAATGTAACTCTTAAGAGTTTAGTGATAGAATTAATTCATAATGAAAATTATACACATAATGGAAATTCAACTAATGTTTATTTCAGAATTATGCGTGTAATTGAAAGATACTGAGTTAACATTTAATGTTTAAAATAAAATTGTCTAACACAATTCTTTGAACATTCATGTATAACATTTGAGGATTAATATTTTGTAGTTTTTAATTTTGTCATACCACTTTTTTGAGTCGAATGCGCTGTCAAATTCGATTTTATTTATGTGGTTAGGTATTTAGTGACACTGTGTGCTAAAAAAGCAAGACTAAAATTTCAAGTTTATAAAAGTTTAAGCATTTTTCTCAAAGTAGAAAGAAAAGTATTTTTTTTATTTAATGAATCGCTGAGAACTGCAGCGAACATCTCCTTTTACCGTTCTCTAGAGGCAAATAAGAGTTGTACCTTTGCAGTAAAACTACGTGTTAGTTTTTTTCAAATGGAAACGCTTGTTTAAAAGTAATTTAAAAAATAAAATTTGCAGATGTAGATGAATTTTACAATAACAACAAAAAACCTGTCGGAAACAAATTCATCAAAGTTTAGATGAAAGATGAAATACTTTGGCATCAAATATGCGAAATAAAAACGGTTCATTAATAAAGCTGTCATAACGCCAGTTGTAAACAATCCAAAATATGATTCATTCTTTTTGCATCATCGCGAGCTATGATGCTTTGTCGAAAATATTTTTATGGAAACGTTATGAATGAATAGATAATTTTAGATGTCCATTCTATTGCTTATTTTAAACCGTCGCCGTCGTAGAAGCGAAATCTTTTTCACGTGTAATGTAAACTTTAAATAATAAATTGTATACGTTTACTTACAAAAATATTTTGAGGTAATAATGATAATAAATATTTTATCAAATGTTTTTCTGGTCCTTCTAACCGAACTTTAAAAAGAGTAGTGTTTGCAACAATTAAACTGTTATAATTAATAATGAAATTCCAATTCAAACGCAAAGTAAAAATACTAATGACGCTAACTTTATTGCAAAAAGTTATGCGGGGTAAAAAAAATATTATTCCGTATGTGCTACAAACAAATCGACCCCAACAAACTTCGAACAAGTAGATCAGATAGAGCAAATTAACCTTTCCTAAATTTTATGCGAACTGTTTTTTAATGCTAATTTTGAAAGCGGCATTGTTCTCATATTTTCAAATGTTTGTTACAACAGAATAGTTTGCAAACATGGAAATTCGTTTCAATCAATAATGACTTTACAACAGGCACTTATCTGTTACACGCTGTGAATAATCACGTTATAGATTGAACAATAACACGAAAATTATTTATTAATTATATAGGATGACCCACCAAAAACGAAAGAGACAGGTTTTCAATCAATTACGAGGATGTATTGATATCTAGTTAGCCTAGACCAGTTCCTTGCATAAACAAAATATTGCGTTACCATAGCAACGAACAATAACTTATTAGAAGTGTCAGTGTAAAGTTTGACGTCAAAAAGTAAACCAGAGTCACGCAATAAATTAAATGAAAAAGATGTCCACCGAAATTGTGAAAATCGAAAAATTGAGTATCGAGCCATCATCAAGTACCTGTATTTAAAAGGGTTAAGAGGTAAGCAGATTTACGAAGATATGCTTAATACCCTTGGTGATCAATGTCCTTCGTATGCGACCGTCAAAATTGGAATGCAAGCTTCAAAAGAGGTAAATTTTCCATTGAAGATGATGACCGATCGGGAAGGCCTGTTTCTGTGTCAGTCCCCGAAAATATCGATGCAGTTCATGACATGATTTTATCAGACCGTCGAATTGGGCTAAAACGGATATCTGAAGCACTGAATATTTCATACGAACGCGTTCATCATATGGTTCACGTCAATTTGGACATGAGAAAATTGCTGCAAAATGGATCCCCAAATGTTTGAATGTTGACCAAAAGCGTGCAAGGGTAGAAGCATCGCGTTCGATTTGTGCTCGATTTGAAAACGATGTAGATTTCTTAAACCGAATTGTTACTATGGATGAGACTTGGGTACATTTCTACGATCCAGAAACAAAGCAACAATCGATGGAATGGCGACACTCTGGTTCTCCAAGACCTAAGAAGTCTCGTGTCCAAAAATCTGCTGGAAAAGTTCTTGCTTCAGTTTTTTGGGATTGGCATGTAGTAATCATGATTGATTTTTTGGATAAGGGTAGAACAATAACTGGAGATTACTATAGTCGGATTCACCGGGTTTTAGGTATGACTCATTGCAGTAAACTATGATAATCGACGTGACACAGTTTTCTGTTTTTGTAAATCAAAATATCAGCAAAATGCAATTGAGAAACGTATGTCGTTCCGTTTATTTTATGTGCAAACAAGAAAACGTACGTCGAATAATTTTCTTTGTTTACATTGTCATAACCTTACATTCGTACTTCAAGTTGCCAAACCGTTTTCAAATTTGTTCATCTTTCCTTTATTCAAATCAGTATTTTTTCATACTAATCAATTATTATACCGAGGCAGATTCAGTAAGTACATGGTATTAACAATAAATTAATGATTATTATGATAGCATAGGAATAGTTGCAATGCCAAAGAAATTGGAAACCGAAGCAGTCATTATGAAAGTAATGGACTATTTTATGCAAGAACGTGACAACGGTGCTGTATTGTTGCCTTTCACGTCAGTTATGCAGTTATTTTATGAATTAAAAATACTATTTCATCTTACGGCTTGATTCATTATAGCGAACTGCAGAAGCATGTGGCGTTAACATAAATACTGTATCTTCAATTAAAAAGAAATGAAGTGAAGGAGAACGAAGAACCTGTAGTGCCAAACAAAAACGTAGGAAGTCAAAGTCTTGTGACGTTGATAACTTCGTGAAAGATGATTAAACCTACAATTTATAATATGCATAATAATCGGTATAATTGTACTTTAGGTAAAGTGCTCGGAATTGCTTCAAATTTTTACCAGTGATAGCCCTTGGTCTACTGATCATAAATATGCAATAACATTTTGTCGCTCTCAAAAAACTAAATTTTTTTAAAAACAATTTTCGGAAAAATTTTTGAAAATTTTTGGGTCGGTTTTTTTGCATTTTTGCACGTTTCAGACAATTCTAAGACTTTTATTTTCAGTGTGAAAAATTTTGGGGACAATTATATAAAATCAAATTGCATATCAAAATCGTCAGGGTCGTCTCCTTCTTCAGTCTCCATCGGTGGAACAGGCATGGCTGGTCGTACAGGTCTCGGGCAAGCATGAAGAATAGAATCAGTGGGTCTTGATTCAAAGATTTGACCATCTTGAGGAAAATATACCGGGCGAGGTATCCTCCCAGGAAGGTCTTCAGCAGGTTAACATAGGGGCCGCTCGCAGACACCCTGTTGGCATGTATTGAAAATACATAGAACCGGGAACCACCATTTATTCCGATTGCTGAAAGGGTATTCCGGGCTCACCGACCACCCCAACTACACCAACCTGCAGGTGAACCACTCCTCCATTTTAAGGATCCCGAAACCGGAGTCCACACCAACTCAATCGAGTCCACATGGTAACCTAACCTAACCTAACCTAACCAACCCCACTATTCTAGGCGACACGCCAAAGCGAGCGGCCCCTATGCTAACCGGCTGAAGACCTTCCTGGGAGGATACCTCGCCCGGTATATTTTCCTCAAGATGGTCAAATCTTTGAATCAAGACCCACTGATTCTATTCTGCATGCTTGCCTGAGACCTGTAATGACCCAGCCATGCCTGTTCCACCGATCGAGACTGAAGAAGGAGACGACCCTGACGATTTTGATATGCAATTTGATTTTATATAATTGTCCCCAAAATTTTCCAAAATTTTTCCGAAAATTATTTTTAAAAAATTCAGTTTTTGAGAGCGACAAAATTTTATTGCATATTTATGATCAGTGGCATGTAGGCTACTTTTTGGTAGCTGGTGTATTCAACTTTAGCGAAAGTGGATTAACAAAACTCTTACATAATATTGGATTTTCCTTTAAACTTGAATATGGCAGACGTGGTTTATTTGAACAAAACCACATTGCAGCAAGTCGTGTTAGATTTTACGAGAATATTTTACTGAGAAGGATCTTGCATTGTATGACTCTGTATATATGGATGAAACTTGGATATTTAGTAGAGGTTCACCAAAAGGAGTTGGCATGATGCTTCTAAACAAAGCATAAAGAAAAGCTACTTGGAGAAGGCAAAAGGTTTGATCCTGATTTTATACTTACAAGTAATATTTTAAAATTTGGTTTTAGGTTTATTGTTGTACATGCAGGAAACAGGAACGGCTTTATTTCTAATGCTTCACTTCTATTTTCATCTAAATCCCCAAAAGAAGATTATCATGGTGACATGTGTGGAGATTTGTTTAAGAAATGGTTTTAAAATGATTTGATACCAAATTTAACAAAACCTAGTTTAATTATATTAGACAACGCCAGTTACCATTCAACACTAAAAGAAAAATACCCAATGCTTCCTCGACCAAACATGATTTGTGTACATTTTTATTAAAGCATAATGTAATGCGTGATCAAAAAATGTTAAAACGAGAACTTTTACAATTAGTTAACGAAAATCAAAACCAAAAATTTATGAAATAGATGAGCTTGCACTTAGAAACGGCCATAAGATACTAAGATTACCTCCGTATCATTGCCAATTTAACCCAATCGAATTAATTTGGGCTAATTGCAAGGAGTACTATAATAAAAAAATTGAGAGTTGAATTCACAGTACACCGATGAACATGTACGAGAAGTGTGGAAACAATCCTCGAAATAATAGATAGACTATTGGACGAAATGCATTCAACATGCTGAAAAAGAAATGAAGAAGTGGTGGAATATTGAGCAGCGGTTTGAACTTGTGGAACCGTTAATTATTAGTATAGGTTGTAATCAACGTTCAAGTTCGGAATATGGGGCAGATGAATCTGATTAGATCGGATCCTTTTTAATTAGTTTTATTAACGTTGATTGATTTTGCGTCACAATACAGTAACCACTCTGAGTAGATGAGTGTACAGTCGCTAAAACTGTATTTAAATCAAATAATTGTTAAATTTCAGTTAAATAGGTACCTCAAAAATAAACGTTGCATTTAACACTAAAAGTAAAATTATTTTAAGAAGTTTTATACGTGGGCATCTTGTTCGCATACATTAATGTAACATTTCCAACTGTACAAATATATAAATAAATTATAATTATTATAACTTCCACAACCTTTATTCAATGACACAATTAAAGAAAATGAAGAGAAAATCAGAACATTTCTGGTCGAAAACATATTTATCATTATTTTAATTAGTTTGAAACAGCTGATCAAACTGAATTGACAGATTACACAAAAAATTACAGTAGGAATTATTTATTAGTTACGACATACGAGCCTGGATTGATCCATACAATTTGTAGCGATGAGTCATACCTAAAACCCGGTGAATCCGACTCTATTCGACATTACTGGAAAATATTAAAGAGAAAAGACGCAGAAAGCTATCCAAAGGTGTTTTGTTTTTGCAGGACAACGCCCCTGCACACAAATCTCATGTTGCCATGCAAAAAATTGGTGATTTAGTGTTTGAATTACTAGAACACCCCCCTTATTCACCCGATTTGGCTCCGTCCGACTATCACCTCTTTCCTCAACTGAAAAAGTTTAAAAAGGTCGTACATTTTCTTCCAACAAGGAGGTAATATAAGCTGTGGAGGTCTGGTTTGCAGAGCAAGAAGAAAAATTTTTTTTGAAAGGTATAGAAGTTGCAGGTTCGCTGTAATAAATGTATCCAATTAAGAAGAGAATATGTTGAGTAAAAAATATTTTGACATTGAAATTTTGTTTGGTTCTATAGTAGGCTAAGAATTTTTCAATATATCCTCGTATATCCAAAAATTTCTGTCACAAGTCGATTTTGTTTTGAAAAGACACAAATATTGTTGGTAATTCTAATCGTGTAAGAGTCTCCACAAATAGGGGTAAGATTTACCCAAAAGGTTTATAAATGGCACAACGTATTTTTAAACATTTAATTTGAAAGACGAAAAATGAGCTGTTTAATTTTTGTGGTAACATAAAACGGAAAACCAAAAAACAAGAAAAAAACAACAACACGATGAAAAGTTTGGAATCATGTTGATAAAAACTTTCAACATTGTTGTTTAAACTTTTTATTTTTAATTACCACACCTCCAATATAAGTGCTCAAAAGTATCGAAAACTTGGCTGTTTCATTTTCGGTGGGGGACGCTTATACTCGAAAAGTTTCTAATAAACGGAATTAAAAAATTTAAACGGTACTAGAAAGGTTATTGTTTCTGCTCTCAAAGAAAATGTTTAAATATAGTTAAACTTTTTGGGGTACACTTCACCTCCAATTAAAGGTGACACTTACCAACAATATTTGTCCCCTTTCAAGAGAAAGTCAACGTGTCCGAGTATTTTTTGGTTATCTAGGTGTAAGTGGTCGAAAACCTGTACGTTTTGTTTTCTGTGGGCCACCCTATATATTAATCGGAATTTAAGTACATATTAAATGCGTGTACGCAATGTTAAATTAAAACCAACATAGAGTGAAATTTGTAGGTACCCACTAACGAAACCTCATTTTTTTAAATTGAAATAGTTGTTCAAAATTTGAATTTACCTTTGTAGTAGGTATTATAGCATGATATTATTTAAAATCACGAACATTTTAAGATAAACAATTAAATGACAAATTCAAGCGTATTTAGAATTGTTATTTATAAAAGTTAAGCTTTTAAACTGGCTTATCCGTCATTAACTTTCTTATCTTAAACAGAGCAGAACATTTTTTTCTAATTTTTTTAATTTGGCATTAGATTTTGAGTAAATTATTACATACATGCTATACCCTCAAAATGTTAATGTTTAACCGTTGATTGGAAGTTCTGGAATATAGATTGCTCTACGATCTGTTGAACCCAAGTTGTTTTGTGACTGTCGTTGATATCGCGTCGTAGTTGAATCGGGGTTTGTGTTTTAAAGGTACAGTGAATCATGTGGCAATGACTAAGTGTATATAGTCAGTCGTGCAAATAATAAAAAGAACAGGGTTAAATCGATATGTCGGGGCAATTTTTTTTTACATTTTATTTAAATGCGTTGAGTATCTTTCCAACTTTTTCAATGAACGATAAAGAGTTGAAATTTGTTTTTGATGACCTCATATAACTGACAGTTGGTTTTAGAGAAAGTGTACTAAGAAAGTTTTAAGATAAGCATTTTCAATTTGGTACACATTTGGTAATTTTGGTGTAAGATTTAATCCATTTGAAGACTTAACTTAAGCTACAAGAGATGCTTGGGCTTCTACTCATAGCACATTGCAAACTGGGCACGAAAACAAAGGTTGGCGTTTACCAAGTGGCTTATTTCAAATTCTGCTGATGAAGACATGCCCACTAATGTTCAAGATGTTTGATTCACGTTTTTAAAATATAATTTTTTTGTTTTATTATACAGAAAACTTTTTCGAAAAGAGGAACTAACGTGAAAATCAACTGATTCTTCTTGACTCCAAATCTGGAATAAAAAAAAACAAGATTTGGAATAAAAACATTTATGTAGGGAGAAATTTAATTTTCAAGTGAACAGAAACGTCTACGTAAAAGAGTGGACTGACGACTGGTAAAAATTGAAGTTCACGGATCATTCGCGCCGAGCAACTACAGTGAGTCACTTGGCAAAAAGAGGCGTTCCAGAAAACTAACTCACTAGAATTATAGGACATGGAATTACAGCTGAATTTGAATTTCAACTGTAGAATCATGGCGAAAATGAGACACAAGTTCAAAGTAATGAAAGCTCACATGTTTTTGTCAAACAGTTTGTTCCACGATTAAAAGTTTTAAAAATGGCATTGTTATCAATTGCCAAAACTGCGTCTTCCATTGCCAAAACTTTAGTAATACTTAATATGTAAGTGATGTGGATGTTATCTCCTTGATAAACATTGTAATATTTTGTGTGTTTGTTCTTAGAGGATGAGTCACTACCTACTTAAATTAAAGTGCGTCACAATCAATGAACAATATGTAGTATTCAGATCTAGAAGTGAAACGTTCTTAAAAAAATAACGAGTGTTTAAATAAACAATTCAGCTGTGGTATTGTACTAATTTTACAAAAGTAAAATAAAATAACGCGTGGTAGCGTAGAACTCTGCATTAAAACGTGATATAAATATAACCTGACCATAAATTGACAGTAATGAATGATTCTAAGATATTATGAAACACCCATAGTGTAGACTTAGTGTTCCCCAAAGAACGGTATACATGTAGTATTTGCATCTCTTTTCCATGTCAATGTGTTAATTCTATAAAAAAAATTCCAGCAGGTTTAACATTATTTTTGTTAATTCCTCTCTTGTTACGTTAGTACATTGCAATACTGTGTTGCCTTTGGATTCAAAGCATTACGTTATAAACGCTCTGGTGTACAGTTTCACAGGTATTGTTTAAAAAATCATCTTTTCTATAATTATAGGTAAAGATTTTAGAAAATTTTATTTAATTTCCTCTATTTTTACGAACACTTTTAATATTTCATTTTCTTCTGCTTCTTTCATTAGTTTTTTATATGTCACTGTCTTATTCCCTGCTCGAATTCTCCTTCAAGAACGCAGAATTGGTCATCAACAAAATCTAGTCGAGTTTACAGTGGGAACAATGGTTCTATCGGTTCCCTGTCCGTTCCCTTGTTCTAAATCTACTTCATTTTAGTGTATGGGGTAACTAAGATTTACAAGCTGGTCTAGTGCTTAATTTTAATTCCATAAAGCCTGAGGTAGAAATTGAGAAGACAGGAAATGTTAAAATAGACAAAGCAGCAGTTTTGAAAATAACTTTCTTTGTCATTTTTTTGTTCATTGTGGTCTTTTTCTCAATATAGTGTTACACAATTAATTGTTCTTGTTGTTTTTATTTCTTGTTTTATTTATTTAATTCAATTTTGCTTGAAAATATTTTTAATATTTGGCTCATCACGTAATTGAACAGATGATCTTCAAACTTGTTCACTTTCAGGCCCTTCATATCATATCTTAAAAAAAGGAATGCTAATACAGATCAAAAAACAACATAAGATACATTAAATGGTGCCAAGGACGTTCTACTTAAAATAATGAATTTTTTGATGGTTCCTTTTAATGGAAAGTTATGAAAGTAATCATTTAATCGAATTAAGTAAAAAAAAAAGATCATGTTCCATTGAGACATGAACGAATGTTATAACTTCCGATATAAGCAAAAGTGTCATGGCGTCGTCAATATTTTAGATTGACATAATTAAAATCTTGATGTATAATTTTTAAATACAGTCCTTATTAATTTTATTTATTTTACAAACTTAATGTTGGAATTTAATTTAATATTATATGTGACCTTGATATAAAACTCACAGGACTCGGAGAAACGTCGGCTACTTAAAACCAGGGTAATGGTTTCAATTTCATTCCTTCACCTCAAGGAATCTTTATGAGAGCTTCATCCATAACTACAGTTTGGAGGATTACTAAAAATATTTAAAACCACAAAGTTGCTTCCTAATCAGAAGTAAAGCTTTCCCGACCACTAAAATTTATACCCTTCTAATCAATAGTTTGAACTAAATTTTTTTTTTAATTTTTTAAGGTAATCACAGATGAGAGGCATATACTACAATTTCATTTTACGGAGTGGCATTGTCATAGTTGCCCTTTTCCTAATTCTATATTAGAATTTCGAAGAAGAGTGAGAGCCGTAGTCGGTCACCGAATAAAGTCGAACGAGTCTGGTCCGATGGTGGTACATTGCAAGTAAGTAGTTGATAATTCGACTAGAATTACTTATAATTTCTACCGATTTTTCGGTGTATCAAAATTACTTTCGACGTTTTGTTGTTAGCGTCTTTAAGATAATTAAATTGATTTTTGGAGAATTAGTTACTCTGAAGATGAACTATGGACAGCGAAACGTAGGCGCAAGGAAAAATCCTTCACAATAAAATTTAAATATTAACAATTATGTTTAATTTCCTTATCTATAAGTTAGCACAATTTCAATACTTTTATCCAAATTACAATTTTTTTTGTTTATTGTCCTAAATTTTTTGTTAGTCTTAAGAAATGTGGAACAAATACAGTGATTTCCCATCAATTCCCGAACTAACATTTAGTTTTTGGAGAAAATCATGTTCATTATTCAGTATCAGCACTTTTGAATATTTGAATCATTTACGTCAAAAGATAGTATCTTCAATCTTATGTTAAGACGCCGTTCAAAAGTTATGTGGAGGGGTTGTACTGTTTTATAGTCTTGTATCTTGATTTTCTGTGTTTAATAATATACTTTTATGGTGATGTCCTGATTTACTTTGATTCTAAAATTTCTAGGTAAGTAATCCATTACCTTTTGTTCTTAAGTTTTCTTTCTAGTTCGTGATTTTGAAAAGTAAATTATAATTCCTGAAATTACTAAATACATAGTGATCAGTGTATAATCTTTCCACTCTCTAGCGTCTAGTATTTTTTTTATATTGTCTTACTTAATAATATAGTCAATTGTGGTCTTTGTCTTTCTCATGTGCTCAATAATTGTATCGGTTGCCACAGGGTTAATTTAGAAAAAATCTATTACTTTTTTTCCGTTTTGTTGTTTTTTATTTCTTCTCCCGTTTTTTCAATTCTTCCTTATTTTTTAATCACTTGTTCTCTATTCTAGTACATTTCCTACAACAACTAGTGTCTTTCCTTTTCTTCTTCCAGAATTTTCATTACATTTACTTAAATTGACGGTGTTTTTTCAAACCATATGTTTTTAATGTGTTTAACATTTCGCACAAAAGAGACTTATTGCCCATAAACTATGGCTGTGTCGAATAACCATTAACTAGACCTGATAACTGTTTTGCAAACAAATTTGTCAATTTCTTTGTTTAACCCGATGTTATTTGACTTTTTTTAAAAGTTTGTGTTCTGATTATAATTGCTTTTAAGTATAACAAACTAAGTAAGTAATAGAACAATGTAGACTTTAAGCAGTGGTTTGTTGGAACTCCTTTTTCTTTCTCCAACCAACCACGATTTAATAACCTGAAAATCATAGTATAAATATGAATAAGTAATAGTATATAACATATCGAGATGAGACGATTTTATAATGCATTTTTTTTATAAAGAAAACAATGAATTCGACTAAAATCAAATCACTGTATTTTTTCTGCTTTGAAATATATTTATTCCACATTGTCTTTTGTTCTTTTTAAGTTTTATCGTAAAAATAAAGATAAGATTATGTATATCTGAAAAAAATTTAAATTTGACATATACTATAGTCATGGAAATATGCGATAATTGTATATGGTGCGATTCTATTGGTTCTGAATTTGAATGTTATTCATGGCACCTTTTGATAATATCTGTTGTTTTGATTGTATGAATATTTAATTTAAATAATTTCAGTGATGGAGGTGGACGCTCGGGTGTTTACTTAGCAATAGATGCTAATATGGAATTAGGAGAAGAAGAAGAAGACACTTTCGATGTTTTCGGTTATTTAAAGAAATTACGCCAATCCAGAAAAGGTTTGGTAGACAATGTGGTACGTACATAAGTAATAAAAGAAAACATCTCCATTATTAACATATATTCATACAGGACCAATACAAATTTATATACGATACTTTAGAAGAATATATAACTTGCGGCAACTCTTGGTTTCCCGTTAACGAATTATCGCAGAGATTAAAACAAAAATCGTTAAAAAATCCCGTATCTAAAATGAACGAATATCAGCGAGAGTATTTACTTATTTGTAAACAAACTCCCAGATTTACCATAGGAGACTGTGCTGGAGGACATCGTGGTGACAATCGAAAGAAAAATCGTGATGTACTCATTGTTCCTCGTAAGTATTAAATAGCTATTTATGTTACCAGTGAAAAACGCATGATTTTGTAACGATTGTGATCGGTACGCTCTTCCCACAATATTATATTCAAATAATTTTGAAAAAAAAATTAAAAAGAAATAAATATATTTGGAACTCAAATTATAATTGAGTGTAACCGATTGTTACCATGGTTATCATTTTCACAACAATGTCAAACAATTTCACAGATTATACTTTTCGTAACAAATGACAACTTTGATTCTAAAAAATGTTATGTACTTTGTATGCCAAAATTAGAAAAATGTCTTAAATTAAATTTAAATTATTCACGTGATTTTAGCATCAAAATAATATAAACAATGTGGTTTTTGGAGTCGCAATGGGAACGCTATGACACCCAATTACATCAGTCAAGCTCATTATTACCCTTATGCTGATGGTGGCTCTTGTTTTATTTGTATTTTTGATTTGGGTTGCAAAAAATTAAATTTTAAATTATATTGAAACTATTTCAAAATTTATTTAAAGTTTTTGAATCCATAACAAAGTAGTTTAGTGGATGTCAAAATTATCCACCGGCAACATCTCGGCAGGGAAGAAGAAACTACTGTAACACAATAATTAAAAAAACTATTCTTTCTCTAAGTGTACAATTTATATAACCGTTAAACGAAACAAAATCTGTTGTGCCTTTTGAAAATCAAACCACCTACCAAATGTCCAACTCAACTTAATGATTGACTCTATCAAGTTTTAGTCAACTTTCTGACTTGAACTGATGACAATCATCATACAAGTAATTTCAAAACAAATTTTGAAAGATTTTCAAAAACGAGTTGAGAGTTGAGAGTATTCAGATCATCGTTTAACTGGTTTAACCATCGGCAATAATATACGTCACGGAATTAAAATACGACGTAAATAGTAAAATATCCAAGAAACGACATGACCGTTTACGCTTGCCATCGCAAATTCAACATCGTCAACAAAGATCAACTTTAGCTAGTTTTTCAAGATTCAGTTTGCGATCCATCAATTTGTTCGCCTCTTCCACAACGTTACATGTTGAAAACAAAACATCGAAGAAACGGCAAATCATCGTATCAAACCCAACGCATTAAACAAACTACACCAAGAAGGGCACATTTGTTCTTAAAAATTTATCAAGGCAAAGAATTACCACACACGACCACTCGCTCAGAAATTCTATTGCACTTTCAGGTGGTTTTAGGTAAACAATAAACTACTTTGTCACTGTAGAGATGGTCTTGTTTTTACAAAATGCGACCCGGTTATGTTAAGAATGTGGATAATAACAAACAATCAATTACTGTATTGTAAATAAAAGGAGGGCACATTAAATACAATTAAACAAAAAATTGCTGTATAATGAAAAATATGCAAATGTGTTAAAATTACAACATTTTTTAATGACTCCGAAATGAGGTAAGATCGTTTCTAAAGGTTTTTTAGCAACGCACAGTCTCTTACAAATTTTCCTTAACTTTCTTCGGAACAAGTACCTACACATCTCCTTGTCGTATCCTGATGAAGAAGAATTTTGTTCCAGATAATCAGTGCCGGACTGGCCAGGTCGGCAAATCGGCAAATGCCTAGGGCCCACAGCCTTCGGGGGCCCACCTCGAGTCTCAAATAAAAGAAATACAAATAAATAAAAAAACCTCTAAACTGTATTACAATTTTTTTTAAAACATAAATGTTTTCTTATGTAATCTAGAACCAAACAATAGAACCGAATGTAATCGCGATTCAAATATTAATTTACACTTATACATCAGCAGTTAGTCATGTTCTTGCGCAATTGCGTGGGCTTGCGTCAATAAAACATAAACTTTCGCAAGTAACGAAGATAACAAATAGCAACTGCAGTAAAAGATTTAAAATTTTAAGAACGAAGATATCAATTGCCCCGGATGTTTATGCTAAATGTGGCGACACAACCGCGAGCAGAATGGAATTAAAATAAAATCAACTCTAATCAATAAATAGATAATATTTCCTTTTTAGTTGTAGTTTATATTTTATGTTTATGCAAAATTAGTAGTTACATTATATAAGGTTTCTTATTCATTTACCATTATCATTACGTAATCATCGCACATGATGGATCTAATAGTTTAGTAAAGATTGTCAATTACTTGATGACGGGTTTTTTTTAATTTCTTGATTACGTAATATTTCAATGTACCCTTATGTCTATTATCATGTTTATGTTTAAGCTAGCTGCTACTCGTAAAACACGAATCATTACGTAAGTAAAATAAACACGAAAACAAATGTTTTTTCCACGACATACTTATCTACCAAATAGTGAGGAAATGGTTTCTTCATTAGGAAAATTAATTGTGTTAAAATGCCTCTTAAAAATTTAAAATGCTTTAGACTATAGACTAGTTCAATTTAATTTAGTATTCAATCAGGTTTGTTTAATTTAATATCTTATATTTCGACTCTTAAAAATGACTACCCTACATTTACTGGTTAGAATTACGCGACTGCGCTATGACAGATTGAGACCACGCCGATACTACAGAATACTGTAGCGAGACTATAAGGTATTTCCAAGTGGCCCCACAATCAGCTGATTGCAGACAATTTTTGTACCGTTTGAAATGGACGTTTAGCAAGTTTTGTGAAATAGGTGGCAAAAAATGTATTGAAGCGGAAGTAATGGTCCTACTCTTTATTAGAACAAATAAAAGTTAGCTGGATTATTACAATTTTTTTAGTAAAATGTCAAATTAATAAATTTAGGTATATGCTCACTTAACACAAACTATAAATGTGCGCTTTGAATATTTAAAAACACTTTGGTCCAAAAATCTTCGTAAACCTCTAAAAACAGTAAAAACCACGAAGATGTCGTAAGTTCACACGTTTTAGTTGTCCCCAATCAGCTGTTCTGGTAACGTAGTCGTGACGTACTTGGAAACACCTAATTGGGACCCACCTATTAAATATTACTTCTTTCATTAGGTTGTTTTTGGGAATGACGTGGAAAAAAATGTTGTGTCTAACACATGAGGAAAACCTTTTCCACTCTCACTCGAGCTCGAGTGGGCAAAAGAATCGCTTTCCTCACTTGTTGGACAAATAACTATTGTGATTTCATTATAAAATATTAATAAAATGAATAAACAATCTAGGCCAAGGGGCTTTTAAGCGAAAGCTTAAGAATGAAAGGGACGCTAATTTAAAGCAGACAAATAAAGTATTGGATTCGTATTTTGCAAGTACTAGCGCACAGCCTCAACAATGTCAAGATAATTGTGGTATATCATGTAAGTTCATTTAGAGATATCAAATTTAAACCAATTTTTAAATTGTCGTGAGTAGAATAGATCAGAAATATACGTGAATATTATAAATTTTTAAACTGTAGTACGCAATTTCTACTATTAATCTTTTCTTTGCTTTCATCGAAGCTCAAGTGGATCGAAAACAACCTTCGCCACGACAGTCACTTTCAGACTCTGAAATAGCCAATAAGGGTAAAGATCAACATGTTTATTCCGAACGTATACTATCCGGTACTGATGCAATCTTTGGTGACGACAATATCTCTAATTTATCTGAATCAGAAGAACAGGACTCTTGTGATGAAGATGTATCTGTCAGAGGAAACCTAGTGAATTTTATAAGCCCTAACGTAAACGATCATGTTACTGTTAAAAAGGCATTTTTGCAAAAACATCCTATACCGATTACCGATGTACAAGGAAAGAAACAGAACTTTACCTAGTGGAGAGAAATATATACAAGGCTGTGGAAATTCATGAAAATTCGAGATACCATCAAAATTCTGTCACAGTAGCCCTTCAGCTATTCAAAGAAGGAGATATTGAATCTTACCTAAATAGCAACCAAGCCAAATACCGAGAGAAACAAATTGATATAAAGAGGCAAGTTGTTCAGCGCCTTATAGACATAACACTTTTTATTGGAAGACAAGGATTGGCTTACCGAGGGGTGAAGAGGCAAGTTAATCCCTCAGCCAAACAGGAAACTATGGAAATTTTTTAGAGTTGGTGTTACTTCTTTCAGAGTATGATGTGGTACTAAAAACACACGTTGAACAGTGCATAGAGGAGAAAAAAACGAATTAAAGATTTAAAAAACAGTCGAAAACTAAGAGAAAAAACGAAACATTTTGGAAGAGGATCACTACTAACATTCTTATCTAAAACTTTTATTAACAAATTAATAAGAACAATAGCGAACATTGGAAGGCAAATGGTTTTAAAAGATTTGTCCGATTTGCAGTTTAATTATTGATTCTACACAAGATGTAGCAGTCATGGACCAGCTAGCAATCTGTGTTCGCTACGTTGTACAAGGAAAGGTGTATGAGCGTCTTTTTTGACTTGTGTGTTGTATAAGACTCCAGTGGTCAAGAACTCTTCCAAACCATTAAAACAAATTTAGCTAAACATGGAATATCTCTTACAAACGTAGTAGCATGTTCTTTCGATGGGGCTGTTAATATGAAAGGATGTTACAATGGAATTCAAGCCCATCTAAGGAAAGAAAACCCTAATATAATATACACCTACTGCATGGCGCATGTATTAAATTTAGTTATGGCAGACTCTACTATAAATTGTCTTCAGACTGAAAATCTGTTTGATTTGGTGGAAGAGACTGCTTGTTTTCTCAGTCAGTCTCACAAAAGAATGACAGTTTGGACAGAGAACACAAAAACACGCTTCAAAGGTCAAGAAAAGCTATATAAATTATCGAAGATTGGAGCAACTAGGTGGTGGAGTAAGCATAAAGCACTCAGTTCTATAGTTGACTTTGAATCAATTTCAGAAGATTTTAACGATTCTTGGAAGTTGGTAAATCTGTTCTATGTATTTTGTCAGATATTTGCGAAGGAAACTTTGACTGTAAGACCAAGTTTACAGCTCGAAACCTCATTAGTCAATGGACTAAATTCGAAAATATATTCACTTCTTTCATCATATTAGATTTATTCAAAGTGACTTCACCAGTGTCTGTTTTTTTACAAAGTAAAAGTATGGATTATTCTGTAGCATGGAGATTAGTTAAAAGCTTGCTACAACAAATCCGAGAAAAGAGAGAAGATGCATATTTTCAGAAACTACTAAGAATGTGTAAAAGGTACACTACTTGCATCAATCAACAGTTTGAAAACATAAACGAACTGGAAGTGGAAGTAGACTTTCCAGAAAAAGAATTGCAAGAAAAAAGAAAATGCCAGGAGAACTTGCCCAAGATGAATCACATTCCATTACCGCAACAGAAAAGTTTAGAGCCCTGTACTTTAACATTTTAGATACTGCTATGAACAGTATTGAAGAACGCTTTTTAGTGAATGAGGATTTATTGGATGACTGTGCTACATTGGACCCCAAAAACTTCAAAAAAATGTTATACGACTCCAGCTATAATGTTCCTGAGACTTTATTAAAAACATTAGCAAAGGTAACAAATATTAGTAGATCTGAACTTATTCGGAACTAAAACAGTTTGCCACCAATTATGATGTCTTTAAGTTATCCTTGGAAAAAGATCGTGCTGAAAGTGTCAATTGTGATGATCAAAGGTTAACTGATGACGATGAATCTCTATGTAAAAATGAAAACAAAATTAGATGTTCCCAATGTTTATCATGTGCATTCGCGGTAGTATATAACCTGTCTTCTCAATCAGGGCTTTTCAATAATTTATATTCAGCTTATAAATATCTTCTCTCAATTCCATGTACTCAAGTTTCATGTGAGAGAGTATTTTCAAAACTTAAAATTATAAAAACAAAATTGAGGAATTCACTAGGACAAGAGCTTTTTAGTAGCTTAATCTTCATAAACTGTGAAAGGGACTTTTTTAGGAATATCAATAAGAATGAAGTAATAGACGAAATTGCTTGCTCAAGCGAGAAGCTTAAACGTAAACTAATGATATAATTCTTTGTCTTGTTTTAGTTTAAATCTGAATGTGGATTAAATGAATACTCAAAATAGTTGTTTATGTAGTATTTTTATAAAATATCTTAAGCTTGTTAACTAATGTTTAAAACAAAGTTCAATTATCATTACAAATCACTTTAGTTTTATTAACTGTATATATTTAAAAAAAATCTTGTTTTCTGAATTAAATGAGCGCAGCACTAATTTATGAATGTATCCATTTTTCAAGTTAAAACAACTAAATATTTTCTCGTTTTAAATTATTGAAGATACGGTACATAATGTTAAGGTTGACATTAATAAGCAAAAAAAAATATATAAAAATAATCTCTTTATATATATATACGAACAATTACGCGAAGGGGCACATGTTAAAGTTTGCCGAGGGCCCAGACGACTGTCAGTCCGCCACTGCAGATAATCAATCTTGAAGTTCGCCATTCGATAAACCTTTAATAAAGAATGATGGTTATGGAAAATTGTAGTAGATAAGGTATTCACTATTTCCTCCAGAATTATAAATAGAAAATGTTTCTTTTCTTTTCCTAATCGTATCTTATACTTTGATCTACATATTAGAGTTAATCAGGATAACGAAAGTATGAAATCTTCGTTTCCTGAAGTCGATTGGTTTCTATACATTCTATGAAAAACCCATTTGCGCAAGGGTAAAATAGCCCTTTGTGGCATAAATTTCTAAAAGTTCTGGTACAGCTGTCTTTTAATTATAAACAGAATCGTTAGTATCCATATTAATTACTTTCAGACCTACTAATTTAGGCTTGCCAGCCAGTGGTAGAATGTATACAATACAATAAGGTAATTGTTTTTTCTCAATCCTAGCTGACAACTTTCGGCCATATTTGACTTCAGTTCAAGGCAACAGCTTTACTGACTATATCAACGCAGTTTTCGTCGATGTAAGTTAATCATTTTTGCAACGACAGCAATAACACCTTTACAATTTTAGGGCTACACAAAACCAAAAGAATACATAGTCACCGAATGGCCCGTAAAAACCACGCTAGGAGAATTTTGGTCTCTAGTTTACGACTACGAATGCGCCGCTGTTGTAGTTCTATGCTTACCTCCGCACAGTTCGGTAATGCAACACCAACAAAATACTTTAACACCTTAAAAAATACTTTCTAGCAAACGTATCCATCGTTTTGGCCTGAAGGAAGAGCATCAAAAAAATACGGCCCCGTGTTCACAATCGATCACATTTCTCATAACCATTACACTAATATAAAAACGTGGGTTTTTCGTATAAATAAAAAAGTAAGCAATCTATTACGATGATCAATTACTAACGCTCACTTACAGATAGTGGCACTCACTGAGTTAATGGCTGGTGTTAAAGCACCACCCCGAACTGTACAATTATTCCAACTAACGTGTTGGCCTATGGGACATAAAGTACCTACTTCCACTAACTCTTTGGTAGAGTTAATGAATATGGTAGAACGTTGGAGGCAACGAACAGATTACGGGCCTGTTTGTGTTGTTTCTCCGTAAGTTAACATTTATAGTGAAAACTTTGTTAAATCTTTGATTTCAGTGATGGAAGAAGTAGGTGCGGCGTTTATTGTGCCGCAAATGCTTGCATCGAGCAAGTCATTCAACATGGAGAAGTTGACATATTTCAAGCAGTTCGTACAGTCCGAAGACACCGTCCGCAATTAGTTGAAACTATAGTAACGTCTATGAATTTCTCAAACGTATTAATTAACATTTTATTTTTTTAGACCGAATATAAATATTGTTACGACCTCGTCCTTCATTACGTCCTTCACTATTTGAATAAAGATTTAAAAGAAAAAATGATGCACAAATGATGATTGCCGTGTAGGTCTATTTTATAATAACTTTACTCCAGTACCAATTAAACAATCATATATGTTTGTTACAAAGTTAATAAGTAATTCTTATGGCAGAAAATGTTTTAACTATTAATTAGAACGTCAAAATGATACAATATTTTTGCTGTTGATATTTTTCTTATAGGCACGTTTCATAGATTAATATTTCCTATATGAATAGAACTAATGTGATTTAATACGTCTTTAGAAATAAAGTATTTTAATATACCACTTCAAAAAGAGTTTTATTACCACATTTTAATATAAAGCAAGATGGTTTCAGCAATTTTCTGTTAATAATATTGGAACACTGCTTTGCTTTTATAATGCTCACGTGGCTCACATAATTCTTAGTTGTTGCTTTGGTTGATCTCATGTAGTTACACTTACATAAGTATAAATAAAATGGGATGAATTTTTTTAATGTAGTATACCTATTTGCCATTTGCTTCTTTGGTCGATCATATTAGCAAACGATTTCAAAATAAAAAAATTTAACAATTTTTAGTATATATATAAATAAAAAGAATAAAGTTTTAAAAAACATTTTGATAAAATGGCAAAATTCATCTCATTTTATAAATATTTCCTATTTTTACATTTACATTTAAACAATATGTATAATTAAATGACTAGCATCATCAATAAAAATATTTTAAAAATCCGTATCTTTGGAAATACGTTGCATACCGAAGACTTTTATTATAGAATCTGACTAGATAAAACCCACGTCCTATCGGACGGGCCAGATATTTAAAAAAAAGCCCCTGGTGGACCCCCATCCCCAAACTTCCCCATTTGCCCCCTATACTCCATTCTAAGTCCAACCATATACTTGGCTCTGACCTAGCACCTTTATTGGCCGAGTCTATAGAGGGACAAAAACACAAAGAAACAGACAAATTTTGAATCTTAGTATACAGGGTGATTTATACCACAAGACGAAAATTGAAAATATGTGTTCACAGTTTAATTCTAAGCAAAAAATGCGAAATAATTTTTTTTTTTTTTTTTTTTTTTTTTTTTTTTTTTTTTTTTTTTTTTTTTTTTTTTTTTTTTTTTTTTTTTTTTTTTTTTTTTTTTTTTTTTTTTTTTTTTTTTTTTTTTTTTTTTTTTTTTTTTTTTTTTTTTTTTTTTTTTTTTTTTTTTTTTTTTTTTTTTTTTTTTTTTTTTTTTTTTTTTTTTTTTTTTTTTTTTTTTTTTTCTAATCGGCCTTTGTTTTCGAGATATCGCGATACCAACTTTTGAAAGATACGATTTTAAGTTTCACAAAAAACTAATATAGAATGCTTTGAAACAAAAACTTATTTATTAGTTATTGACAGTTTCACATTTAGGTAGTGTTTGTAATTGTTAGTCTTAAAAAATTAGTCCAGAATGCAGTTCAGCAACGAAGAATATGTCGACTTATTTTTGTTTACGGTTTTGCAACGGCAATGCTTTACAAAGTCGTCGGGAATATCAAAGGATATTGCACCCTTACCATTATCAGCGTGTCCACGATTTACAACCAGGAGATGAAGTACAAAGATTCAATTTTCGCGGTGACTTCTCGCACAGCACAGGCAAAATCCTAACTATTCGTTCCATGTTGTGGTCCGATGAAGCTACTTTCACTAGAAATGGTATCAATAACTTTTCGAACATACTTTGTAAGTTAAGAAGGTATTGGTTCTTCTTTGTGTTACAGTTACAAGGTTTTTAAATAAAGTTTTCATATTGCTTACTATTATTTCTATGTGAAACTTGAGACCAGGTCTTTTAAAAGTTTGAACCTCGATATCTCGAAAACAAAGGCCGATTCGAAAAAAACTGTGAACACATATTTTCATTTTTCGTCTCGTGGTATAAATTGCAGTGGAAATGGTATATTTTAAATAATAAAAATTAGTTTGTTTGAATTGAAAAATAAGTAAAATTCATAATAGGGTTTCCATTGAAATTGAAAAGTAAACTAAGATTACAAAATTGATTTGGATTTCTAGAAATCGACCTGAATTTATTTAAGATAATAATTAAAGGATTCGTGCAGATATGATTTCATTTAGTTACAATAAAATGTTTGTACTCATATAAATTAAGATAAACTTATAATAGGTGATTGTTTATAAATTGCATTTCCGATAACAATGAAACGTTTTATTCTGCATTATTTTTGAACAGTGCTTAATTTGTGTGGGAAACAGAGGTAGGTGAAAAACATTTTTTAAGTACATGTACTTGCAAAGAAAGGTGGGGAAAGCTAAAAGAAAATCGGAGAGTCTGAATTGAGGAACGTAACGAAACGGTCGTGGACGGTAATAAAGTATAATAAAAGTCATCATGTGCAAGTAAAGTACTTAAAATAAAAGCGTGAACGATTAAGTGTACACGAAGTAGTTAATCAACTAAATCAATGTGCTGATTTAACATCCACAAACTTTTCCACGATCAACAAGGCTCCAACAAGGGAATAGAACTAAGGTTAGTTTGTTTATGTAAAATAAGAAACTGTGTGCGCATCGAAACTATTTTGTTTATATCATATTTGCATCCGAGCGCATTTTTAGGTTTAGATTTTGTTTGTGTATGTACCAATAATGTGTATTATGTAAAGTTTAATGTTTGACTAATTCAATCTCTTACTACAACGAACCTTAGCCTTGAGATAGTCGAACAAAGTCGCAAGTTTCATTAAGCAAAATAAAATTTTTTTTTTTAAATAATTATGCATAAACCACAGCAATATGTTTGTAAAAATCCAATGTTTGCTATTTTTTATAGTTTTTTCCACAATTTAATTGCCACAATGGTACCATCCTATACTTACGAAGAGGTATTTTAGAACTTTGGACTTTTTTGTGCATCATAGGGGTAATTTTGACCCTAGAATTCAGTCCAGCTCTTTATTTCAAAATTTATCAACGGAAATTTGACCTTTTGACCTTTTTTGAAAATTTTTTGCCCTTTGACCTATTGTAATTTTTTTTGTAATTCAGAATCAAATTCTACGTGTCAAGAAAGGTCTAAAACCAAAGTTTCAACATAATCTGTTACGAAATAACGAAGCAATAAATTTTTGAAATAAAATTATGGCCCAAAATGACGTTTTTAGCAATATTTTTCTCACAAAACTACGTAGTTTCTGCAAAATTTGTTTAAAGTGGGTTGTAGTATAACTCTTTGTGTCTCTGAAACCGTTTTTAAAAGTTGCAGGAACCATATTGCTTTTTGAGAAATTTTAATTCAAATATTTTTAATTCAGTTTTCACTTACTTCTTGCCTTTTACCATGTGAGACATTTGAAAAACCACAACAAGCTGTGTTTTATTTTCAAATATAGTTACAAACTTAGATGCATGTGTCTTTTTTGCATTTTTCCAAAATGACCATTTGAGCTTTTATGTTTTTCTAAATAAATTTCAAAATTACTATTCTAGTAAAAATTAATCCAAAAACATGTCATGTTGCATTTTTGAAATAAATGTAAAATTCAAAAGTACCTGAAATAAAGTAGGTTTTCTAACAAAAGGCCGATAGAATATGCTTTTTTTGGGTGTATGTCCGCGCAGATAAGCAAAAAGCGGCATATTCTGCGTGAATGGGAATTATAACAAATTACTGTTTGGTTAGCTTAGCTTAGGTATGATTAGTCATGAGTCATAAATAGGAAAAAGTACCTACATGTATATGTAAAAATCAAGTAGCTGCATGTTCTCAATAAAACAAATAAAGTAAAGAAGCGGTGGCTGTGATGCACTCATTCTTTTTATTTTATTAGGTCTGTAATTCTCTAGATAGTGTTTATTTTTTGGTTTGTTGTTCAGAAGTTATTTTTTACGTTGTTCGTTGGCGATTTTTAACAGTGATATTATATTGTTGACTCCATAAACCTTTCTAAAATTATTTCAATTCTGTAATTCAATTCTATTCAAATTTAAAATTAAAATTAGGAAGTTACCGATTTTAAACCTCGTACATCCTAAATTTAAAACTTATTGGGACAAACGGATCTAATTGAAGAAGTTATTTTTTAAGTAATTTGACGGTGGAAGTTTTTCTGAAAATGAAAACGCAGGCAAGTTCTTTAAACCCTAGCTCTAGTCAGACAGTAAACGTGAGTGATGACGGAGGGAACAACCAATCAAGTGAAAGAGCAGGGCTAAGCGAAATCGCTTCAGATGCAGCAACAGTTAGCGATTCTACTAGACCCAGAGATAAAAAAGGAAAGTGGACATTTGTGCCCAAAAAAGCAAAAGGTTACCGACACACAACTATTTCACATAAAACTATATGCGAAATCTTTCAAAGGAAGAAGCCAAAGCTAAGCCGAAGCCCAGAAGCGGAATTTAGTGAAATATTCTTACTTTTTGAGAAGGAATTGCGTCCAAATTTATCTGATGGCGATAAAACATCGTCAGAAAAGATATTAAATCTCTTAAGGAAAGGTTTGAAGCTTTGTGGGGTGAGAGAAGAGTTAGTCGAAGCTGGAAGTCTATGGAAGCAGCACATGCTTCATTTTTGTCTAAAAAATTACGTCTCAACTCTTCATTGTTTTTAACGACTGAAGATGAACAACCAGCAGCAGCGGCCACTATACCAAGCCCAAGCTATTTTCCTACTCCAAAAATTTCCAAAGAAACATTAAGAAAGCGACGAGAACAGACATGGGGTAACATGGACTCAAGTTCTAAAAGACGAATTCAAAAGGATATCAAATCTAGATTGCCTGATATGCCTGCAGTGGCAATAACCTCAACGGCTGTTAAGATTGCTACTGAAGAGGGAAAAGAAGATTTTGCACACCTTTTAAATTTGGCTTTACAAAGTCCATCTAGACCGTTGTCACGAAAACGTCAAAGCAAGAAGTGCGTAACCTTCATGCGGAAGATGTGTTAAGTCTTATTTTGGACAAAAATTTAAGTAGAAGTCAGTACCAAGCAATCAGATCTTTGGCTATTATCAGTGACTTAACGAATTAGTATCCTCCGTACAAAAATGTTCAAAAACTAAAGCAAGAGTTGCGCCCAGAAGTACCTACTGTAACTGATATTAAAGCGGAAGTATCCCTCAAATCCTTGCTTTTAAAAACTGCCAGCAGAATTGTACTAATGTACGATCATGTATTTAAAAGGTATGGAAAGAAAATTAGTTCCGAGGAGTTCAATGTGGATTTTTTTCTTTCCTGGGGCTTTGATGGAAGTACAGGACATTCCATTTATAAACAAAAACTGGACAGCGACGAAGATGATCACTCCCTGTTTGCCACAACTGTAATTCCGCTACAAATGAAAAGCAATGATAATGTTTTGTGGCAGAACAAGACGCCACAATCTTATAGATACTGTCGACCTCTTCGTCTTCAATTTATTAAAGAGACAAAAGATGTAATTATTAGTGAAAAATCCTACGTGGACAAGCAAATTAAGGAACTTCAGCCAATATCAATCAAGCTTTCCAATGGAAATACTCTTATTGTGAAGTTCCACATGCAAATGACTGTAGTAGACGTCGAAAGTGTCAAGCATTTTGAGTGAGGCTACGTCTCAACAAACTTGCGGGGTTTGCAAAGCTACTCCCAAAATGTTCTACAACATTATTCAAATGAAAAGTTTGCCAATAAAAACCGAAGCTTTGAAATTTGGCATTAGTCCTTTGCATTTGTGGATTAGATCGTTCGAATTTTGCCTTCATCTTGGTTATAAAAACGAAGACGGACTTCGGAAGTGGAGAGGAGCAAAAGATGCAGAGCAGTTTATTGCAAGGAAGGAAAGAATTAAGAAAGAAATAAAAGAACATTTCCATCTTCGGGTAGACGTGCCCAAAGCCTGGTGGAAGTGGAAGCACCAATGATGGTAATACAGCGAGACGCTGCTTCAGCGATACCAATCGTCATAAGTTTGCAGAAATCCTTGGCATTGAAACTTGGCTGGTGGACGACTTACACACTTTTTAGTTACAATAGATTGCTGCCTCCCAATAAATTCAGAAAAGTTTGGCAACTTTTGCACTAAATTGGCAAAACGTTACGAGTCGGAATACGGGTGGTACTACATGCCTGTAACTATTCACAAACTATTAATGCACGGAAAGCAAATTATGGAATTTGTTGCACTTCCACTGGGAATGTTAAGCGAGCAAGGAGGAGAAAGTCAGAATAAAATGTACAAGCGTTATCGGTCACAACATTCCCGGTTGGATACTCGCATTCAAACATTAACGGATCTGTTTAACAGATGTATGGATGCGTCTGACCCTATAATGTGTCAACGTAATCTGGTTGCACGAATAAAATGTTCGAAAAAGCTTCCCTTGCCATTGTCTGTAAAAGCCCTTTTGCAAGATGCGGAAGCTCACTTTTCAAGTCCAGCATTAAGTGTTATGGAAGAACATGAACCAATCTCACAACTCAACTTTGAACTGACGATGAATTATTTTTGCCTGAAGACATAAATCATGAAAACGACAACAATTCTACAATTTAATTGCATCTATATTGTGTTTATTTGTCAATATATTATTTGGGTTATGAATTGTTTTGTTTACTTAGGATTATTGAATGTTTTTGTAATATTTTACGATTTACTATTCTTACATCACATAATATTTCAGCAGTACATTAATTTACTATTTCTACAATTTAGATAAAATTATTACTTAATAATATTGTATAATTATTCACCATATCCAGCTTTAGTAATATTAAAAGAAATTATTTACTACTGCATATTTAAAATTACATTATTTTTGTTAGTTGAAAAGACAGTATTTATCTAAATAAACATTTTTCATACAAAATCGTATAAATGAACATGCTAAAAGATGATAGAGTTGCAAACTGGTGGGTGCATTTTAATTAAATTAGCAAGTTTTGCTGATTATAACAAATAAAATAAAAGTTTTCTCAGCTTTTTAAAAACGAAATAATTTGTTTGTAACAATTGGCTGAGCGCTTACTAAACCTGATTAGCTTGGTGTGCGTGTTTAATTTGAGTACCTCTTCCCAACGCACAGAATTAATATTCTGACGAAAAATATCAACATATCGTTTTTATAGATTGTTCGCATTTAATTGTTGCATTTTTTATTAATCCAATATGATGTTTCTGAGGAATTCGAATTTCAAAAAAACTAAAACTGGAAAAATGCAAAAAAGACACATGCATCTAAGTTTGTAACTAGATTTGAAAATAAAACACAGCTTGTTGTGGTTTTTCAAATGTCTCTTACATGGTAAAAGGCAAGAAATAAGTGAAAACTGAAATTAAAAATACTTGAATTAAAATTTCTCAAAAAGCAATATGGTTCCAGCAACTTTTAAAAACGGTTTCAGAGGCACAAAGAGTTATACTACAACCTACTTTAAACAGATTTTGCAGAAACTACGTGGTTTTGTGGGAAAATGACCCCCAATATCATTATTATCATCATTTTGGGCTCATAATTTTATTTCAAAATTTATTGCTCAGTAAATTTTCAACAGATGGGGCCGAAACTTATTTTCCGGACGTTAAATTAGACGTAAATTTTTATTTCGAAGTCAAAAGTAACATAAGATTTAAGTTTTACGATGTTTTTTACAACGTTAGTGGCCTAAGGTAAAAGCTGAAATGAAAAATGTTTTGATGAAAATTTCTCGAAAAGCAATATAAAAGTTAAAGAGACACGAAGAGTTATACTACAACCCACTATAAACAGATTTTGCAGAAACTACGTAGTTTTGTAGAAAAGTATTGCTAAAAACATCATTTTGGGCCTGCGATTTTATTTCAAAAGTTTATTGCTTCGTTATTTCGAAGTCAAAAATTACAATAGGTCAAAGGGTAAAAAATTTTCAAAATAGGTCAAAAGGTCAAATTTCCGTTGATAAATTTTTAAATAAAGAGCTGGACTGAATTCTAGGGTCAAAATTACCCCTGTGATGCACAAAAAAGTCCAAAGTTCTAAAATACCTCTTCGTAAGTATAGGATGGCCCCATTGTGAATTGGGGCCTTCTACGGAGATATAGTGTGAATCAGGTTAAATAAACACCTTGTTATTTATTCCGCCAAGGTTTCGACTGCTACAGCGCAGTCTTTCTCAAGGCATCTGTAATTTATTGTTAACAAATATTATATCAAATGATAATTAGTAAACAGTTTTCATATTCCATAATACAATATGAATAAATAGGTATTTTTATTGAATTTGACGTTATGTATTGTTCATACCTACACTTGCTTTCATTAAGAATATAAAACTGAAGATAGCAGTTAAAAAATTTATTAGAATACAAAAGGTTAATGAATTTTTGAGGTTCAGCTGAATTATTTGTCACATAAACTATCAATTACTCGATATAACTTAATCTATTATTATTAAAAAGATTTGTGGTAATTCTTAATGCTGGGCAGTGACATAATAAATGATTAGACCGTGTTGGTAGCGCAATGATTGCACACTACCGGGTCAGAACGTGGATATTGGGTGCCAGTGAGTGATGATATACCCGATTCTAAGCGTCTGGTTTTGGTTTGAACTTCTCTACTCATATTTTTCTAACCTTTCCATCGTTTAGCATCTTTCTTAATGCTACTCAGTACATTGTTTACTTCACTCCATTCATCTTGCCATGTTTTAACAGTCTTTAAATGCTGATTTGGGGCCACTCGGTATGTGAATTAGGGCATCAAAATTTAATCATCTATCACATTGAATGCTGTTCTTCAAAATACACCGTGACATCTGACGGTAGGTAGTGACTAGGCGTGCTGGTGTCCATCTACTACTAGGTACTAATTGTCTTGGCCCCATTGATGTAAATAATGGTTTAACCTTTACGGGTGGAGTGTGGATTTTAAAGTGTTTTGAAATTTCGTCGGAGTTATGATTTTCGATTTCGCTGGCTACATAAATCTAATATACTTAGTTGTAAATTCTGTTGGAGCCAACGGCAGCGCGCGAGTTATGTTAATCCTAAGCAGCATCTTTTATATGAAATCTGTGCAGGATCCAGCAAAACAAATGTTGTCTTACGAGCGGATAAGTATGCGACATATCCACAGTCAATCTCCGTTTGCCCCAAACTTTATACCTGAAATTTCCCTTCGTACATTCAAAAGAACGTCGATGGTGTATGGGTTGTGTATGGGGTATAGATTTATAGTCTAGGAAAAGTCCGAAAAATCTGATTGTCTTTTTACAAATGATAGGAGTTTCCTTCATATAAAGTACAGGTCCTTAATGCGGCATTGGGTTTTCTGTGGTGTAAACCTAAAACCCATTGTTTCAGGGTTTCGAAGACAGTGTTTATTGCGTCTTGTAATTTATCAACTATTGTTTTCATTTTAGCTGACCAAATGCTTTACGTACAACATCTCTGAACTGATTTATCTACTGTAATGTCCTTGACAGCAACAGCAAGAGAGTCACGCTGCGGGTACTCCGTTTCTTAGAATCCTTCTAGACGACATCACAACACGTACGGTCACTCTAAAACTCCTGTCCCTTAGAAAAGATACAACAAATTTTACAACATTACCGTGCAGGGAAAAAGGAGTTTCCTACGATCATGAATGCACTACCGTACGCCTTTTCAAGATCAAAGAACACGGCTACAGTGCGTTCTCCATTTTGAAAGATGTCTAGAATTGCACCTTCAATATAAAGAGCTGATTCTATGTTGATTTATGCTTGAATGATGTTTGGCAATTAAGTGATTTCGTTCCAGGTGCTTACCATTTTTTCTGGAACTTTGCCTAGACAGCATGTTATACTAATGGGTCTATAACTAGATGGCTGTGTAGAGTCTTTACCTTCTTTTGGAATCGTTACGACCACGACTTTCTTCTAGTCTATGGGTACGTTATAAATGGAGCATTAATGAGCACATCATTTTGATAAGAATCTAAATTTATGGGCAGTTCTCATCGTTGTTTAGTTTCAGGGAATGTTGTCTAGTAGTTTCTAGAACTACTTATTACCTCAAACTGATCATCGAATGCCTCTGCAACATCTATCGCCGTATCATAAAATACGGTAATTGACAATTTAATGAAAGAGACGTTTTGATCGACGACAGTACTCGTTCTACGACAAGCGTTTGTCTCAATATAGTTTGAAAACTATCAGGTTTTGCAAGTCGGATCGCTCTTGAAAACGTTAAATAGATGTTTTTTTCCTAATAGACTTTCTCACTATATCGTTCCACCATGGGGTTGGCGTTCTGGCAACTACACCTCTACTCATCGGTATCCTACTTTGTGCCGCACGAATGGTCGCAGTGTTCGGTAAGTTGGAGATCACTAAAGAGGCTTTGAATGTTTCTCAATTTACACGTTGATGAGCCCATCTTCTGGAGGGAACGGTAGCAATGTATTAAATGTCAACGTTATAGGGAAATGATAGCTATCATACAGTTCGTCCTTTGTGGACCATACAAACTTATGGGTAATGTGCGGGGGTACAAAACGTGAGATCTATAGCCAAGAAATTGTTGGATCTCGAATTCATGTACAAACAGTGACATATTAATTGACCCTCTTTAAAGTAACCAACAATACGCCAATAGTTTTCGTCTTTTTTTTTAAGTTGCAAGAGTTCAAATCACAATTGTTATCAGAAAAGGAATTTCTCCTCTAGTGACTGGTAGAATATTATAGAATGTTATCATTAAGGTAATTAGAGGGAAACGTAAATAATGTTGAAATGAGCATTATGTTAAAATTGATACTTGGTGACAAAAAAATATAGTTGGGAAAAGCATTAATTTATCAAAACATTTATTTCTTACAGTGGACAAGTTATTATCATCATCACAGGGGTTACCCAAAAATCACGTGTGATGGTGTGAAAAAATTACATTTCAATTATTTCTTATGTGGATTCAGGTTGTGATCGTGGAAAAGCAAAAATGAGATTTTACAGAATTTAAAAAAAAGACAAATAACAATAACAACAATTCCATTCATAGAAAAGGTAAACTTTACTTACCACCATTTTTCTATATAGTACTACCAATGGTACTACCTATACTACCTCTCTGAAAACGTAATCATTTCTGGGCAGAGTATACCGAAAAATCTCATTTGGATTTTTAGTTTGACAATATAAAAATAAAATTAGGTATGAAAAAATACGTTCTTGAAAACTTTTTTGAACGACCAATAACTAGGCAGTTAATTACACTCGAGTGTTAATAAATATGTTGTCCGTTACTTAAGTATTTTGAATTAGTAAATTTTTGAATCACATCTTTCAAACAAACTTATCTTGAAACCGATACCCGGTTGCGATAACGCAAAACGTCACATGAAGGATTACGATAACTATGTTTTGAATGAATTTAAACTTCACGACGCGTATAAAAAAAATACAACAAACAATATTGATGTGTTGTTGGTTGCTGCATAGATGGACATTAAATCTGTCCTCGCTATTGAGCAAAGATTATTGTCGTCAACAATACGTTCGACACGATGACCGGTAAACTATGGAGGCTAAACCCCATAACTGTGATTATAAGCATTAAAATCTCCCATTACGAAGAATGGTGTTGTAACTACATCAACAAGGGTAGATCTTAGACATTATGAGGCTAATAGATGTTGATAATTGTTCTGCTATGGCTTGTAGATTTGTACCCGTCCAAACTTCCGATGTTTTAACATCGTTCTTAATAAGTAAGGCTAGTCTTCTGCCAGGTTGAATAGAACCTTCACCTTTTTTTCAGGGCTACCAGGAAAGTTCAGTGGTGGAACCGTGCCTTAGAGGGTCAGAGAAAGGCAAAAACGTCAGGGATGTGGGAGGCTTATAGGGCCTCTTTAACTGAGTACAACAAGGCATCAGGAGGGCTCGGAGACATTGAAACGGTTCCAGACAATGTCAGGGTCTATAAGATCTTATCGAAAAACTCCCAAGGTGTACTTCAAACTATTCGACGCGAAGACGGCGAATTCACAACAAACGAGAAGGAGACTTTAAGTGAACTTCTTCACTGACTAGGCCAGACGAAACTGGCAACAGACCGTCAAAAGCAAACTGGCAAACGGCCAAGAAAGTGGTAACTTTTGAAAAGATCAAATGGGCGATAAACTCTTTTCAGCGCTATAAGTCATCTGGTCCGGATGGAATCATACCCATCATGCTACAGAAGGGAACTGACCTTTTGTGGCGTAGACTATGCAAAGCATTTAGGGCTAGCTTAGCCCTACACTACTTGCCGATGACGTGGCGGCTCACTAGGGTGGTTTTATTCCATAAACTGGCAGAGCAGACTACTCCCAAGTAAAGGCTTATAGACTCATTAGCTTTAATGTCATTCGTACTAAAGACAGTGGAGAAGATTATGGATAGGCATATTAGGGAAGGAATTCTGGTGACCAGCCCTCTATCCCGAAACCAGCATGCAGATCCTAGTACCCTAACTAGTAGCGTGGAGAATGCTCTGGAAAATAAACAGATTATGTTGGCGACCTTCTTAGATATAGAAGGCGCTTTCGATAATACATCTTTTGACTCCATAACCGCGGCCCTGAGTAGACGTGGTCTGGAAGAAATTAACTGTAGGTGGATTGACTGCATGCTAAGACGAAGGATGGTATTCACAACGCTTTTCGAGCATACGTTAACAACAGGGTGGCAGGAGGTTGCCCTCGGGAGGTGTGTGAGGGAAGGGCTGAAAGTATCTCCCAAAAGACCACCCTAGTGTCGTTTACACACAAAAAAAAACCTCTTTTCTTAAATGGGCTTGAACTAGCTATATCTGGGGAGGTAAAATACTTGGAGGTAATCTTTGACTCCAAGCTTACCTGGAACCAACATATAGCAAAAGTCATACGAAAATCGGAGAGATTTCCTTAGCGGTAATCAGACGCCGATGGAGGTTCAGACGAGAGATGGTACACTGCTTGTACACAAGGGCGGTCAGGCCCGCCATCACCTACGCGGCCAGTGTATGATCGTCAAAAGTCATACAGGAGACCACAATCCTGAGAGTAAGCAAGGTTTAAAGACTTGCCTGTCTAAGCATAACAGGGGCTCTAAAAACTACGCCCACTGCAGCACTTAAAGCAATGCTAGACCGTACCCCCTTGCACTTATATATTAAAGGGGAAGCAAGACTGGCGGCATACAGACTTCAGCTATCTTCAGCCAATATCAAAGCTGACTCCTCTCATATAAGACTTTTAGCAGACATTGGAGGATCCCTATTTCAAATAGGGTCTGACCATATGGTGATCAAGCGCATTGACAACGCACTCTTTTAAGTGGTCATTCTACATCGGAATGACTGGATGGACTACAAAGAGAAAATTCCAAAAGACGGTATAATCTGGTACGAGGATGGTTCTAAATCAGAGACGGAGGTCGGATTAGGAATATATAATGAAAGAGAGGATCTAGGTTATGCCCTCCCCCTGGGCAGCCTAGCGACTGTCTTTCAGGCAGAAGTTCTTGCGATCATCGAATGTGCAAAAACTAATATAGAGAAGAACTACCACCGTAGGCGTATCTATATTATATCTGACAGTCAAGCAATACTGAGAGCTCTTTTAAGCCAAAAGATCTCATCTAGACTGGTTTTTGAATGTTTTAACATACTCAATACCCTGGCAGGCCAATAACAAGATAAATCTTGTCTGGACGCCTGGCCATTCGGGCATTGTAGGGAACGTCAAAGCTGACAAGCTAGCCAGGCAGGGAGCCACAACGTCTTAAGTTGGGCCAGAACCAGTCTTGGGCATACCAAAAAGTCGAGTCGCCTAGCAGTGAGCGAATGGACTTGCAAAGAACATAAGGCGTACTGGACATCAAGATCAGGCCTGATACATAGTAAGTGTATGATTATAGAACCTTACGTAAAACAAACGGCTAAACTTATTTACTTTTCGGTGTTAAGGTATAATTACAAAATTAACAAGTTATTACTTACTATGATAAATTACTATAACTAAAACATAATTCCTCTGTGTGTGTCGTATATCCTCCTAGCCCATTCCTTCTTAATACGTGTCAATCTCTTCCCCTCAATCAATGTCATTCCCTTTTCTCTTAATATTTCTTCCAGCTGCTATATCAGGTTTTCTTTGGTCTGCCTCTTGTTCTTCTTTCTTGAGGTTTTGCTTGCCATATTTTCTTAACTAGTCTTCCTTCTCCCATCCTTTCCAGGTGTCCAAACCATCTTAATTGTCTACTTCTTAAATCTTTTTATTGGTTTTACTTGTAGGTCTTCCCGTATTTTACTATTCCTTATTCTGTTCATCTTGGTTACTCCTAATATTCCTCTTAAGAACTTCATCTCTATTGATTGTAGTTTGCTTTCAATTCTCTTTGTTAATGTCCAACTTTCGCTTCCACAGAGTAATATCGGTTTAAATATGGTTTTATATATTGTGAGCTTCGTTTTCTTTGTGACTCTCTTTTCCTAATGAAAGCATTGTTTAGGGAATAGTATATTCTTATTGCTGCTTCTAACCTATCATTTATTTCCGCTTCTATAGATCCTGTATTCTGTATTTTTACGCCTAGATATTTAAATATGTCTACTTGTTCTATGTCTTGACCATCTCATTGTACAGCAATTTCTTCATCGACTTTTCCTACAATCATCACTTTCGTTTTCTCAATATTAATCATTAAATTTCGTTCTTCTAGTGCCTTAGCCCATACACTTAGATTATACTGTAGATCGTCTTAATTCTTAGCATATACCACTATATCGTCCGCAAATGCACTCTCTGCTATTTCTACTTGTTGCATATTCCTGTAACCCACTTTCAGTTTCTTGATCTTTCCTTCGACTTCCTTGATTACTTCGTCCATTATTACATTAAATAGAATAGGGCTGAGTACTCCTCCTTGTCATAGTCCCTCGGTCGTTACGAATTCTTCTGACCTTCTGTTTCCCATTCTTACATAGTTCCTTGTGTTGTGGTACATAGCTTTAATAACATTTATTAATTTAATATCTACACCTCTTTTTCTTAGGCTGCTCCAGACTAATTCTCTAGGTACACTGTCGAACGCTTTCTTTAAGTCCAAGAAGGCCATATATATATTCTTATTACTATTTTTCTCGATTAGTTGCTTCACTGAGAATATGTGGTCCTGTACTCATCTACCCTTTCTAAAACCACATTGTGATTCTTCGAATTGTCTTTCAATTGTTTCTTCTAGTCTTCTCCCTAATATCCATTCAAATAATTTAGCTACTATGCATAACAAAGTGATCCCTCTGTAATTAGAACAAACCTTTTTATATAATGGTAGCACTATTCTTATTTCCCAGTCTTGAGGTATTTGCTCATTTCTCCATACTTTATTTAGTAGCTTCACATTATCTCTCTGGTCTTTGTTCCTAGGTTTATAATCATTTCTGTGTAAATACCATCATGTCCTGCTGCTTTGCCTCTTTTTAGTTTATTCATAGCTTCTGTTACTTCTTCTGTTGTTATCGCTTGTACTTGCCCTCGATTTTCTATAGTACTCTCCTGTTCTCCTCCATATTTTTCGGGATTGCTCTTTTCAGTCATTAGCAGTTCTTCGAAATATTCCTTCCATCTCTTTATTATTTCGTTTTCGTTATCTAGTATTTTCCCCTCTTTACTTTTAATGTACTTCGTTTTATTTGATTTGCCTTGTCTCAGGTTTTTTAAGACTCTGTAAAATAGTTGCTGGTTTCCGTGATAGTCCCTCTCCATTGTTGAGCCATGATTCTTGTTTGGCTAGTTTCACCATCATTTTCACTTTACATCTCTGTTCTTTGTACCTGTTATATTTTTCAATAGTCTTATTTCCTAGATATTCTTTCCATCTCTCCTTCTTAGCTTTTACTTCTGTTTTGATGCTCTCATTCCACCATCTTATTTGTTTAGTTGATTCGTTAATTTTTACCACACGCAACTTCTGCTGCTTTCTTTAAAATTCCTTTCAATAGTCTCCACATCTCTTCTACTTTAAGGGTATCCACATTTTCTTTTATTTTGCCTTTCTCTGCTTCCACTTTCATGATGTACTTCTGTGCTATGTCTTTATCTTTGAGTTTATAACTTCTGATTTTTTCCGTGTAGGCCCCTTTCTTAGTCGTCTTTTGGTTTACTTGTTTTTGTGTTATTACCGGTATCCTTACTTTAGAACTGACAAGGTTTTTATTTATTAGTATATAATCAATTATGGATCTTTTATTTCTACTAATCACTTCTCTTGTGAAGTTGTGTATGTCTCTGTGTTGCCGTAAAAGAATACCTGCGGAAAATCGGAAGATTCACTGGCGACACTAACTGTCGACTATGTGAAAGAGCTTCCGAAACAGTACTGCACTTATTGTGCATTTGCAAGGTGCTGGTCAATAGAAGACAGCTTATTTTTGGGCGCAACAAAATGCTACAAAGAGTTAAATACGTATCCACCCAACGACCTGCACCTATTACTGCAGGGTATTGAATTTGGATACGTCGATTAATAACCAAAGGGAGCACAATAAGCCCTTTAGGCTGCGGTGCATCCGGAACCACAGTGGTAAACGGCCTAAGGGGTAAAAACAACAAGTAGTCCACTGTACCGTTGCTGAACTCAAGGAACCACTTGCGAGTCATGCATCTATAAGCACAGTGCCAGAAATCTTGGATTATCGAGGAACGGGAAGGATAATAAGAATTTAGGTCAGTAGGAGTGCTGCCCTTTAGTCGCCTCTTACGACAAGCGGTGGATACTGTGGGCCTATTCTAACCCCCGAACCCACAGGGAATTTGTTATTTTTTTAAGGATAATCTAAATTATTAACATACTGATTTAATATATTATTTTATCATTATTTTAATTAATGTGTAATACAATTTTGATACGAAATCTGGTAACAATTTCCACTACCAGAGAACACCAAACATTTATATTTTTATACTAATTTTATATTACTTTTTACTTGACCATAGAAATATTGAAGATAAATAAATATACAACATATATAAATAAATATGATACTTATAAAGATTTTAACGTCAATTTATTTAATATGAGTAAATTTTCACTTTTAATTCATAACATAAATAAACTAATTAAGTGAAATGTGTGTCTAACGACATTGTGAGCTCTTTAGAGGTGTATACTTAAGTGCGGCATACAACTGTACAAGAATTGCATTGCTTAGTTTGTGAATCTAATTAAGTTGTCGTTATGTGATACGGCTTATCCATTACTTCCAATATTGCGAGAAATATAATTTTTTTACAAACGCATCTCTTCTAGCACTGACCTGAAGAACACAGTAAAAGGGTGCGAAACGTTGCCATATACTGATTTTTTTTAATTTGTTCGCTCTCCTTCCTTACACATATTATCGTTCTGGTAATACTACATCTTAATTTTTCAATTTATAAATCAATATTTTAATATAGAGCTTTATCAAATAGTAATTAAGAAAAGTATTCAGTAATCGGTAGCTGACAAACTTGTTGTTTTGAAAAACGAAGTCATCAAGAAAACTCAATACCTAAAGAGAAACAATTGGAATTCCGTTGTGCTCTACGATACTTAAAATCGGACTTTTGAAATATGTGGCTTCGAATTATATGAAAAAACGTTTTTTGATGAAAAATGAGAATTGGCTTAATAGTTCGATTTAATTACCAACGAGAAAAACAATTAAAAGGGGTCGACATGATCAAGCAACCAAAGCAAATGTCGTAAAACTCAAGATTTAAGAAAGCAGGTACCTGTTGAAAAGTTGACATTTGCAGTTTGTATGAGTCAAAGGATAGCAAGCAATAATAATGTGTCACATATTATCAAAGACATGACTGTCTGTTCCACAAAAGCGAATAAGTTTCGTATACCTGTCGCAAATGCAAAAACTAAAATCCTCAAAAACTTTCCGATTAGAAAACGATTCGTTCACGAGATGACAATCGAAGAAGTTGAAGAAACAAAAAATCAAAGAAGAAATTTAATAAAAACTGAAATTGCTCAATCAAATAGAGCTTCTCTATGCGTTAAACATATTTCATTACTAACAATGGCAAATGCAAAGGTTTGTAATACTGCCACTAATAGTTCTTCTACAATGAGATGTTATATATTTCACCGAAAGAGTTGTTTTAAATAATAAACAAATTTCAAAATCGAAATTTAATCAGTATTAAATTTATAATGAATGTTAAATTTAAACTTAAAAGTAATTAAAGTAAGAATAGATTTCGAAAGACCTACCTATAGTTTTATTTAATAAAAGAAATTAGAATTAATTTTGTGTAAATAAATACATTTGCTTAATTACAATTAATGTTTTGTAGAAAGGATGTTTAGTCTTAAGAGTTAAAATTACTATCTGGATAGAGCTGTTATTTATGAACTCATTTCCGTTGATAAAAAAGTGTCGATGCAGACGTTGCATTAAAAACTCATGGTGTACGTGAGAAAGATTAAATTTTATCAGTGCAAACGAACCTAAGTTTAAGGAAACAAATTAATTCAAGTACATATAGAAAAAGATACTAGGGCAGTCGTCTTTGAATACCAGACGGCTCAAGATGTAATTAAAAATACTCTGTAGTTGACACTTGAGAGGTGAACATGAAATTATAAACAAAAAACGTTTTTCGGTGGTTGACAAAGTTAACATGTCAAATTATGAGCCTCCGGAATTAATACACGACGGGTCAACATCATGTTTAAGTAAAACAATTCCGTGTTAAATTTTAATTTAACATAGTAAATGCCTATGTCGACTTTTGCGTGGGACGCACGTTATATGCTAAAACTTCGAAACATTTTAATAATTTGACGAGGAAAAAAAAAGAAACTCCCGAAATAATCAAATTCGGATTATCGGTCCTTCATGTACGAATCAGATTTTTCGATATTCTACTGCACATATTAAATATACAAAAACACGAGAATAAAAAGGTGTATCCAAAAAAAGCACTCAAAGTCTGCAAAAAGAAACGGATCTCTTCGTAGATATAACAAAGTCAGGATTCGGAAACACAAATGGTAACTCGTCACAAAGATTTTTTGCAGAACCGGAAGTATCTGCTCGAATAAAAATTAGATGTTAATCTAATTCATAGATTTAAAGTTATATTAGAAGCAATATCAAGAGGTTTTAAAATTAATGTCCAAACATTTTCATCATATTTGACCCAAACAGCTCATTTTTAGGTAAAATTATAAAACTGGCATCCAATGTCACCTACAGTTTTAATGTACGGGACAACAGTTATTTTTTATGATCTAATACCCATTGGTCAATTTATCGAAGGAAGGTGCTAAAGCACCGCACCAAACAAACATTTCCGTCAATATCAACAACATTTTTCAAGGAAATTTCCGATGAAAGCTTGTAAACTTGAATAGACTTTTATTATTAAGTCGAACCCTTTCATAACGACCTAAAAGAAAAGAATAGGTACGATTCACTAGAGAAATTTTGTTATACCGGTCACTGATTTGCCAGATGACGAAGAAAAAGAAAGTAAACCAGAAATAGATTTTGATTAATTAAATTATTAATTTCTATTACGAATATTATTTAAGATGTCCAGATAGTGAGGGCACGTCTGGACCCTAATACTTGAAGGAAAAGAATTGAAAGCAAACTCTCCGCTCCTGTTAAAAGGCAACGTTTAACAGAACCGGAGAGTTGCACCACAATAATTCTTCATTATTTACGAGTGTGGATCTCAGACCACTCTAAAAAAATGCAGAGGATTGCAAGTGGTTAACCTCTCCTCTCGAAAGAATCATACGAAGTATATAATATATATATATATATATATATATATATATATATATATATATATAATAAAATAATAAAAAACTAGGAATAATAAAAAATGCTTTCAAATATGTCCAAACATTTCAACATTTGAGGTTAATATAAGTGAAAATGTCATAAGTTAATCGGTCGATTTTGATGCAACGATTTAAAAGTGAAAATTACTTTCACGATTGCAAAGCTTAAAAATGTGTCGTTTATATGGGATATGAGGAGGTGGGGTGTGGATCACTACACCGACCCAAACTTTTCATATAAAGCAAAATTTTCATTTTCGATATATTTTATTAATCGATTCAATTAAAAATTAGTACGTTCTACATTAATTTAAAATTGACTACTTATTAAAACAACAAACATTGTTTATAACGATTAATTAACAAAGTCTACAAATGTAAACGTCTATTAACAGTAATAGTGGAACACATGCAGTTACATTATATAAAACAAAATGTTAATGTCTATTTACAGTATAAACATGTTGGCAGTTTTCAACAGGATTGGTCAAAAATTTAGCTAAAGAAAAAACGTACTTTTCGCAATAAAGGCACAGAAACGGTAAGTGTACTGGTGTTGCGATGTTAATGAGGATGAAAAATTAAATTCCGATTTATTCGATCTTAGTATAAATATTATCGAGCAAATGATGCTATATACAAGCGTAAAAGTTAATATTTGCGTGAAAATAAATTAAAAACAAAATACTAATTAATCACATCTATCTAAAAATCTATACAATTCAATACTTATGCAGTGTAAAAGTTTGTAAAGGAACGATAAATTAAAAAATATTTATGCACATAATCACAATTTTATATACAAAATGTACAAGATTTACGCTTAAAATTTAAAAAAACGAGTATTTACATCTGATCCACGAATTCTTGGGGTATATTCCACGACTGAAAGTTATTCGATTTTGTTCCGACTATTACCTGTAAAATACGAGTTACAAGGAATGTATGAGGAAAATTAACTTACTTTATTTTTGACTATTTCCATAGATAGCATTAAGCCGCCGGGTCCGTTCATTGTTCCTAAATATTCATTGTTGGTTGTATTATAAACGTAGATGTTGCCGTTGTAACACCCCGCAAGCAATAGATTCCCTACAATTTGCATACATACAACCCCTTTGGATTTTGTAGCTTCATGTTGAAACGCAAGTTTTCCGTCCTAATAAAAACAAATTAAGTTATTTTACACAAAAAAATACGAAACTCCAATGCAATAGATTGATGTTAGTTACTTATTAAAGTATAGAGTCCTGATTTTGAAGCACATTTTTGTTACAATAATAAAATAAAATATTTGCGTATAGTTCAAATTAGACCGTATCGATTTAATTTGGTAAACAATTCTACAGTACTTGTTTATTATGTAAAAATATCAAACGCTGATCTTTAACAAAATGACAAATTGCAGTCATAGTAGGGGTCGCTATGGTGCAATCGGCACCTCTCACCGTCCACCAAGTTAAGATGCATACACTGTTGTAATAGCATTGATTATAAACTTCGTAATAGTATATTATCGTCTGTACGTTTTACATAGTATTTTATCCAGAATTCCAGACAGGAATGGTGGATAAAATGCGACTAAAACACGAATGCAATAAGGATGTTAGGTAAATGTCCGACAAAAATGTTTTGTGATGGTAGTCAATAAATCGAACAAAAACCCTTAAGAACATTTTGGAAATTATCGAAAACATTTTTGATTTTTATGCTCATTTTGACGAGCCGTTCACCTTTGCCTTTATTAATTAATCGTTTTTATTGTTGATTGTTAGATAAAAATAGTTTCCACAGATTTGCTATTGTTCTTTTGATTAATGTCATTTTGACTAAACTGTAAGTAACTGACATTTACTGATTGATCATATGAAAATAAATTTTGGTTGTTGCTACGATATGTGCAGATAATTCATTTATCTTAAAATAGCCATAAACGGGTATCAAAATTTACAAAAATTCAATTATTTTTTTTGACTAGTAATTTTATGCCAAAAAGTTATTAAGGTTTCTTGTTACATTTATTGAGTGACATAACTCGCCAAAGCTTTGCCGGACATTTACCTAACACCCTTTATAACGTTTTATCCACAATCACAGTAATTTGGAATTACATTTCGTAAAAAAATTTCGCAGTCATCTCAATCCATGAAAAATATTGTTGGGTAGTGAATGGTTGCTATTTATTATCGATTGTTTATCGACCTCATTTGCAAGAATTTGTAAAGTTGGTGAAAAATGCAAAAAAGCGATTTTATTCCTTAAGAGCCCTTTTATGCACGAGCGGTCTCCGCGCAGCGGCAGCCGCCACTTTTCTATAGGTACATGGGCTCTTATGGGCCTTATTATGCACAGCGGGGCGGACTGCTATATTGTAGCGGCACGCAGGTCGAGAGCGGCTGACCTACGTACCGCTACTTTTTGGCGGTGTGAAGGTGCATTGGGTCTTATGGGAGCTTTTATGCAACGCTGCGCGGGCCGCTGCCGCTGTCAGTGCTGCCAACGCCAGCCAACAACACGATTGCTCAGAGCAGTGGCTACGTTGTAGCAAATAATAAATGATGAACGTTAGCAGCACTGTCGTTCCCTTCCACAGTGGATATAAAAAACTGGCGGGCTGCTCACCGCGAACGCGTCAAAACTTTCCCACCCGCCTGTTTTCGGCGGCGCGCCGCAAACCTCTACCGTGTTGCATAAAAGCCCCCTAAGGAAGCTGATGAAGCAACTCGCCAATTATTGCATGTGAAGTCCTGGAACACTATGAAATAGGTATTTTCCGAATTTAATGAATGGAAAAACGGAGTGTAACGACAATAAATGAGGAAATCCTGCTTTCGTATTTCTTAAATGTACAAAAATTATTCAATTTCATCCATGTGGTCGATGTACTCGATTCTGAAGGCCGCTATAAAGATCTATAAAAACATAGACATTGGAAAATATGGTACCCTCACTGCCTATTTGAAAAGTGAGTCGAGAGGATACAAGGTGAACAAAGCTGCAGTATTGGAAAGAGCACAAGTAGAAGAATGTTTGACAAGGGCAGGCGATGAAGAATATTTGATGATCTCTTAACTTTTTACATTATAGATAATATACTTTGAAATATTTAAGGTTGAACTAATAATGGAAGGTGTCTGGTGATTGTCGTTGCTGTGAATTCACGAATTTAAAAATCAGTTATGTAGAAGACAGAGGCGCGTACCTGCAGTATGTTCACATTTTCTAATTATAACAAAAACATATAGGGCCGCATTCACCGATATTTTTAAATCGGTCTCAAAAACTAGCTTTAGTAAAATTACTTTTAAAATTAATCATAACCTGACCATTTTTAAATATGCAATTAAATTTGTCTTTAAATAATATGACTTCGCAGTTACTAAAGTAATTTATGAGCTTAAACGTAGCGGTGAGTAGTTCAAATTTAAAATTAATTTTAAAACTACTTCTAAAAGTACCTACTTCTAAGATATAAAAGTGGCGGTGAATACAGGCCATAGTATTTACGTTATATAATCGCGTAATAATAATCAAATCCCTCAACAAATGTTTTGCACAAAAATATGTGCAAAAATATACGAATTTGACGCTATAAAATGCACTCTGAGCGATGAAGTCAGCGATTGTTTCCTAGTGGCAAACTTCCAAACTAAACAAATTTAAATAGTGTACAGGAAAATAACGAGTGCTGGCTCACAATCTGTATTAAAACGTGACATAAATATAACCTAAAAATTGACAGAAATGAATACCTACTTTCTTAGATAAGGCATTTCAATGCGCTGTCAGATAGCTGTCAAAGACCTTTAAAAATGGCTACTGTAGGGCAAACTTACGTATAATTAGAGTTATAGGATTTTAATATTTATACGTTTAATTGATTTGTAATGTACCGTAATGCCAGCATCTAGTTGTCTAGTGAACTGTGGCAGTAGAGGAATTCGTGACAGTGTTAAGTTTTTTAGAATCCCTGTTATTTGTAATTTTAAACATAAATTGAGTTAAAATACTTTTCACAGATTCTATAATAACTAACTTAAATAAAACGACCACTAAAAGTACAAAATCAACATAAATTACTCACATTCCAATGAAAACAAAGGTTTGTTTGCCCTACAGACGCCATTTTGGCAAAAGCGTTAAAATGCCTTATACATCGAATTCTAACCTAAACTTTGTATCAGTTGACTACCAAATTTCAAAGAAAATCCGAAGACCTACCCAACCCAGTTTTTTTAACACCCGTTATAAACTACGGTACCTCACGCTATAATCAGGATAAAGGCTGTGACGTCAAGCGAATGAGAGAGTGTTTCGTGTATTGGAATAAATGCCGATAAGTTTTTCTACATAACCAGTAATTACACGTTCTTTAAAATTTATACATTTAATTTTAAGGCTATTTTGTACGTTAGCGCATTGTTTCAAAGATTTTTAATTTTTTTTTTGTAAACATTCCTATTATACAGGGTGTAACAGATTAACTATTCCTAATTTTCAGAAATGATAGGGGACACTTAAATAATAATTTTTGCTTTATGAACAAGCGTCCGGAAATTTGTAGTTGTCAAGTTAAACTAGAAATATGTAAATACATACAATCTTAATTACAACAGAAAAGAGTAATTAGTTACTAAATTATAGCAATTAAGTTGAGGAACATTTTATTAGAAACAATACTGCATCAAACTTATTAAACTTCATCATCAAACTTATAAAAATTGTTCGAAGTTACGACCACCATTTTCAACACACAAGTTGTAACGATGTGTAACCGACCGCCGAATTCTTCGAAATAACTGCGGACGTTCACGAATGCCTGAATAATTCGAGCCACTAACTCTTGTTCTATATTAACAGGTGTCTCATAAACCAGTAATTTAATATGACCCCAAATACAAAAATCAAGTGGAGTCATATCTGGTGAACGTGCTGGACAAGAAACGTCCCCCTCTTCCAATCCATCCATTTGGAAATTGTGCATTTAAATAATTTCGGCAATTTCGTCCAAAGTGTGCTTGTGCACCATCATGCTGGAAAACAATATTTCTTCGAATATTAAGTGGAACATCCTCAAGCAATTCTGGTAGAGTATGTTCTAGAAAAATCATATACACACGACCATATAACCGTGCAGGCAGTAAATATGGCCCCACCACATAATTGTTAACAATGCCAGCCCAAACATTAACAGAAAATTTCCATTGATGACGTAACCTGTGAACGGCGTGAGGATTTTCCTCGCTCCAAATGTGACTATTGCGTGTATTAAAATAGCTATCTCTCGTAAAACATGCCTCGTCTGTCCATAATACATACCTAGAAAATCTAGGTTCGTCGTTAATTTGATTAAAATACTATTTGACAAATTGAACTCTGTTAGGATAATCAGCTGGAATTAACCATTGCACTTTTTGAATGTGAAACGGATGCTTCTGATATTCCTTTAATACCCTCCATACAGATGTGTGCTTGTTTTCGGGTTATTTTCAATTTGTTATGAAACTTGGTCGTCAAAGTCAACATTTCAGACAGTACGATTGGCTCCCGAATCTGTTTTCTTTACTTTGACGTCACCAGTATCTCGAAGACGTTGATCCAATCTTGAAAATGATGTATGACAGGGAAGGTGACGCTGAGGATACCGCACCGCATAAATGTACCTTGCTTGGTTAGCATTACGATTACCGTTAGCTGCTCCGTAGGCAAGATGCATGTCTGCTAATTCAATATTTGTAAAATGATGCATTTTCCATCGAGCACTAATGCAAAATGACAATTAAACAGACTTATTACAATAAAGATTAACTCGTGACACAAGCTAAATGACAACTACAAAAATAGTTGATGTTTTTCATAGCTTGCTCAGATGTTTTTCATAGGTTTCTGTGATTCTACTTTATTTCATTTTATCTCGATACTAAAACACAAAAATGTTTATTTAAGTGTCCTCTATCATTTCTGAAAATTAGGAATAGTTATTCTGTTACACTCTGTAGAAGAAGGATATATAGAAAATACATATTGTGCTGAAAGTATAATTTTTTAACGTTCTTTAAGAAGTAACTGTAATCAGCTGTTTTTATTTTTACCACAAATGTTCGCACCGCGCATACGCGATTCAAAATTACATACATTTTACCCATCTCTACCGCAAAAAATGTGAACTTAAAAATCGTACAATAATGATTTACTTTAGTGCCGATTTTATTTACTTTACTGCAGTTTTTTGCTACTTTCGTGACTTTCGTAAAAAGATATTTCTTGAGTAACGATAGACGCAACGAACAAGTGTTGCGACATCTAGTGTGTCGACCACGTACGAAAATGCATTCGCATTAAAGTAACTTAGCCGACAGATGTGTAAAAGCAGTGACATAAGTCGTTTGCAAAGTGGACGTGTGAAAGATTAAATTATCAGTGTAGATGTTAAGTATAAGTTTACATTTAATTCCCAATGGAATGTAAAAGAATGTATTTGTATTACATATAATTAGATTTTTAATTTTCGTGCCGAACCCTCCTACACCGGCATCTAAACGACACAAATTTAAGGGATTGTTTATTTGTGAACATACCCAACAACATATAAAAATAAATTGACTATATGTTGTAGTTGAATTGGTTGGATATTTTTAGAGATATAAACTATCAAAGTCTGGACTGGATAAATGGAACGTTCACATAACACATTGTACACAAGGAAGAATAAATGGAATAGTAATTTGGAGACCCCACTGCAAATTTGAAAAACGGAGCAGTAAAAGCGGCAATTAAAAAAAAGCCTTTTATATTTTTATTTATTCAAATAACCTCAAAAAAACTCAGCATCAATTATGGCATGAAGGTTTGACTTTTGAGTTGGGACAGTCGTACACAAACCACATTTTGCAAACGCATTTGGAGAACTGTGGTTGTTCATATAAAGAATAGGATTACGCGGGCATTTGCTGCAGTCCTTCCTCGACGAGTGGTCGGAGCAGCGCGCTTCTATATAAAATCAATGCTGCCACAAAAATGTGGCCCACTCAATTACAATTTGTGGGCTGGCTAAGCACAACTTGTGGTTTCTTATCCCTTATCCAGTGCCTGAGATAACTTTAGACTTATATGATGAATGTGGAACCTGCGCCCAATGAATTTTTTGCCAGCAGATTTGTAATCAATTAAGTTTTCACTTTTGCAGTACGCACGTCAAAGTAATAAGAAGTTCACATGATTACCAAGAAAATTTCCGATCTTTCATCCTCTATAATATGGCGAACCCAAGTTTTGTAAACAATTTTCTCCACGACCAATATAGAATTTCACAATTCTGAATTAAATTAATTACAAAATGTTAACATTCTCACTCTTGGTGTTGAAAAATATTCGGGTACGCTTCTAGGCTTGAGTGATTTAAATGCATTACTTTCTAGCTCTAGAGCTACATTGGTGCAACAATATAGCTTTAGTGTTGACTGTCATCGCCGTGACAGATTCGTCATGCAAATAATAATTATTTGTAAAACTTTGGTCGTGGAGAAAGTATAGTCTGTTATACGGTAAGGATGAAAATTCAATAAGAGTGAAAGGTTCTGAACACAAGCCGGAGGCGACTGTTAGAGTCACGAGCGAACCTTGTTACATATCTTAACTTGTATTTGTCTTATCACCTTTGTTCACGTTGCTAGGAACAGATTCGATGCGAAAATCGACCATTTTCCAAATTCGTCTCGCATTAAAACGGCTCGAGATATTTTCGTTCCGAAAAAGTTTCGAGTTTAAGAAAGATGTGTCTTTATTTTTCGATTTAGATTTTTTTGTACGAGGGCATCTTCGAGGTTAAAAAAAATGTTAAAATAGTCAACAAAATTTCAAACAAATTGAGCCGTAATTTGACCACAACTCGCTTATTTTCGGACCGATTTTCAAAATTCAAAAGAATCTTACACCGATAAAGAAATAAACATTTTTGGCGGTTTCAGTTTTTTTTTTGACCTCGCGTGTTTCCAAAGTTATAAGCAAAAAACTTTTCCGAAAAAATTTCAATCGAAAACTAAAACGGCAATAATTTCTACATTATAATCGATAAAAAAAAAGGTTATTTAAGAAAAACGTTCGTTTTGTGACCCTGTCGCATAATGTTTAATAAAATTTTTCTTTTTTTAATTTTTTTTCCATTGTCAATACGAAATACTGTAATTTTTACATTTTTATAACTCCGGAAACATGAATAAAAAAACATAAGATTCGTAATTTTGTAAATTTTCGAATTGCTTAGCTGTAGAAGGTTCAATTTCACCCGAAAAAAATCTGTTTATGAACACTGGCCCACTTGAGGGAACGGTATTACTTCGTTCGTGAGTCTCATAAGAGCCTGGGGATAATCTAGTATACTATAAAGTGCATCCTCCAGTACCCAGTACTAATTAGCATAGTTTAAGAACGATAGCCGCCCAATGCACATTTAAATCTTAGTCTTCAAATGAAATTTGACAAACAATTTTCTGTCATTTTGACATTTGCTATTCGTTTAGTTATCAAAATCCTACTCGTAAACCATGCGAAGCAAATTTTGCACGACACAAAAAAATACAAACCTCAAAAGTATACACTAAAATGTCGTGTTGACTGGTCCCGCAATAAACTAGGTTTTTATCGATCAATAGCGTATATACAGTAGGCAAATACGACGTTTGCATAGTTCTCAATAACAATCCACTAATAGCATCACGAACACACACTGCAGAATTGCGCATTGCAACAATTAACACTTTCCGCGGCCCCTCTTGAGTCGCCTTTATAGTCAAAATGTTTGAATTGGACACTTTCAAAGAATCGGCTACTTTATCGAGCTAAAACATACAACGCCGTTAGCATTTGCACGTCGATGCAAAACAAACACTTACGTTCAAATCGAATCTGATTATGGAACCTCTATCAGAACCCACGAAGATGAACCCCCACGAGGATTCCATGCATTGGATCGGTTCGGTCAACGTCTCTTGTTTGATTATACTTTTCGAATCGAAATTAACAAACGTCAAGCGCGTATCCAAAGATCCTGAATAGATCAAACTTTGTTCGTTGGTTTTGCTCACTACCAACGATGTCACGGCGGTCTGGGACACATCGATCGTCTCAATCAACTCCCCGTTCTCCATATCGAAATACAAAAGTTGACCTTTGTCGGATGCGGCCAATACTGTATTATCAATAACCTATTCAAAAACCTCAATTATAGAAAAAAAAAACAATAAACATCGAATCTACTACCTTAATGACCAAAATTGCACTATTAATGTTTTTAAAAGCTATAACATTATCTTGTGGTTGATAAGTATTACTTTCAGTTAACGCTTCTCGTTCTTCGACTTCCATTTTAGATTCATTTACATCCTCATTCTCGTTCATTACAACATCCGAACCTGTCGATACTGTAGCGTCAACGTCGCCAGTAATCTGAGGAAGATCAGCGTTAGGATCGTACGGATCAATTTCATTTGCGACCCTCTTGCTACGAATCTCTTCGCGCATCTCTTCCAATTGCGTTAACGAAAACCTTGTCACATTCACGGCGCTTTTAACAGAAAACATTTCTGAACTGACAACCGGAATCAGTTTCTTATTTTTATTTTTAGATTTCTTCTTTTTCTTTTTTCTATAATCAAGTAACCCACTCAAACGCCTCTTCTTCTTTTTCATATAATTGCTTACTTCGGGTATTACAGACGTTGTCGGTGTTTCCTCAATGACAGGTAACTCCACGATAGGAGGTGGCAACTGTACCACCTCCGAAGTGGTGCTGCCATTTAATTTGTTGTCCTTATTTTCTTCTTCCGTTGGCCCTGCTACCACCTCCGCAGAACATACACTCTCTTGCTCGACTACACTAACCTCTGCAACTTTTTCAACGTTAACATCGTCTAAAGTGTCTATCTTCTTTTCGACTTCTGATTTCTTCTCTTTTTTTCGAGACTTAGTGGGAGACGCCACAGTTACCGTCTCGGAAGATTCACTTTCAACACTTTTAATTTCGATCGCCTTTTCTATAATAGGCTTCGTTTCCTTTTCAATAAGCTGCACTTCGCTTTTATGTCGTTTCGAAGGCGACATGTCAAACTTGGAAGATTTAGAATGTTCCTCTGACCCTTTTTCTTTGTTTTTTCTCTTACGGCTAGATTCTTTGGAAGATGATTTTGGTTTCGTCTGTTCTTTAACAGTTTCTTCTTTTATGTGCGCTTTTTTATTCGATTCGGGGGGAATTTCTTCGACTTTTTGCACCTCCTTTACAGGCGTGTCTTGAGTTCTTTTCGGCCGCCCCCTTTTTAATTTACTTTTTGTTTTTGAATCTTCCTGAATCGAAATTGCATTATGCTCGTTAGATTCTGACGTTGGCTCCGCAATTTTTTTCTTGGAGACTTGCGGTTGCTTTGCAACTTGCTGTTTTGGGATACTTTTTTGTTTATTTGTTTCCACGTTTAACGGTTTTGTTTCCCGAAAAGTTTTCGTGCGTTCTTTAACGCCTGGTTTTTGTTTGGGTTCATCAAGATCTAAGACAGTCGTTGTTGGAACTTCCGGTTCCTTTTCCGTATCACTGTCATAACTTAGTAAGTTATAAAAAACTTGCCTTTCCTTGATCAGTTTATCAATTTCTTTGTCGATTTCAAACATTCGTTCAATGCATCGCTTTCGACGGAGAGATTTCGGAATATTTTCGAACGTTTCTGGTTTTTGAAGATCTTTAAGATCATCAGTTTGAATAAGTTTATGTCTAAGTAGATCTGTTGCCTTGTGCGTTTGAGTATAAGCATTTGCACTGACAATCGCAGTCTGTGTAAAGGAGTTTTGTTTCGATTTTATTTTTTCTTTAGAAGAATCTCGAGCTTTATCTTTAACGCAGTCTTTCTTGGTTTTCTTCGGCGAATGTTCCTTGTCCAAGTCGGTTTGAGTGCACGTAGTTACCCATTCTATCTCCTTTTTCTGTACTACGTCACAAATTTCGGTGTTTACTCCCTCCTGAACCGTCACCGGAAGTTCCTTTATTTCCGGTTTCAATCCTCTAGTTTCGGAAGTTGATGACACTTCCATTGAATCCGTAATATTTCCTTCAAGTACATTTGATTGATTTAGTTCTTCGGATTCCTTGTCTAGTTGTTTTTCGTCTAGTACATTCGATTCGATTTTAACGCAATGTTCCTCCTGCGGAACTTGTGATGGTTCATAATAAGCTACGGCAACTTGTTTGTCGCAAATCTCCTCCTCAATAATTTCGTTTTTGTCAATTACATTCAACTCAATTTCGACTTTGCCATCATCCTCTTCCGGTGGTGCATTTTGATTTAAATGCTCCATCATAAACTTTTTTTCTCCTGGACTTTTCCACGGACGTTGGCTGTATTTTTTACATTCTAAAGCCTCCATTTCACCGGGACCCTTTAAATCTTCTTCGTCAGAAGTTCCTTTTGCAATATCTGGTATATTATCAACGAGTATGTCTTCATATGGGGGCGCCTCAACCACATTTTCGGGAATATCATTAACTAATGGGCCATTTTTTAAATTATCTGCACTCAAATTTTGTTCTAAATCATCAACAATTTTGGGCGATATTAATTCAGGGTTAAAGTTAAGCATTTTCGTATCACATAACACTTGAATTCGCTCTTTTAAAGAAATTTTAGGGTGCCTACTTGCGGAAGTATCCTCAGGACTATCGCATACATCGGCTGGCTTAGCGGCGTATTTAGTTTTATAACTCAACGAGGTGGAAGAGTTCTTTTCAGATCCCGAAGAGCTCGCATTAGAACCGGACGAATGATCTCTATGCCGTTTATGCTTTTTTGAATGCTTTTTGTATTTGCTTCTGTGACTCTTTGAATGATGATATTCTTCAGATGGGTACGAGTAATCAGGCCTCTGATAATAATCCGACGTCGTGGAGTAGTCATATTTGTGATAAGCATAATCTTGCCTGTGCGGATACGAAGAGAGCTTATCTTGATAATACCTATATTAAGATTTATTGTTGTAGGAATAATGTATATTTACAGTTAGATGAACATATCAGGGTGTCACAAAATATGTGTTTCGAGCTTAAAGGGTTATAGAAGACATTAAAATAAACAACTTTTTTTAGTAAAACTTTTATGTTAGACAAGTAGTTTCAAGTCAAACGGTTCGCGGTTCAAAAACTATTGAAATGTTATTAAAAGTATCTTATGGCATGTTTTTCACTATGTCCAATTCAAATTTCACAAAATTTTTGATCTATCAAAATTCAAAATGGGGAATTCAATTGATATAATTATTTGATTTAAACGAAAATTTAGATAGTGCAATTGATTTTTGAATAATTTGTGTACCTTAAAATATCCTAAACATAACTGTTAAACAGATTTTTAATAACTTTAAAAATTAAAATGTTATTGGACATTGAAATCGAAAAATAAAAGATTAATGTCGTCCGAATACTACGAAATTTTGCCGGAAGCAATTACAAATTAAATGTCGAACTTAAAATTTACTCATTTGATAGGCTAAAAATTTACCAATGACTAAATCAATATCTAAAATAAGCAATCATAAATAATAGAAATTACAAAAGCGACTACGATGTCGCACTAATACCAAATTTTCGTTTAAATCAAATTATTACATCAAGAACTTAAAAATAGAATCCGCCATTTTGAATTTTGATAGATCCAAAATTTGAATCAGGCGTAGTGAAAAACATACCATAAAATAATCTTTCATAACAATTCAATAGTTTTAGAACCGTAAAAGAGTCATTAAAAACTTTTAATTTTTGATTTTGAGGACACATATTTTGTGACTCCTGCATAAAATAAATACAAATTTGTTTACCTTTTACTATTCCTCCCTTCTTCCATATCGATGGGATATTTAGAATAATGATACGGATCTGAACGTCTGTGCTTGTCATCATCAATACTACTATACTTCTTCCTATAACTGTCATCATACGATTCTGTGTAACTGTCGCACTTACTTCGATCATATTTATCACTTTTATAATAATCGTCATCGTATTTGCCTTTAGGTTTTTTATCATCTTGTCTTCTATCCTGCCTTCTCCTTTCAACCAAATCGTCTTCGGTATAGTCTTTAGAACATTCTCCCGAACTATATCTATCCCAATGTTTTCGATCAGATCTGTCATGAAATTCGTCTTTTTCCGTTGATTTTCTAGAAATATCATCTTCGGCATACTTGGTTTTAGACTTTTTATCGGTTTGTCTCTTTCTTGCTCATCTTCAAAACCTTTCTTCGGAGATTCGCTATCTTTCAGTTTAGATTTACCTTTTTTCTCTTTTTTCTTATCAACTTTAGCTTTTGAAACATTTTCGATGTTAGCTTTTTCTTTTAAATCGTCAGTAGACTTATCACTTATGTCAGACTTATCTTTACTTCTTAGAGGAGAATTTGTGTTACTACCCGATTTTTCAAAAGACGATGGCTCAGTATTTTCTTCCGTCTTCTTTCGATCTTGTAACTCCAAAACATTTTCAAAATTAACCGTACCAGTATCTTGCATCGGTAAGTTATCAAAATTGTTTTCACTATTCGACGCGGACGTTTTTAATAACGGATTAACTTCGCTATCTTTTAATATTTGTCGATGTTGAGATTCGTTTATACCTAACAACGATTCATCCTCCGCTCGAATTATTGCCGAAAAATCGTTGTTTTCTGCAGTTAGTACGTCTTCTTTCATCGATTCGGAATCTTTATTAATAATGTTTGAATCGGGATCCGTTTGTGCAAGGCAAGCTGCTAATTCTGCTTCTTCAGACAGCAAATCCGAAGTAGCATTAGCTTCGTCACGACTTGGTGGTAGTAAAATATTGACAGGCTCGTGCATGTCTATCATATTTAAATCAAAGGCGGGATTAATATTGTCTAAATTCTGGTTTTCCGATATTTCTCGAAAACTTGAATTATGGGTTACGTGCCCTGGCGAATAAATATCCTCATTTGGTTTAGGTTTGTTAATAAACAACCCGGAATCTTCCATAGGGTTTGTGTTCATTGTCGCATTCTGAGAGAAGTCCATATCAAACGATGACGAACACGATCGAGTATCCAAATAATTTACGGGAGCTGTCATGTTGAAATTTAACGATTGCGTCGTATCGAAATTCATTGGGGTGGATTGATCGGTGTTTTCAAAATTCAGCATATTCGCTTGTCCAATTGAGTCATCAATCGCCATGTTCAAACTCGAATTCTGTAAATAACACGTTAACTAATTACCAAAAATTAAAAACTACGACGTTAGAGTTGCTCAGAAACTCATAACAATAAGTACATATAAAAAAAAGCAAAATTGAGGACGTAATGAAGATCATTTGGACACTTAAAACCAAAATCATCTTTAGAGTCATTTAATGCAGATGTACTGCTGGTTAAATAAGGATCACCCTTCGTTTTTGTGTTCTAACGAAATACTCGAGTCGGATAGTAGAAGTATGGAAGGTTGTAGGTCAAGAAATAGTATATTGTATTACACGAGGAGAAAATCAGTTTTCATACGAGTGTGTTAGCTGCGCGAGGGTGTTAGCCCGAGCGCTGATAAACACGAGCAAGGAAACATGATTTTATCCTCAAGTAATACACTATACTTTTTCCACAACCAGTATGTAGCATCTATGAGTTTTATCAAAATTTAATTTAATTTAACTGTCAGTTTGGTAATTAAGAAAAATTTAGTTTAAGTGATGTTGGTGCACCCGGACGTCACCCATCAGTCTTTTTTGACATGTGCTACTGCCAGTTTTTATAATTGTCGATAATTAATTCACAATTCAGTAACACCTTTTTATGAGAGGACAAAAACGGAGAACACGAAAAATAAGAGGTGATTGCAATACTGAAGAAGCTGGATGAAGATGAAGAAAAAAGAATTTGACATGAAGACTTCACTAAAGTAAGGATTGTGTTCAAGACAAAATTGGGGAAGGGGATGAGTAAAATAAAGAAACAAGAGAAAGAAGAAGCAACATGGTATTTAAAGGGTTTTTAAAGTGAGAAGTGTTGAAATAAACTTGGAATATCAGCAAAACAAATGTAGAGAGGACTTTTAAAAATCTAATATGGGAACCAGAAAGATATAAGATAAGAATTATAGCTCTACATCAAACATCAAATCTGACAGAAGCTGTCACCTCAAAAATCATTGAAATTTCGCATTGGCTAAAAAAATATCGGAAGGCATTGGATCGGTTACTATGGATTTTCTGTTGTTTATCGACTCTGTAAATCCTTTTTAAAAAAGTGAACAAATACTGAACAAAAAGTGGTACAAAAAAGGGCAATAAACGAAGAGGTACTCCTAGCATATTTCTACAATGTTAGTAAAAAATTTGCGCCATCATCATTATGGACAAAATATTCTATGTTGAAGACGACATTAAGGGATCTATTCTGTAACTCATAACGGCCCGTAAACAAGTCGTTAGCTAAAGATTGTCGGTATTTTAATGACTTTTTATTGAAAAGTTATTTGTAAGCAAATAGCTGTCGTTCGATACCGACCAAATCGGTGATATAAAGTAGTTTATAAACGACTTTTTAGAAGTAGTTGTTAAAATTAATTACTGTCGTTGCTGTTGGTTCATGCTGTTTATCGTGTCGTTAGGCTAAATAATTTACTATTATTTTCTAAACAGATATTTTACAGGTATCGTTTGAGACAAGTGAATGACCGGCTAAGAGATGTTAGCAATCCGTTTGATTTCCCAGAAAAATAATTTTCAGAGGATGTATAAGTTGGATTTATTATTATTTAATTTAATGGAGCCTCACATATATTTACCACAAAAAATAATTAAAAACGTCTCGTGGTAAAAGTAGGTGATGTTGATTTATTAAAAAATCTGTAAACAAATAATATTCATTCTCTTCAATTATATTCGGATTTTCTGTGGTAAATTTATTCGTTCTTAATGGTTTGTTTACCCTCAGCTCCTCTAAAAACAACATATATTGTTGTATTAGAGTTTTGGATCACGTTCTTCTTATTATGTGTTTCTGACACGTTACTTGTCATGCTGTGCACTCTATAGATAATAATAGTCTGAAGAATCCTTAAACAAATGCCATACAAATACCGAGACCGCAAACTGAAATTACAAAAAGACCCAAAAACAATGATAGCCCTTACATTGATACGCATGCTTGTGCAAAGTTGTACTGTTTTTGTTAAAACCATCACATAGTCGTTAGAACACGCTAGCGTTCAAGAATAGCTGTAACAATAGATTTTTTGAAATACATCAAATTGATAGTCTTTTTAAAGATGAACACATCAGGTAATTGTGAAAGTAGGCTCCAGATGAAGAATATTTAATGATAAAATTTAAAGTTTCTTCCTAAGGTGGGACTTATAATGATTGTAGCTGAAGCTTGTAGATGCAATAAGTTGACGTACTTGAAAATTCAAAATGTCGCAAGATAAAGGGGAATATTTGTTTATTACGATTGCTGATACAAAAACCTACATTCCTAGAACTTTTACAATAATAAAAGAGGGTTTCATTGTTAACGCTCTGAACATGTGTAGGAAGTATATGCATCTACTCCCAGCTTCTATAGTTTCCCAGGGCAGATTTTTTGCGATATACAGATGGAAAATGTACAAGTCAATCTGTGAGTATCAACACCATATCAAGAATACCTCCTGCAGTGGCTTCTTTTTTGCAATTACCGGATGCTAGTTCTTAAGGTATAGTGGCAATAGCATGATACGCTCTTCGGCCACATTATTGGCCATAAAACGTCATGGTGGATAGAAATCGTCTAATGTCGCTGAAAGCTACGTTGAGAACTCTTTATCTAATAAATTAAAACACTGACAAACAAGTTACAGTAACCCATACCAGTGAAATTTCTTGTGCAAGTTCAATTCCAGCAACGGTTGAATCTTCGCCAATAAAACAAAAAACGAAGAACAATGTCTACTTGTGTATATTGATATAAATCTTAATAATAAAATGTTTTATGATGACTTATAAAACACTAACATTGTAGACCGCATGAAGCAGTTGAATTAAGACCTTATAACATAGTAATTGTGGATAACAACTGTTAGTTAATTTATTTTGCTAATGATAGTCGGTGCCGCCACCTCATGAACAGTCGTCATGTACTCAGATTCATCGAAATAAATAATTTGTAGAAATCTGCAACATTCTGTGGAACATCATGGTTGACTTGAGAAAATTTGAGAAGGCCGTTTTCTAACAGCGTCAACAAACTCGAATATCATTCGAAAGCAAGGGTTAGACATCGTGGATGTTGATAGATTGTTCAAACTCTTAGAGGACAAAGTAAACAGATATTTATATGTGATCAAAATGTGAATTACGTCTTTTATCCTACTATAAGTGATGAATCAGAAATATCAAAAGATTTTGACGAGACATAAGCATACGTGGGTTTCTGTTAGCTATAAAAGGAATTATGAATGACATATATTGCCGAAAAAATAATCACTGGTAGGATTAATAACATTAGAGACGGTTTTGGGTTGGACGATCATGAGAAATTGATATGCCAGAATGTAACATAGCTAATATAAGTTGTTTTTGCCAACAGACCTGCCATAGACTTGTGGATGCTCCTTGGAATTGAAGACGCCGACAAGTGCCAGGGAACATTTTCTGGATTCAGTAAAAGAACTGGAAACTGGTAGATATAATGTGAGGCTTCCGTAAGTACCTGGACACCGTCATCTACCTAACATAGTTAAAAACTAGAACTCATGGCATCTGGTATTAGCTCTCGTTTAGCATATTCCATAAAGAAACAGTTTGCTATTGACCAATTTTGAACAGACTCTGCTACCACTTTGGCTTGGATAGGTACAGATGAATCATGGGAAGTATTTGTGTAGAACAGAGTAACCGAGATACGCAAGTTAGCTGAAAGAGAAAGTTGGAATCATGTACGTGGTGACCACAATCCAGCAGACGAAAATTTAGTTTTATCGGTTTCAAAATAAATAAAAAAGATGGACATCGCACTTTTTTTTAAATTTTCAAAAATCAATAGAACTTTCTTTTTTATTTATTTTAAAACCGATAAAACCACATATTTGTTTAAATCAGATTATTACATCAACTACTTGAAAATTGAATCCGCCATTTTGAATTTTAATAGATCAAAAATTTTGTCAAATTTGAATTGGGCATAGTTAAAAACATATCATAAGGTAGTTTTGATAATATTTCAATAGTTTTAGAACCGTGCAAAAGGCCATTGAAAATTTTGATTTTTGACTTTGAGGCGCCATTTTGGCGTAACTATTTGTATAACAAAAGTTTTACTAAAAATATTGTTTTTCTTCAAGCGACAATAAAACGTCATATTATTGAACTACGGGCAGACGCTAAAAATTCTTTTACTGTCTAGACATTAAAAGCAAAACAGTTATTTTGTTTTCACAACTATTTAGAGGTTGGTACCTCGGTTATGTCATATTATGAATGTAACAGTAAAGTACCAACTTTATTTGTCGAGAATAAAACGTCACCATAACACTCAAAAATCTCGAACATTTGAAAATAACACATAAAAACTAGCAATAAACGCTTAAAGAAAAATAATATATTTCACTTGAGTTAAAAATATAATTGTTTCGCTTAATTTGCTGTCTCGGCGAACGCCTCGCCAGCAAACTTTTAAGCTCAACAATTATATTGTTTAACTCCTAGTAAAATAATCTACTATTTTCTTCAAGCGACAATAAAACGTCATATTATTGAACTACTGGCAGACGCTAAAAATTCTTTTTACTGTCTAGACATTAAAAGCAAAACAGTTATTTTGTTTCCACAACTATTTAGAGGTTGGTACCTCGGTTATGTCATATTATGGATGTAACAGTAAAGTACCAACTTGATTCGTCGAGAATAAAAGTCACTATAAGACTCGAGAATCTCGAAAATTTGAAAATAACACATGAAAACTAGCAATAAACGCTTGAAGAAAAATAATATATTTCACTTGAGTTAAAAAATATAATTGTTTCGCTTAATTTGCTGTCTCGGCTAACACCTCGCCAGCAAACTTTTAAGCTCAACAATTATATTGTTTAACTCCTAGTAAAATAATCTACTATTATTTTAATATTCTCTATAATCCCTTTAAGCCTGGATCAAGCCGTTCATGTAGAAATCGTAACATGTATGTCAACTCAGCATTTTATTAGTTTTCAGAAGTTTTGTAGCTCGCAGAGGGAGAACGACTATCATAATTGGTGAAAATGGTTCAAATTTCCGAGATTTTGATAGTACAACCAAAAACATTGACTGGGAACAAGTTAAAAATTATAGTACACTTAATCAAGTGGAATGAGGATTTGTTCGACCCACAGAAGGTTGGCGAGAGGAGGAGGTTCCGAAAGATTCTCGGAAGAACGGAGCTACTGAGTGTAGTTTATGGTTAACTCTCGCTCTCTTACCTATTTGAGTGAGAATAATGATGATGTTATGCCTATCACACCGGAAAAGTTTTTAAAGGGTCAAGAATCCCAGACTGTAATGTAAGTCTACAGTTAAATACCGTCTGAAAAACAGGGAGGAGTTCCTTTAGATCTGAGTACTTAGTTCTATTTACTTATAATTAATGATAAAACAACAAGGGAATCTGTTGTTGTAAAATTGTAATTATAGCTTCGGAAAACAAGAAAATAATAGATTGGCCTCTCGCAATAATCACGAAGCTCATTAGAGGTCAAGATTAGAAATGTCGAGTAGTACAACTACGTACTGCAGCATCGTCATATTCAACGTATTTATCCCTTTGAAATACAGCCTTCCGTTCAAGCCTTGGAGATTCAGTTAAAAGTCCCCGTTAAATTGAAACCACTTCATTTCGATAAAAAAAATTAAAGAAAGTGTTTAAATAAGCCAACTTATCGTTACAAAAAGTCTGGACGTAAAGTTAAATTGCTTGTTTGATTTAAATAAATACTAGACGATTTAGTATCATTTTTGAAATGACTCATCTTTTGTAAGAATTGAAGCTTCCACGACCGGAGCCATTGTTAAAACAAAAACGTCTTCCGGGATTGAAATGGTAATCGTAGTTGTCAACGTTTCGCCACCTATTGTAAAGGGTCTTCATCAGGGCGAGAATTTTTTTTTTCGTCTGGAATCTAGAATCTGGTTTCATTGACAAGTTAATTATGACTTTTAGTAGTCTTGAGCTCTCATTTATTTGTTTCAAGTTTCGCCCTGATGAACACCCTTACAATATGTGGTAAAACGTTGGTACGGTTACCATTACACAGTCCAATCCTGGAAGTCGTTTTTGTTTTAACACTAAGCACCTTTCTGTCCATGCGACATACAATAGGTTTTCGCCTACCATCCAATATTTAAAATAACAGCTATTTATGTGTCAGATAAGCAATCAAAAATTGTAACTGTATCTACTTAATATTTTTGAAGATTGAAGTCGGTAATATGGAAAACTTGTCTCAAGACATGCTAGCCATTTTTTAACAATAACGTACAAATGACATTTAATTTAAATTGAGTTTACTTTTCCAATCTTATCTTTAGAATTAGTCAAAGAAAAAGGAAATAAACATTTCGACACGTTATCGTGTCGCTCCTTTTAAATTAACTAAGGAAAGTGACTGTGTAACTCGGGTATGACATAAGAGAGCAACAAAAACATTTTGACATAATAGCGCAACAAAACCGTACTTTCGACCCGCAAACTGGGTCATTACTGATTGTAAGTTTTGCGACATCTAGTGTCGACTCGTGTTAGCGATCACGTACGCGATGGTTCGCATTAAGCAACTTTGCCGACAGGTATGTAAAAGCAGTTACATAAGTCGATCCTTCGATAATTATAGCCAACATAAGCGTTAGCAAAAATTAAAATCTCGAATCGTCTGCTTAGATGTCGTAAAACTTATAGTTTGAATATGATGTACCCTCCAGTAGGGAATATAGTTGACACGCATTTGTACAATAGTGAACTTACACTCAAGTTCTCTCACTCCTGAAGAGTCCCAAAAGGACAGAAACAGCTGTCGAGTGATTCTCAGTGTTTGTTTGCTATTGTACAACCTCTTGCGAATTTACAGCAGGTGATTCGAGATTTTTATACTTGCCAACTGTTATGTTGGCTATAATTATTGAAGGGTCGATTATGTAACTGCTCTACATACCTGTCGACAAAGTTGCTTAATGCGAATCATTACTGATGTACTTTCGGTTTAAGTAGGCGAAATTAGTTATTTGTCCAACAAGTGAAGAAAGCGACTTTTTTCCACTCAAGCTCGAATTGCCTCACGAGCGTACCGAGGCATTATAATGAGAGTGGAAAAAAGGCTTTCTTCATGTGTTAGACACAACATTTTTTCCACGACATTCCCCAAAAAAACAACCAACCCACCCAAATGAAAGAAAAACTATTAATTGTAAACGTAACATATTGTTACAAGATTTTGTCACAATTTCGTACGTAAAAGCAAAAGTCAACAATCGGAGAGTTACAATAGTCTTGCCTATTTATTCTGTGGTCTTGGTAAGGTCTCAACCTGTCATAGCGGAATGTTGCTAGCCGCGTAATTCTAACCAATAAATGTAGGGTAACAATGTTTAAAAGTCGAAATATAAGATACTAAATTAAACAAAAGTGACTGAATAATAATAGTTATTTGTGTAACAAAATTAAAATTGTTTAATTAAATTCCAACCGACATTCTTGCAACATAACATTTTTTTCACTAGTGAGGGAAAAACAATTTTCCTCACTATTTGTAGAGAAGAAACGTCTGTTTTCCAAGTATGTCGTGGAAAAGCTTATTTTCATATTACAAGCATTACATTAACAATAACGACATAATTTCAGCAGTACGCGTGTTGAAGAAAGAAGAATAAAGATAAAGTGAAGACAAGGTCAAGATAGTAGAAGAAGTAATTTGCATGTCAAGAATAGAAAGTTTTACTAACAACAATCACATACGATAATACGAAAATGTAGGACGTATTTTGTAACCAAAAACTAATAGAGAACACTGAACAAATGATGAAGAGTTGAACGAATATTTTGAAAAACTATTGAATTAAAGCGATGAAAGGGACGATGAAACATTAGAAGTAGTAAACTAGAAGAAGTTATAAGCAGGCTTAAAAACAAAAGATAAAATAGAATTGTGACAGAGATAATAAAATACGGAACCGGAAAGTTGCACCATTACAAGGTTTTCACATATCCAAACTTGTAACTCACAACCGAACTTTACATCGCAACTGATACGGTGAAAAAAAAACGATTGTTTAAGAAAATACTCCACAAAAAAAACGAAGATGGCTCCCTCTCCTCTAAAGTGGTATATACATTATGCCAACATCCAATCACATCTTCAGCATTAGAAAATAATCACTAAATATCAAGTTTTATTAAAATCTTGCAGATAGTCTTAGAATATTCATCCATGTAGGATATTGATTTGGACAAAACTTCGCAGAAAAAAGAGAAGGGAAAAGATCCGTTGTGAAAAAAATATTATAAATAAGCACCTCGACAATTTTTGTTTAATATATTTTTTTTAATAATTAATCTTGAGCCCCGTGTTGTCTAGATTCGGGTCGTTGATTGGAATTTCTTCTATGTCTACATCCAACATTGGAAATAGAAGGACCTTTGAAGAAGATGACTACTCGCGTTAGCGAAGTTGTAATCAACGACGGCCTTTAGATCCGATTCTAGACAACACTAGCTCAAAATTCTTGATGTTACTACTGAATAGAGATTGGGTGATTAGAATACAGTAATTAATGAAAAAGAGAAAAAGCGAGGTAAAGGAAAATACTACGGAGAACAGAACGTGGGAGGACAAATAATGAAAAAACATACAAGGACACAAATACTGTGCAAACAGTAAAATCACAAAGAATAAATGGCTAGAGCTGCCCTAGGGTACCGAGTCAGAGAATAACAAACGCCATCTTACAAGCAAACCAAAAGAAAAATGGAGAAACATTCCTAGACCTTGTGTAAATAATTGCTTAATTGATCATATATTCCTACACTTCAAAAAAAATCAAAACTATAAGAAGCTCTACTTAAAACATTTCCAAAGCGGTGATAAGAAATATTTATTTAAAAATTAATAATGTTCCAATTTATGTCAAACTTCATCATGTCGATTTCATAAAAACCTCACCTCAATATTTTGCAATTCCAGATCCATCCTTCCATGCTCGTCCACGCCAGAAAAACTTGGATAGCTGAAATCGACTTTGTCAATTTCATTTTCTACCACATTCTTCTCCAAATCCAATGAATTGTTTAATATTTCAGCTGCCTGTTGAAACATCAACTCAGGGTCGATACACATATTATGAATACGTTCTGTAACGTTCTCGTTAAGGGTACTACTAAGCTGCTGCACTAATTCCCTCGGCAGTTCCTCAATTTTGATATCAAAATCAGGAATAATGGCATTTATAACTTCACTGCTGTCTTCAGTCTGTTTAAATTTATCATTACATATATCACGTAAAGCTTTTGACAGCTCCATGCGTTTTTGTCTGGTAATTTCCTGAATAGCAATGTCATAACCCGAAGGTCCTGGTAAATTAACTAAATTCATTTTTTTGCCATGACTCAAGTTTGAAATATGATTGATAATCTTTTCATGGATTTCCTCCACGCTCATTATCTTTTCAGACGATTGACGCTGCTTCTTATTTCGTCGAGGAGATGGGACATTTTCATTTAGTGGTGAAGACTTATCTTCATCTTCTTCTTCTTCTTCTTCTTCCCCATCAGCTTTCTGATATGTATTGTTGCAAAAGTTGTTGTTCGTGTTATCAGATAGATAATCACCATCGGACAGATCAAAGTTATTTAATGCATTATTCAAACAAGAACCTTCTAACTCCAGTTCGCGTTTTAAGAAAGCACTTTTTTCACAAATATTCCTCTGCATGTACTCCTCCGTGCCTGGTAAGGGTGAGGTCGATCTAGAGGATAATTGTGGTTGAACACGTGTTGCAGGCAAATATGCCTGTCGTGGATTTAACGAATAAGGGGGCCTATTACGAACAAGAGGCCAAGACGGTTCTTGATTTAGTGGGTGACAGTATCTGAATAAAAGCGATGTCATTATAATAATCGAAGCACTATTACAAATTACTTACAAATGACCAAAACTTTCTTGAGTACCCCTAAACCGAGGGAGGTTATAATAAGGTTCTGGAGTGTTTAACAAAGGAGGTACGGCACGGTGATAAGCAGGGCCTCCTCTGTAGTGCATGTTAGCACCTCCTCGCCTACCTCTTCCACATCCTCTATTACCACGACTTCTGCCTCTGTTAGAATTCCACGATTGATTGAAATTCATTGTTAGGCTTCAAAATACATATATGAAGTTTAAACCGAATGTTTCAACAACAGTTAAAAATTAACCTACATTTATTTAGTTCCAAAAAACAGGAATCCCCAAATGTTTGTAAAAATTTGTACATTCTTTATGTAAAATAAATAAAATATTAAACAAGTAGATACTTGGGTTGCGAATGCGTATTTGAATCATTATTACCGAAATTTTTATTCACACCATCAATTAAATATTCAATGAAACTTCTTGCCTTGTTTCATTTTTAAGGAATAATAATATTCGATAAAAATATTTATAATGTTTATTGAATCTGGCATTTCACTTAAATTGTATTTAGAACGATGGCTGTCTCTGTCAGACTGTCACTATCCACTTTACCAACTTTATACATTAAAAATGTAGGTGTAATTTCATACAAAAACAGATTCATGAAAAAAATTCTCTCGAATAATATACATGATAAGTATTTATAAATTAATCTGAAAAGAAATTCGGAATAACTTTTGAATTAATTAATACGACGATAATTTACAATTCGTATGAGTTGGCTATATGTACTGGTTGTGATTCTGCGCACGCTCTAAATAAATAAACTATTTAAAAAATAAAATTAAAAAGATTTTACATTTGAAAGTCAATACGACATTAACAGCATTATTTATATGAATTTTTGTAATTATTTATTATTATGTAGATTAAATATTAACCGAATTAAAATCGTAGGAATATTACGTCGGAAATAGGAGTTTAAAAATGCCGCTCTTGAACGTGTTCACCACACCAAAATGCTACTAAAGCAGTGGCGTAGTTAACTATCCTAAGGCTTCTTTCACACTATACGGTTTTTTAACGGGTACCGTGCCGTAGACGTGCCGTTGTTTCAATTGTATTGTGTTCACACAACACACGGTTGCTAGTAATAAATAAAGTCTTGGCAGTTGCACTACAATGGATGAACGAAAAAGACGCATATTGTTAATAATGCTATGGTATCGTCGTAAACAGTCGCGAAAAATAAGAAAATTTTGGATTCATCCACTTCTTAAAAGCAGGCAGTTGATAGGCGAATTTGTAACATTGTTTCACGAGATACGAAGGGATAGTTCAAAATTTTTCAATTATTTTTGAATGTCTGTTGACAGTTTTGATGAATTATGTGCAAAATTGAAGAATGATCTACTAAAAGAGGACACACATATGCGAAGTTGTATACCTCCGGTGGAGATGATTGCGGTTACACTCAGGTAAGTAAAGAGAATCACAAATTATACCACATTTATTTATTTTATCAAAATACAGAAGTAATAAGACATTATAATTACATCAAAGTAACATCACTCAAACAAATGCATACTTTGCGATTCTTCGGAAGAAATAGAATATGAGGGGGATAATATATTTTGTGGAAATTCTGCTGATATAGTGGAACTTGAACAATAATAAATTGGCCAATCTAGTAAGCGTTTTCAAGAAAAATTGTTAAATGTAGAAATCGATGTCACATATTGGAAAATCCATCGCCTTCAGCGTATTATAAATCATAATATTAACCAACTAAACATTTCACTTAATAATCCTGATCGTCACATTGCCCATAAAATAATCAAAACAAACAAAAATATAATTCGCAAAAAAATCGAACCAAACTTAATAAAAATTTTTCATTATTAAAAACCTGCAACATAATGTTACAATATCGAATAACAATTGCGTTTACAACCTTACCAATCTTATGTTACCGAATGATGTAACACAATGCCTCGCGTTAAGTCCTAAGCACTCATACAATTACGACATGAATAATCTACCTATCATCAACTTAATTAAAGATGTCGAAGATATTTTGTCTTCACACGAACCCAATAGAAGTGAAATCCTACGCGGCAGTGTGGTCAACATAATCACTAACTTCATGTATAAAAACACTAACAACATAAGTCACCAAGACTGGATTTTGCGCAATGTAGTTAATTCCACCAAAAAATTCTTTAAAACAAATCATGATTTATTAGTCGTCAAATCAGACAAGGGAAATGCCACAGTAGTAATGTACAAAGCAGATTACGACAAAAGTTGACGAATTATTAACAGACACAAACACTTATATGATTAACAATTCAGACCCCACTAATTCGTTCCAAAATAAAAACAACAAAATTGCTAGGAATTTATACAACAAAGGACATGTTGATTATAACACATACAAACAAATAACTACATTCACAGCGGTAGCTCCTAAATTTTATGGCCTTATAAAATTCATAAACCTGATAACCCTATAAGACCAATTGTGTCTTGCATTGGCTCCCAAGTTATGCTATCTCGAAATTACTAAATGAAATTTTATCTAACGTATCTTGTTTATTTCAATATAACGTAAATAATTCTTACGAGTTTGTCGATAAAATAAGAACTTTTATTATTCCCGACAATTATATCATGGTCTCGTTTGATGTAAAGTCTCTATTCACCAACATCAGCAAACAATTAGTTATCTCATTAATTAAAAATATTGGACACATCTATGTTACTTCACTACCCTGAACTTAGACGAGTTGGTAGAGCTTATTGTTTTTATCTTCGACACAGGTTATTTCCAACATAAAGACCGCTTCTACTTACAAAAGACGGGGACGGCAATGGGTAATCCGGCCTCATCAATTTTTGCGAATCTTACTATGCACGACCTTATTACCACCGTTATGACTCAACTAATCAGTCTTAACTGTACACCGACATTCATGTTTGTGTATGTCGACGATATCATTACATGTATCCCCAAGACATGGTCGACATAACTTTAGAAATATTCAACAACTATGATCCGCACCTAAAATTCACCGTAGAATCAGAAAAAATTCAAAACTTCCTTTTCTGGACGTGCTACTCATAAGAACTAACAATAGTATCATAACCGACTGGTATAAAAACCTATGGCATCAGGGAGGACTATCAATTATTTCTCTAAACATCCGTTGCACCAAAAATCAATACTATTACGGCAATGCTGAATAAAATGCTTAAATTGAGTGATATCACATTCCATGAGAAAAATAAACAGTTTTAAAAACCATATTAAAAAACAACAATTATCCAGACAAATTTATAAATAAACTAATAAACAGAGACTTTAATCACACTCAACCTCCAACTAGCCGGAACAACACCAATAATTCAACGGAAACAATTTCTTTTAAAAATCATCAATGTACCTGTCCTGAGCCATAAAATAATAAACATTTTAAAAAATGACAGTTCTAAAATAGTCTTATACAACAAAAATACAATCTATAACAATATTTACTCGCGCTTAAAAGACAAGACTGAACAGTTGGATAAATCAAATGTTGTATATAAGATCGGTTGCAGCAACTGCCCCTGTTGCTACATTGGGCAGACAAAACAAAAACTGAGTACACGTATCAAACAACACCAATATAATTGTAAAAACAGACAGAAGAGACAGGACTCTCGTCCCATCATAAATGCACAGGACACACTTTCAACTTCGAAGAACCTGTAATATTAGACGTAGAACATAATTTTAAAAAAGGCTAGTCTCAGAAATGATAGCGATCAAAATGCACCCTCAAAACGTGAATTTTAACACAGACACAAACAATTTAAGTACAGTTTACAGCAATATCATAAGTAAAATCAAAACCCACCACCTGAAACTTCAACCCACCACCTGTTAACTAACTAACCATTAATATCTACCTAACTAATCGTAGCATGCTAATTACTCTAACTAATCTAGTCTAACCTACTAACCTATTAACTACTCAATTATTAACTACTTGATTATTTACATATATACAATCTTTTCATTTTATGCATGTACGCAAATTCCATAAAAGCGGTCTTTATCTTTTTAACAAGTACCGTTATCATGTTTATACGTTCGCTGTTTCAATGGTGTTTGCGTGTGGTATTTAAAATTGTTAAATTTCTATTTTTATTTACATTACGTGTTATTTATTAATTGTGACGTTATCATCTGTTGATGATTTTTATTTTTATATATAAGCTCTTGACTACCACTCGGTTTTGCAAATAGGTGAGTCCAATTATTTTATCTCGTTTTATTATAAATACAAAATTTCCTTTCTAAATAATTTCTTCTTACCAGTTTAACACTGTTAATAATATATTTTATATTTTTTATTGCTATATTATGTTGATGAATATTGACTAAATTATGTTCTTATGTGAATTTTATAAGATTTTTACACAATGTCACTCGATGTAATCTAACGCCATCGCGATCTGTTTGTTCGTTTTTTATGTCTTATGTAATTTGTAAATGATGTAAAATTGTTAACCCGCTGTACCGTATGCCATCTCAATAAAATACTTTTTCCAGCCTTGATAAAGCCCACACAAAGGTGGGCGAAACGTCGGCATTGGCAGCTAACTGAGTTGTTTTTGTCTTTACACCTCCACTAAAGAAGGGCTCCGCAAGAGCAATATATCACTTGGTCGTGATGTTTGTGTACTTGGAGGCCTCACAATAATAGAAGAAGCATCACAATTTTGCACAATGTCCTGCGCAGCTTCTTGCGCTGTACGACTGTGGGTAGCTGCTGTATCATAATTAAACCCTACTAACGGTGTTTGCGGGAATATTGTCCGTTGAGTATAATTTGGTTGAACAGAGTACAATGGTGGAATTATTTGTGGTGGAGTTTGTACATAATCGTTCCTCAGGTGTATACAGAGTGTCCCAAACAAAGTGGCCTATTAGACGTTTATGGAGAACTAATCGTATTTAAATTTTGAAAATTTGTGATAATATATTATTCATACTGATCTTTAATTGTAAAATAGTTTCGCTTATATTGCACTTCCGGTTGTGCTGGAAGTCGACATCAACTTCTTTATGTTAAATAGAATGATATGTTTTTATGATATTTTTGTATTTAGCTCCTAATTTAAAACAATTTTTATTAAGGTTTGTAATATCTACTTCCCATAGTTTTGAAATATCATTAAATTTAAAAAAAATATTGGTTTGTGGAAGATTTTTTAAAAATTGATATTTTTGAACTTTGTTAAGATAAAAAAATTATATTTGGTTTCCTTATAACAGAAGCTTAGTTTTATTGATTACTATGATCAAAATATGTTCAGTGTATTCAGGACGTCCACCATTGATTCTCAAAGTAAGCCAACTTCAAATAGTAACTGATTACAGACTAACAAAAAACAGGGATACCGTTACATATTTGACATGAAGCCATTTTGCGTCTTGTCTGTGTTTCAACATTCATATAACATTAGAAGTTTTCACACGTCCTTGTCGCCGTGAAGGTAAAATATAGATATGCGTGATATTCTAAAGCTACAAAGGACACAATTGAATGACAGAGAAGGTACGTCGTATGTTTTTATGTAACTATATGTCTGTTATACCAGCTAAACGACGCAGACAAAGTGAAGAAATAAAAGAAAGGAGTGCAACAATTTGTTACATGTTAATAACAAGTAAAACTATTGTTAGAGTTTGCAAAGCATTTTTCTCTGCTGTTTTTGGCGTTATAGCAATCACAGACCCTGTTGAGGTTCTGGGGGAAGGAAATTTCCGGAGAAAAGAAGAGGTGATATAGTAACTATGAAAACTGCATCAAAAAAAGAAAAAGTACGAAAATTTATTGGAAGGAAAAGAAAGCCATTATATCAGAAAACAGTCCAAACGTATATACCTTGCAGCAAACCTGTCTGCGGCAAAATACATAATCAACAAGATCAGGTTACGTAGGTATGATATGTTTTGAAACATCTTTTTTCTTCTCACATCCTGCGTCAGATGTGTGTTCTAAGTTCACCAGGCACACAAGAAACCTGCAGAAAAGACAAAATTTTCTTGTAGATTGTTTTGACCTCCAGCAAGAATATAAATATTTTGGCAGAAAGTTGTGCATTCTTGGTTTTGGTTCTTGGTCTTTGGTCTTGGTCGAAGAACCATAAATTGTCACCAGGGATAGATTTGTTCCACAAAAATTGGAAAATCGTGTCATCCGTCTCTCATAAGTACTCCTCCTTCACCTATCCAAAAGAGTACTTTAAGCAATTTATTGTACATTGAAGTATGTGATACAATATTAATTTGTGTTCAGGAAAGGTTTACAAGATCAGGACTTAAGTTGATCACTTCAGTCGAGGAAGAATATGTTTGTTCAATGTCTAGTAATCATGTCTTGGACTTTTGGCAAAATTCTTGACTGCTTTCATAATAACGTTGATATTAATTGTCCCTCCTTGAATCTCTCCATGCTGCATGATAATGCAGAACAAAAAGTTAAAAATTAGTCTGAATTCGATACTAAATCAATACGGAGATAAATATTAATCTAATCGAGGATTTTTTCGATGATTTTTTGAAAGTAATGGTGGAAAAAGCTGATTTCATTCCTCCTAAATTAGTAGATCATTTAAAACTCCACAATATCGATAACATTTAAAAATTTTAAAAAGTTTATCAGAGAAAGAAAACAACAAATCGAACACTTTGCAAAACGTAACTTACACCATTATTTGATGAGAATTAGATTGACCGTCCTTATTTTAAGATATATATGTATTTGTTGTTACTATTGGTGAAAATGGTTATCAGCAAAATATACAGAGAATATTTAGTGACAAGTTAACTTCAGAAAAACAGAAAGAAAAAGTTTACAGTTTTAATTCGAATCGAAGAAGGAAACGCATCTTATTGTGATTAATTTAAAGGAAGAGTCTAACTTTTTAACGTCAAATGAAGGTAGAAAAGCCTACTCTCAATTTTAGTCGTCGAAAATAGTATATTTTACTATAAGAGAAGAAAGTCCGTTTTTTTCGTGAGAAAGAAATTTGCTCACGAGCGACAGCGAATGATCAATCTGTCGAATGAAAAAAACGGAATTTCACTGTTAAGATAAAATTGGTGAACATGATAATATTACGTCGGTAATACAGATTTCCATCAATTTTTGTGCAACAATTTAAAAGCGAATGTTACTTTTACCACTAGAGATGAAAATGCAACTTTCATACTATGACAACTTCTAAAAAAGCCTATTTTCATGTGTGTAAGTAGAAAAAATAGATTCTTGGTAGGATTTTAAGTAAGAAAGGTTGCCACGCTCACCAGGTTTAAACCACGCTCATAATATTATGCTCACTCAATTCGTTTTAGAAAAGATTAATTCAAAAATATAGCACATGCATATTAAAATTTTATTTTTGTCAATTATGTCCAGCCCCCTGGTAGACACCCCCACCCTATTCTAACCCTAAGGTTTATTCTAATGCCAACCATATACTTGGCTTTGGCATAGCACCTACAGTGTGAGTGTAAAGTATGGATAAAAATTCATTAAATTTTGATCCTTATTTTTATGCAATTTTCTTTGAACAGGTCAATTTTTAAATTCCGATATTGGTATATACCCTTTCTATCTCCACCAGTGGCGGCGCAACATGGAGCAACTTGAAAATTTTAAATTGCAATGGGGTCAAAGTTACATTTTCGGAAAGACCATTTCATCCTCTATGCAGCAATGTAAGCATTTTCAACATCGGTCGATTAAAACAGGAAAATTAAAAAAATTACTTCGAATATTTTTCAGCATTAATATTAATGTTTGCTTGTATTTTGTATTAATAATAATCGAAAGCATCACTTAAATCTTTCTTTAGGTCATTTCTTTAGGTACCTATAAGTTATACATTTGTATCCCAACCAGTGGCGGCGTATCGTGGGGCAAATTTGAAAGACAATAAGGATAAAGGGTTGTTCTAATCGCCCAATTTTAGAAACAATTACATTGCTATATAGGAGATGAAAAAATCTTTCCAAAAATGTAACTTTTGACTACTAGTACCATTTAAAATTTTCAAATTGCCCTCCGTTGCACAGCCACTGGTTGTGATAGAAATGTATCACTTATGCAAATAGGTGGAAATTTATGTAATGCTTTCAGGGAACTGTTGTTTGCGTCCATTTATTAATAAAAAATGCAACCAAAAATTATTAGTGTAGAAAAAATATTAAAAGGTTGCTTTTTTCCTGTTCTAATCGACCGATGTTGAAGCAACTTACATTGCTGCATAGAGGAGGAAAATTCTTTCCGAAAATGTCATTGTTGCCCCCTGTTGCGCCGCCACTGGTGGAGATAGAAAAGATTGATTTATACCAAAAGATGGGAATTTAAAAATTAAAATTGACCCGTCCGAGGAAAATTGAATAAAAATAAGGATACAAATTTAATGAATTTTATTCCATACTTTACCCTCACACTGTATATGGAGCGAGTCCATAGAGGGACAAAAACAAACAAATTTTGAATCTTAGATAATGAAGTAAAATTTTGTTAGTTGATTATTTATTATTGTGGTTGTCTAAAAACATTTTTTATCTAAAGGTTTTTTTTTAAATTATCTGGGGGAGGACACCCAAACCCCCAACTCTCCGGTCTTCTTTGTGCCCCACCAATAATTTATAAATATCGGCGCCGGTCTATACTACCAATTTTTAGTGTACTTCTATCTTGGTGTCAATCAATAAATATGCTAAGGGAACAGACTTGTCTTTAAACATAATAGTAAATTTGTTGTAATTATTTTTATCATGAGATATTAATTTTTTTCTTTAGGTATAGGAAACCCTATAAAAGTGAAGCTTAATTTTGGGTACAATTAGAAAATACAATCATATACAAGGTGTTCTATTAAAAGTAACTTTGATATGCCACAAGAATTTTGTATAGGGCCGTTTTCTTTAACGTATTTACTAAATTAAAACATTAATTCAACTTTTATTAAATCCTTAAAATTCGCAAGCTCTATTTTCAGTATGTAATTACAAAGCTTTTACGCATAATGCATAATTAAAATACAATTTTATTTATCATTACAAAATATACATAAATTACTTAACTATTAACTATTTAATACTTGTGTACTCTTAAAACAATCTGCCTTAAATTTATAGTGTGTCATGGAATTATAGATTATTACAATAAATATTAATATACAGATAGTTTTACACAATAAAATCTGTTTATCTCATTGATTTTAGGCACTTAAAAGGCACTATTGTTTTTTTTTTGTATTGTTAAACGAAACTACGCATAAGTACTTTGTGTTCTAATTCTTATTTCATGTAAACTTCAATAATCTGTTGCACAATCTATTTTATATTTACAAATCGAAGTTATTTTTTAATATCTGTTTAAATTGTTACATATTACAATATAAATTCGAAAACGTCCGGATTTCTATAGTTGTAGGAACACTGCATGTTTTACACTTACATATAGTAGGAATGTTATTTTATTACACACACTAAATAGATTTTTTTTTAAATTTTACACAACTTGTGGAAGCCAAATTTATTAGCAACGACAATATAGAACATTCCATTAGTTTACAGTGGTAAAAATAATTTTTCTAATTTTGACTGATGACTAAAGTGACATTTATCAGAATGAAATTAGGTGTGAAATTTCGTAACTGGTTACAAAAAGCTAAATTTTTCTTGTCACATACGTTTTGGAAATGGTAACCATGGTAACATCGGTCACAGTCGATTAGAATTACAAACTTTAATTCCTTTTTTTTTATCAAAATTAGAAAAAAAAATTACGTTACACGTAACGAAACACGATTTTTGTAACGAATATGATAATCGCGGGACGAGTGTAACAAGTTATCACACGAGTTTCGTCACTGGTAACATAAATATGTAGCTATTTTGTCGAAATGGGATATACTATAATGTCGAGAACAGTAAAATAAATATAGACACAAAACAAACGTATTTACAAAATTAAACTATTATTATAAAGTTAAAATTTAAACAATTTTAAAATTCTAACAATTGCCACGTTATATTAATTTATATAAAAACAAAATCAAATTATTAATTAATATCACACTATTAACAAACACACGTTTGTCCACGTCGTTATGTTATGTATATAAATCATCACGAGATCACGTTCATTAATATCACGAAGAGTTCTCTTGATTTTCTATAGAACAACATCTAATATGCCGCAAAGTCGTTTAATGCAAAGTAGAAAAGTCTCAGTCATGCGATTAAGAAAATAACAGCCTTCGAAAGTCCTAACAATATAATATGTTCGTATTATTACACTGGCCCCAAAAATATTTTTTACACTAACACTGTGAGTACGTCGGTACTTGTCGAGTTTTGCTGAGAAGTCCGTTGTTTATTAACATTAATAACACTTTTACTAAAGTCTTTGTGGCCGACACTATCGTCAAACGCTGCAGTGTTTTTGCGAACGTCGGCATTTTGCGCTTTATAAAAGCATAATTTGGCTATTTCTATGGGCTGGTTTTAACCCATCATTTAACCTTATATTTTCGTGTAATTTTAAACTATCGTTGAGTTTTAAAGTGTTGTTGTCCGCACTAGTGCTCGGAGCTAAGTGTAAAGTTTTTCGAGAACCGGGACAATCGGCTTCCGAGATCATTTCGAGCATTTCGCTCGAATTTTCGTGAGGCAAGAGCGTCGACATTGGTCTTACAATACTTACTTTAGGTATGTCCAAGCCGCAAGCACCGGTACTACTTAAACTCGCCATGCTGCCAACATCTTCTTTCAAAGGATTTGCGTATCTTCGTAAGTTTTCTTCGTTTTGTAAATTATTCGATTTTTCGTCTTCATGGTTTCTGTGACAGGTATCTAACGAAGGCGACAGATTCACTCCGCTGAGACCGAGATTTCGTCTTCTCTGTCGCAGGTATAAAAGAACGGCTACTGCTGCCGCACAAATTCCAATTATGATAAAACAAATTAGAGCGATTAAATATTTGTTAGTTGGAGGTTCTTCCGACACCAATGCTGTTTCCACTTTCACTTCTATTATAGATGTCAAGGCTAGTAAGGAAGTTTGTTTCCTTGATATCGCTTCACCCAGTACTCTTATACCTTCCAAGACTCCTTCAGTTCCGGACTGAAAAAAAAATATTGATATTAGTTATAAAATAAATACGAAAAGCATTATTCTTTCGACCATGGAAGGGAATCCATCAATTGCTCTCTAGAGTTAAAAAAAACACCAATCGCATTTCATTTATAAACTTTAGAAACGTTTGAGGTACCCTGCACAATGAAGTACCTACCAATTGGGTGAAACACGTGTATGTATTAAGCAGCCATAGTTTTTTTTTTAATTTGGCGCCTTCCTTCCAGTGTTCGTGTAAGTACGCGGACTTTTGATATTGTCTTTAGAAAGTAGATTTTTTCAAAATCAGTTTTGACCATTCTTTTAGGTTCCTTAATTATACAGGGTGTCCTACTTTCATGGACCACCTGTCAACTTTGACATTTTATATTTTTTATTCTAAATCTACGTGAAAAACTATGGTGACTTTATGTATACAAGCATTGAATAACTAGAACGTATTAGTTATTCAATGATACAAGTCTTAGTCAAAAAGTAATACTTTTTAAGATATCGATTTTTAAGCTCTTTTCTTGGATTCTTTCAGATATTTCAGGATTTTCAGGTAATTATTTCAAATATCAAATTTAAATTTTGTAACGGTAACGACCTTAAAACTGTCCACGGTTTAAAAGTTGGCATTACTTATACAGGGTATGAGAAAAAAATGTCAAATTCTGTAATCGAAAATGATGAATAACTTCGTATATATAAAGTCACCATAGTTTTCACGAAGGTTCAGAATAAAAAATACATGTTTTTATTTAAAATGTCAAAGTTGACAAATGGTCCATGAAAGTGGGATGAAAATATTTTTAAATTGTAACCTGTGAGAAACCTAAAAGAATGGTCAAAACTGATTTTTTTATAAATCTACTTTTAAATGGCAATAACAACAGTGAGAATGATATAATTTTCTGAGTTTGAAGAAAAAAATGAAAATTGAAACAAGAGTAATCAAAAACTTACCAAAGTAACTTCAATGGTATCGTTGTAATCAGTTTTCAAATCGCAAAGTAGCACGAGTACATTTTGATAGTCGTTTGAAGCCTCATAATTAGCTAAAAGTCTTCTTAAATCTCCACACAAACCTTCTACGGTAATTCCGATAGGTAATTTAATCCTGTCAAGTAACAAAGTCAAACGTGCGCACGTGTTGCTCAGTGCGGCTTGATTTGGCCAACACGTAACCGGGCTTGGTAACGACGGAGGTTTAACGCGCCTACCACTTTCTAGATCTCTGCATTCGCCGTAAGGAATGCATGGTGGCGTTAAACACGATTCGCTTGAAGATGGGACGCAAACTTGATTTGGGTTGCACACGACGCTTTGGGTGCTTGTACTTCTGCAGTTACCAAGACCGCACCACACTTTAGTACACTTCACTTGACCATTACTACAAACACAAGTGTTACACTGATGTTGCCACGTAGCGTTGTTATCCAAAGTGTGTCCTTGCCAAATACAGCTGCCAGGAAGTGGTAAATACGTAACATCTTTCGCTACAATATATATTTTTAAAAAATTAAATAAATTTAAACAAAGTAGTTACCTTCGCAAAGCTTTCCTCTTCGTCCAGGTGGGCAAATGCATTGATATTCTCCAATTCCATCCATGCACGTCCCACCATACCCGCATGGATTTGATGCACATTCGTTTACGTTAATTCTACAATCGGGTCCGGTAAAACCATTTGCACATTCACATAAAAACCAATTGACACCGTCAATGCATTTTCCTCCATTGTAACATGGCTGTGGTACGCAATCGTTTACGTCTTCTTGGCAGTGATTCCCTTTAAAACCGTCTCTGCAGATGCACTGATAGTATTCGCCGGTATTAACACAAGTTCCCCCATTTTGGCAAGGGTTTGATCTGCATGCTGTTTGTTTTGCTATGTGGCAAGTAGTACCTTCCCAATCAGGGGGACAGCGACACACAAACGTGTTACCCAAATCTTGACAACTTCCACCGTTTTTACAAGTAGAGTGATCACAATGACTGTCTTTTAAAGTGCACGTTTTGCCTTTCCAACCATCGCGACAATGACATTCGAAGTCAGCTATTCGATCGCTACAATTGCCATTGTTATGACACGGATTCGGATTGCATTCGTCAGCATCTAAAGAAACACGTTTAGAAAAAAATGATCCCGAATTGATAATATTTCTTACCTATATTACACAAAGCCCCTTCCCAACCTTCGTTGCAGATGCATTGAAACGCATTTACTTTGTCAACGCAAGTGCCACCGTTTACGCAAGGATTAACTTTGCAATCATTGATGTCTGCAATTATAATTGGTGAATATAAGGGCGGTAAATTAGATGAGAAGATATTACTTTCGTGGCAGTATTTTCCCGTATATCCTGGTTGACAGGAACAGTGGTAGCCAATTCCGGGCGTATTGATGCAGTGTCCGTGTTCTCCGCAAACGCTTGGTGATGATATACGGTTAATTCCTGCAGATACTACTACGCAACTTTCAATTCCTGGAATTAAAACGTGTGTTTATTATACTACATTAAAAATGGGGATACATTAATAAAATTAACTTATAAATTCCTGATCTAATATTGTGACTTAGTTAACAGCTTATATCGATTGTTCGTCGAAACAGCGCTTCCCTAGATTAGGAGAGTATGACTTATTTTGATTAAATATAAGATCCCTGGCAAACATTTGGAGGAAAGAGGTTACATTTTACCTAGACAGGTTTTGATTCCTACCAAAAAGTATCTTCCATAATTAATTCAAGCACGATAAAGTTTTGAACGACACCAAGGGGAAAATGAAAAAATCAAGTCACATTCAGTGTACAGATCAGAAAACCCCAGAACTCTCAAAAAAGAACGGCTACCTGGTGGCATACAAACAGAAAAACGTTGGTTACTTACTCATAATGTTAAGATACTGAAAACAAGTTGGAAGAAAGATATATCTTTTTGGTTTTTAGTAAACAATTCATCAAAATATGTGACTTCGGGCTAATGGGTCAAAGATTTATCATACATGGTGAACATTTTTAGTAAGTCAACAAGAAAGGTATGAACAAGAATTCTCTGCAAAACGATCGTCTCGATCGTCCTAACGTTTTGCATACTTAAATAATGAGGAAATCTCAAAAAAATTAGGAAACTGGGTAAAGACTAAAGGTATGGAATTTTATTCAAACAAACAAGATATTGAAATAAGATAAATGTAGAACCTACGCAACAAAATGGCACCGATACGGACCTATCAAGTCTTCAAATACTCTTGGTAGCAACTTTGCTGATGGATGACATACTGTATGCTATAGAAATCAATTTAGGTTTTTATATACATGTGCCATTTATTCCACATTTGTGAAAGTGGGTGAACTTTCGACTCTTTTGAAAAAGTTAGAAATGCAAAGTGACGATACTCAACCGAGAGCATCGATACTTCTCCCGCACATGCAATCTCAGCCGTCAACATTAAATTTGATTACACTGTAAAAATTTAAATGTTCTTTGCAAAATATATGGCCAATATACATTTTTAAGGGGTAACCATAAGTTCTGGCTCCTATACTTCTTATTGAAGAAACTGTTTTGCTTTCCTTTTATTTCTCAGAAACACATGAATGAAACCCATAGTAAAATTTACTATTTATTTATGGAAACTCTAACGCCTGGTTGTACGAAGCGTAGACAGGGCGTTAAACTGATGAAACGATATATTTCTATTGTCACATTAGAACAGTCACAATAATGGTAACGATAAGTTATTTGAGCATTGTGTAATCTGTTCTTAGATTGACCAAAGATAATACAGAAAAATCTCTATGGAAAAAATGTGGCTATTCGGAAATTAGAATGTGTTGCCCGTGCTCCCAAAATGATAGTGAGTCGTCCAAAGAATTGCATAGAAAAACTGCAGAGGCAGAAAGTACGAAGAACACCGGGCTCATTTTCATTTGCCAAAAACTGTGATGACTGCTATCCTATTTTTACTTTATCAAACCATGTTTTTTGGAAAATATTTACACGAGAAAACTCGAAATGCAAATTAAAGTTTTAATAACGATATATGGGCAAGATTGCCAAAAAAAAACACTTTCATTCGGCTACACACCCCCATGAGGGCCAGAGAGACCTATCCTTTACCTCTAACATTTAAAAATAATTAGGATATTCTTTATCACAGGCCCCGCAGTTTGTAAAATGTAATTATGCACTTGCCTCGAGTTCCTGGAATTCAACCCGCTGGTTTTCTTATCTGCGAGCTAGTTTGATTTTAAATTTCAGAAAGCATCACTTTTTCTATCTCCCGGAATAATCAAAAATTGTTATTTTTTCTACATTTAATATTTTTTGTTTTTGGAGGTTAATTTAATATACCGCCAGATGAGCAAGAAGAACATGCAACCAAATTATCAAAGCTAATTTTTTTGCTATGGAGTGAGATAGGCGGTCCTATGGTCAAGCACCTTGGATATTGTAACTGTAACTGACTGACTCCGAGTATCGCCACAAAAAAACCTTTTAGTGTAACTTGCTGATACACGGATGCCTCAAGGATGCACGCCAGGGTGGGTGTAGGCAAAATAGACCCTCAATAAGCTTATACAAGCACTACTTCTATTTTCAGTGTTGGATAATTGCAATATCTAAGTGTGCTGAGGCTATAAAGGGTTAAAACGAGGGTTAAGAAATGCAAGAATATACTTCTAATCTGACAGTCAGGCGCGGTTTAAGGGCCTAATAGTCTACATTATAACCTCTAAGCTAACATTAGAATATCATACGGCACTTGAGAACCAACCCCGGAGTAATCACGTAACGTTAACATGGATGTGATGGTATAAGGGGATACCCGGTAACCAACCGGCAGATCGCCTTGCCAAAATTGTAACCAAACGCCTTCTTATAGAACAGAACAGTCTTCCAGCGGAGTCATTAGGAGCCAACTGAAGTCTTTGAGATTCAGCTCCCGGGCTCAGAAAGCCCAAAAGATTTGTTAATCTCTAGGAAAACAGAGATAGATCGTTGCTGCTGCCACGAGACATTATCTCTTGAGATATCACCTCACAAACATCGGGGTAGTTAACGATTACATGTGTCGCCTTTGCTTAGAGGAAGAAGAGGTATTACAACACGTACTCTGCTGGTGCGAGGCTGCTCTGCGCTCGGAAAAACTGTGTTGACACCTCGCCAGATCACGGAGCTAAAACCTGATAGGGTTCTTTGGCAAACTTCCCCTTTCAAACTGTAGACTATAGCACAATAGAGCTGCTTGGTCGCGGTTTATACAATAATTTGAAATATCAGAAAACTTCCGGTTTGACCAGAAGTCACTGTAATTGTTAATTTTAAATAGAACAGTTTGTATATTTTTATTTACGGTATTATTTTACCTTCTGTGGTGATCGCCTTCATCAATTTTAACGTTGTGGCATTGTTGTGACTTTATTTATGAAAGGATTTCAAAAATTTTAATACCATACATTCTAAATATGTAGGTATTTATTAATTTCTTCAAAAATTGAGATAATTTTTATGGTTGAAATATATGTACGGTCGCCGACAAAAATAAAGCCCAGGGCTTACGATATTTAATATTTTTGTGTGTGGACAATGTGATAAACAATAATTTATCGACCAACAGTGTTTTACGTTGTAGGGATGCCAAACTCTATTTATTACTTTCTTACAAAATGTATCTCGAGACCAGGAGTTATCTTTGCCGGCGAGCGTACATCATGTATGCAAATTAAACCTGTAATACTGTAAGTAAATTTAAAAAATAAAACAGTTATTAACAATCTATTATTGAAATTTGAATTTCATTTTTAATTATCATTTCTACAGTTCATATGCGAAATTAGGTACCTACATAAATTAGATTATTTCGAAACGGTCAAATATATTTTGCAAATTTAATGAACGAATTCATCTTTTTTTATATGTAAAACAAGAACTAGATTAGTTCCATTCGGTACTCAGCAGGATATGACCGGCTCCCCACGGACATCCCCACTTAAATTAATCTTCCACGGGGCATTAACACACAAAATTATACTAAATTTGACTAAAATAACGATAAAAATTGAAATTTTTCATTCATAATTGGTATAATGAAGTTTACTCACCATCGTCGCAAGGTGGGTTATCACAAACCAATTTGGGAAGACTGCAATTTTTTCCTTGCCATTTTTCTGGACAATGGCAATAATAATCCGCAGGTGTATTAAAGCATGGTGCTTTGTTTTCGCAAGGATCTGGATTGCAATGGTCGTAATCATTCTGCAAAGAAAAATTAATTATTATACGTTAATAGTGAAAATTATAGATATATATTTTTTTAAGCATGCTTATAAACAAACGCCCGAAGAAGAGACGCCCTAACACTTGACACCTGTCACTTAAACAACTTCATTGAAATGTGTCCGATTATCTTACTAAATATCCCTACAGGCGCTCATGTCCGTATTTATTACCTACTTACACGTACTAAATGAGTATTTGCCGCGAGAAGTAAGAAAATGTTGATGATTACTTTAATAGCTCGTCTACATTGTTCGTGATATTCTGAAAAAGTTTTATTTACCTCGCATTCGTGTCCTGTGAAACCAACAGGACAAATGCATCTGTAGCCATTTACTTGATCGACGCATTCTCCGCCATTTTTGCAAGGATTGGAAGCGCAATCATCAATATCCGTTGCGCAATCTCGACCTGTAATGAAAAATTGCAATCAGATAATTGGTAATCTAAATTAGTATCCGTTTTTGATCTTCATTACGTGATTTTAAACCTTTAATACTCGACATCGAAACGGTTTTTTTAACGAGATCGACATAGTTTACGATTATAGATCAGAACAAGATAAGTGTTCTTTCTTTTGATGCGAATTTACAATGATTCGTGTAAGTATCTGAATCGTTCTGAAATTCTTCGTGCGAAACGTGGAATAAGAATGTGTCATTAAAACCGTAGTTGACGTGCGAATGTTATCATAAAGTACTTCCACAGTATCTTACCCTTTATTTAACGTTTAATCATTCGCTCCTATTGCTTTAAGAGTGTAATGATATAAAGTAAGATGCAATAGATTTTGCAAGAGCTTATAAATAATCGAGTAGTTCACGACTTAGGATAAAATTGGAAATTGTACAATTATAGGTAAGACGCTCCTTCGACTTTTGATATTTAGCACGTGGGATCCAATTACCTGTGAATCCAGGAAGACAGGCGCAGTGGTAGTCGTTAACTAAATCGATGCATGTAGCACCATGCTGGCATTGTCCGACACAGTCGTTCATATTTTGATCGCAGTTTTTTCCCATCCATCCCACTCTGCACTTGCAGTGGTAATCGCCATCTAAATTTGAACAAGACAAGGCATTTACGCAAGGATTCGTTAAGCATTCGTCGGCATCTGAAAGATTCTGAGTTAATACATTCACGAAATCGATTTTTTTATACTAACCAAATTGGCAAATGTTTCCTTCCCAAGCCGCTGTACACTTACAAGAGAAGGCATCTTCAAGATCTATACAAGTACCTCCATGTTGACAAGGATAAGATGCGCATTCGTCAATGTCTAAAATAAAGAAAATTCTTAATTCTGCGTTCCGCATCATTACGAAAGCTGTATATGGTAAAGTAATTCCCGGAAGAACGCATGCATGAAAAAAAATTGTCTCATTACCTCGTCGAATAAATTATATAAAAACAAGTAATAAAAGATTCTATAAATAAATCAACTTTGCCTATTAAACCAATTCTTGCAAGACCAGGTAAAACTAAAAAACGAGTTTTTAATGTTTCTAAGATACTACTCGGAATCTTGACAAAGAATCTCAAGTGCCGAGTTAATGACTCGCATTCGTCTGCAAGTTAAGATGTCAACTCGGTTCGTTATTAATTGGCTTTTTGTTTTAAACGACAATTAAAATCAAACGATTGATTTGTTAATGTTACCTTTTTGACGTAAGACAAAAAATCCTCTTTTTCTTCAACAAAAGAAGTCTAATTTTTTTGTGATTAAGCGATACAGAAATTGAATTTTATTCAATTAAAAAGTACTTTTTTAAAGATAAGTTATGAGGCTCATTTAATGTTAAAAATGTCATCAGCTCGAAGAACGATAAATTATCGTTCTGCATCCCGCTGCTTATAAATTTGCATAAAACCTAATGTGCCTTATTACTCAAAACGATACCTCAGCTTTAATAGCGTTTTAATTCTTCAAAAACGTTATCTTTTGTATATGTTTTATACCCAATTTCATTTTTTATTACTTATTTAACTAAGGAAATTAAAATACCAACCATCTTTAACATAAATCTCTCACCTAATACTTTTAAAGTGGACTATGTTTGTATATACGAACTCTGGAAATTCTTATGGAAGCCACTTGTCCTATCGAAAAGTGGCGATAGAGTTTATGCAGAAGGTTAGAGAAAAAAAAATACCTGGGAAAACGAAATTTATCAGTGGATAAAACGGTATTCGTGTGAATTATATGTTAATCGTGCATGTTAAAACTGCATTTTTTTGTCTAAAGCAATTAAACGTAATGTCAGGCATTTTGAACAACACCACGGGAGGTCAAAAACGCTTCTAATCATAAGTTAACTGAAAATTAACATTAGTATTGGCTTCGTAAATTTATTTACGTTAAACGGTGATGGATCATTAAACTGGGCACAACGTACACACAAACAACTCCGCACCATTTATTATATTTTCGTCTAAATTTTATTATAACGTAATATATAATAAAAGTAAAAGAAGTTAATACGTTGTCGAGTACCGCCTCTTGGTGAGACGCCATTAAAACTATAAAGGTCAGTTATTTTCTAAGAACCTAAATTAATTGAGTTTTTTCTTGATGGTCTAAAACGTTTTCAACCAGCGACCATAATGAATCTTGTCCCGACTTCTTCAGTAAGTAGTAGTTATCTACTGTTGAAGCCACTATATTTGTTAAAATGTTTAATTTAGTATTTTCTCATTTTTTTTTGTTAATTTCACGTCTACCTGGAAAACACGAAAATATAAATTTTAAAACGTCTGAGCTTTTGAATTTGAATCTTGTAGCTGATTAAAGAAGAGCGTAAAAACGGTTGAGGTTCCGCTCAAATAACACTTTTTCTTTCAAAAGCGTTTATTAATAAGACCCAAGAAAAAAAAATAAATAAGATGGTATGACTCGGTAAAATTGGTCGACTAGTAATGTTGTAATTAATTTGTAATGGATGAACGATAACATGTCACAAATTTATTCTAACACAACAATATTATGGATAAAGAAAAGAACATTAATTTTTTAGTGCTTTAATAATTAGCGTAATTTCCATTAATCGTTAGTTGTTTTTATTGAATAATTTAACTACTAACTGTCTTATCGCAATTATGCCATAGATATTTCAATTATGTTGGAATAAATTGAAAACGGTGATGATAACAAATTGGGCGCATTAAATTTGCTATGGGAAACACTGAGAATTACTGATTGTGTAGGTCGGTCATAAAAATTATTAATTGCGCTCTAGGTTAAGATAAAAATTAATCTATCTTGTTTCACGAGACATTAATGATTGTGCAAATATTCAAAAAATTAGGAAATTGAAATTAATCATTTCCTGCTTTAACAATAAAATTGTTAAACATTAATTAGTAATGGCGTTTAAGACAAAAGTAGTAGTAGTAGTAGTAGTAAAATCAAACTTTTTTCAAATTAATTACTTAAACGTCCTACTATAGTGTATAAAATTCAGCAACAGATGTTTTCACTAATTGACCATCTTCAATTAGTTACTGATTTTATCACAACCATCTAAACGCGAATTTTACGTTTTAAATCGTTCACTTACTTGCCGACATTTTATTTTCTTCCCTATTTATATGTGCTGTCTGTAAAAGTTTATTGCCATCATCTCAACTAAAAAAATCTGAAAAATGGAGTTAAGTTGGAGTGATTATTATTATTATCATTTTATATTTCAAACAATCTGTTGTTAAATAAAAAAAATTAAATTTGGCAGTATAAAGCCGCGTTTATACCAAAGTTGGCAACTAAAAGTTACTCTTCTCACATTAGAGCAACAAGTGTAGAAAACTAAAAAGTTGATCTTCTTGAGAAGTGCAAAACTTGTTGCCATAGAATAGGCACGAAAGGTTCTCACCTAGTAGGCAGTATTGTCAAGATGTTGGACGATAAAGATGCAATTATTGCCGCGGCTGCCTGTGTCATCATAGTCAACCACTGTCCAAGAGGTCCCCGAAGACATTGGGTGAGAGCCTTGTTGCAGGCTAGAATATAGGTAGAGGAAGATTGAAATGTAAAGAACCTGTCACGTGAGTCAGTTTGCGCGAACGATTAATTTGACCTTCAATTCAGTAGCGGCGTAAACATTTGTTTAAACGTAAGGTAGGGTTTGATCGAGGAAGTGTTAAAACGAGATCAAATTTTGAAACACTCTTAAACGCAAATCATAAAATATACCTTACTATAAATGCATTTATTGAATTAGGTTACAATTTGAATAAAACAACAAACGAAATTACGAAATACACTTCCTTGTTCCCCTTAATGTGACTAGTAGACTCGTCCGTTTCATTTTCGTTCACGGCGCAGGTCACGTGACAGGTTCTTTACATTTCAATCTTCCTCTGCAGTGGTAGTGACATGTTAGCCGATCTTCGACAAGAGGACGTAGATGCGTTGAGTGGTGAGCTGAGGTGCGACGGAGGTGTCAAAAACTTTCTGAAAATGAGCAGTAGTGACTTTGAGTATTAGATTTGAATGAGTAGGGCGGAGAAATGTTAGGGTTCCACGTCCTCGCGCAGCAACAAATCTTCCACTTTTAATTATCAACTTTCTTTGATTTTCACCGACACTTTCACCGAAATCAAAATTTTGTGGAAGGCTCGTCTTTCCAAAATGAAAGACCTGTATTTTATAGAAAAAGCAACAAACTGCTCATAGAAAACTTAGTGGAAGATTTTGGTGTAAACGCAGCTTTAGTTTGATTAAATAACCAAAATAAAATAAAACTACATGGGTTGGTTAATTCGCCTTTTTTTTAGTTTGGATTTTTTATAACGGAAGTGTGATTAAATTTTGGAGAAAATCGGGCTGAATACAAAACACGGGGGATATTGAAGATTTGACTAAATATAAAAAATGGTAGAAAAGTAGAAAGACCAACAAATCTAAACCAAGAACCTTTTGAACGGCAAAATTTAAAATAAATAGTAGAAAAAATTGCACATGGGGCTTTGGGTAAAAAGAAGAAAATTGGAAATAATCCAACTAAACACAATTATAAATTTTATTAGTATATGAAAAGCACTATAACAAAAATCTCCAGAAAAACGAGTAACATTGAGAACAAAGAAAAAACAACGATTCCAAAGGAAGATGTATGAGGTAAAATAGTATATGAATTCAACTGGCAAATTTTTTCATGGTATTAATCGAAAAATCTGAAAATACAGTGAGCTTATACTCACTTAATACTTCTCGAGACTAACTACTCAGAAATTTTTCTTTCTAAATTCGTCAAAATTGATGATAGCTTAGCTATTGACACACGTGTCCGAGTATGGTTTTGGTGCAGTTTTTTGGTGTTTTCCCTTTTGCTACAGATAGGGGCTGCAGTTTAGAGTTCCATTCCTTTGATCAACATTTTAAGGCAAACTTCATAAATGTTACGTACCAATAAATGTGATCACTTTTTGGTACATTTTGTGACTTGAGATGAAAATCATGAAGAACACTAACATTATTATCTTCCGGGTTGAGCCGTGTTCGTCCTTCCTTCCTATGTTCTCTGCTTGACGTTTCACTAACCATGCTGTTAGCTTCTTCAGAAGTTACTCTAAAGACTGATGTTGTTGTCTTCTGCTCCTCGTTATATACCTATGTTCCGCTACGGTTGTCGATCAGTGACGGGTGGTTGGTTTTCGATGGTTGGTTGATCTTCTGTTTGGTGTTGACTAATTTTGTGGTGACATTTGTTTTCTTTGTTTTTGTTTCCACGTGTTGCTTAATCGGTAACCATCTTCTCGATTGAAGTTATGAGAAGACATATCAGAGCTAGCAAGAATCTGTCTGAATACAACTTACTTTCTATGGAACGGAGATTTTTACGAACAAAAATCAGGTGCAGCCATGGGATCACCATTATCACCGGTTATTGGGAATATCTTTATGAAAGCATTCGAGCAAGAAGCCATTCAATCCAGCGAAAAGAAACCGAAATGCTGGTTCAGATACGTGGACGATACCTTTGTCATATGGCCTCATGGGAAAGAAGCACTTACTGTATTTCTAAACCACCTCAACACTCAGCACGAAAAGATCAAGTTTACCATGGAGACAGAAGAGAATAAGGAGCTTTCCTTCCTGGATGTTCTAGTGAAACGAGGGGATAACAACAAGTTGGCTCATAGTGTATATCGTAAAAGACACACACCGACCGATACCTCCATGCCACATCACACCATCATCCACAGCAGAAGCGGTCTCTAATCAAAACTTTATTGCATAGAGCTAACAAGATTCCTGACGAGGTTCACAAGGCAGAAGAACTTCGACACGTCCAACAAGCCCTAATGAAGAACGGCTATACCAGAAAAGAAGTAAGAGCCGCCTGTCGCAGGAAATCCGAAAAAGAGAAGGAACCTACGCTCGTTTGCCATTCATTGCTGGAGTAACTGACAAATTAAGAAAATCATTGGAGAAGAAGAATATCGGTGTCAAGTTTGGAACGGTTAGAAAAATCCAGCCACTACTACCTTCTAATAAAGATAACCTGCCGAAACTCTCAACAAAAGGGTTCACCAAATTGACTGTTCATGTGGAAAGGTCTACAAACAAAAAAAAAAAAAAAAAAAAAAAAAAAAAAAAAAAAAAAAAAAAAAAAAAAAAAAAAAAAAAAAAAAAAAAAAAAAAAAAAAAAAAAAAAAAAAAAAAAAAAAAAAAAAAAAAAAAAAAAAAAACCAAAAAAAAAAAAAAAAAAAAAAAAAAAAAACCCCTAAAAATTAAAAAAAAAAAAAAAAAAAAAAAAAAAAAATATTTACACATAAAAAAAAACAAAAAAAAAACACTACACAAAAAAAAAAAAAAAAACAAAAACAAAAAAAAAAAAAACAAAAAAAAAAAAAAAAACCAACCACCAAAAACAAACCACCACCTCACTTCTCTCCCAACCGTAGCGGAACATAGGTATATAACGAGGAGCAGAAGACAACAATATCAGTCTTTAGAGTAACTTCTGAAGAAGCTAACAGCATGGTTAGCTTAGCGAAACGTCAAGCAGAGAACGTAGGAAGATAATAATCTTAGTGACAACAGCCGCGAAAGCTTACATTCATAAATCATGAAGAACAATTGTGACGGTCTGGGCAATAGTTGTTGGAAAAGACAAAAACCCACAAAAAAGAAAATTATCACTGGAATATACTGATTCACAACTCCTACGGTTTTTTTAATAACTGGTGAAGCATCATAGCTGAAAAATTCTGTGTAGCAATGGATAATATATTTTAAAAAAAATGCAGCCGGAAATCAACCCTTTCGGTTTACTAACGGATATTATTGCCCTACAACGCCCGCCCAAATGTCGCATATGTTGCTGTGAAATGATTTGATGATTTGGACATTGATTATTATCTTTTCAAACATCTTTATCATTTCCTTAAAAAAAATTGTTCAGAAATTAGTATGAGTTTAAATTTTTGTGTCCTTGAGTCGCGAACTTCAGGATTTCATAGTGACAGTATACGAGGTATGTCTCAGAATTATTGAGAATGCTCTATTCTGGTCTACTTTACTCAGTTTTCTGTTAATGAGTGGCGCGATGTGTTTACCGTTAAGTTCCAATATTACAATTAAATTTTACTAGGAAGAATTGCTTCAGAGACACTACAATGTTAACAGCACAAGTTTTTAGAGGTGATCGCGGAGCCATTGAAGGTAGTAATCACTCATGAAGGCAGTAGACGTTGAAAACCGATGTAAACCTGGCAAAGTGTGTTAGCACGAAGCAAACGGTTGACAGTCAAAACGATTGGTCATAAAGTCAGCTAAAGTGGGGATCTCATCAGCCCTCTTCTATCATATTTTGAATACTAACCTCCCCCATAGTTCTCTATTTTTTTCCGTCGTGCGACTCTCTGTGCCCAGCCGCTCTTTTAAGACCATCCGACCACTTCATCATGGGTCTACCTCTGTTTCGAGTTTCCCCCCATGGTCTTTATCTTATATTTTGTTGCATATATAGTGAATTATTTATTATAAGGAATCAACTCTCAGTCAAAAGTTTCCTTTCTATGAAGAATGCAAATACATCGCAGCTGACTTCGCGATACCGTCGAAAAAGAACTTTTACAAAAAACAAAGCGTCGATTCGTTTCTTCTGAATTCAAATTGTGACACAAACATTCGTTCTTCTCATCGCCTATAATGAATTAATTATTGTTAGCAATTAACTCCCAGTCAAAAAGTCTTCCTGGTAATTTGTGAAGCATCCAAATACGTCGCAGCTGAGGTCGTGACATCGTTGAAAAAAAATTGTTTATGGAAAACAAAACTTTCTGGATTCCTCTATTCTGAATCCAAATCTTGGGTCAAACATTCGATTTCTTATCGCTTATATACCCTACAGTGAATTATTTATTATAAGAAACCAATTAATATTCGCGACATCGTTGAAAAAGGATAATTTTTTCTGAATTCCTCTCTTCTGAATCCAAATTGTGACACAAACATTCGTTCTTCTCATCGCCTATAATGAATTAATTATTGTTAGCAATTAACTCCCAGTCAAAAAGTCTTCCTGTTAATTTGTGAAGCATCCAAATACGTCGCAGCTGAGGTCGTGACATCGTTGAAAAAAAAATTGTTTATGGAAAACAAAACTTTCTGGATTCCTCTATTCTAAATCCAAATCTTGGGTCAAACATTCGATTTCTTATCGCTTATATACCCTACAGTGAATTATTTATTATAAGAAATCAATTAATATTCGCGACATCGTTGAAAAAGGACAATTTTCTGGATTCCTCTCTTCTGAATCCAATGTGACACAAACATTCGTTCTTCTCATCGCCTATAATGAATTAATTATTGTTAGCAATTAACTCCCAGTCAAAGTCTTCCTGGTAATTTGTGAAGCATCCAAATACGTCGCAGCTGAGGTCCTGACATCGTTGAAAAAACAACTTTTATGGAAAACAAAACTTTCTGGATTCCTCTATTCTGAATCCAAATATTGAGTCAAACATTCGATTTCTTATCGCTTATATACCCTACAGTGAATTATTTTTTATAAGAAATCAATTAATATTCGCGACATCGTTGAAAAAGGACAATTTTTTCTGGATTCCTCTCTTCTGAATCCAAATTGTGAGTCAAACATTCGTTCTTCTCATCCCCTATAGTGAATTATTTATTGTAGGAAAACTACCAGTCAAAACAAAAGGTAAATTATGAAGCATACGAATACATTGTAGCTGAAGTCGCGACGTCGTTGAAAAAAACATTTATAGAAAACAATACGTTCTGGATTTCTCTCTTCTGAATCCAAATTTTGTGTCAAACATTGAATTTCTGATCGCTTATATTTCCTATAATGAATTATTTATTATAAGAAATCAACTAATATTCAAAAGCTGACTTCGCGACATCGTTGAAAGAAAACTTTTTATAAAATTTCTGGATTCTGGAATCCAAATTGTGAGTCAAAAATTCGTTCCTTTCATAGCCTATATATTATGTAGTGAATTATTTATAAATTATAAATAAAAAGGTATATAATTATAAACTTTTCTCAAAAGAAAGACAACAAAAAATCAAATCCAAATGCATTTCGTAATCTGTTTGACGCTCACTTTTAATAATCCTATCTAAAATTGCAAACTGGTCTAACTTACGGTACTGAGAATTTCTTTTACTACCTCTAACGATAAAGGCGCAATAAACGTTAACGTAGTCATAAAATAACTTTGAATTAAGACATTAGAAAACGTAAGTGACTACGTATCACTACAACCTCACCTAATTCATTAACATATTCTTGCGATTAAATAGCGCAATGTGAATTCATCATGCTCTCACAATAAAGATAAATCGGTCTTTACTGAACTCCATAACTGTTTTACCGTATCTAACAACAGTTATTTAGTTTTATGTGTGTATTATTTAGAAGAAAAATTTAATATTTGAAAAATGAAACAAAAACGCCTACTTAAATATAAACGCGCGCCATATTTAAAATATTCAAGAAGCATGGGCCCCATATACTTAGTGTTGATTAAAACTTTTAATTGTAATAATAAAATTTTTTTAATTAAAAACCTCGACGTTAAATTACAGGATTTTTTTTACGTTTGCATAATAAAAACTGCCAGCGATTTTTATTTCAAAGTTGATTAATAAGCAATTAAACGGTATCCAAAAAATATATATTTACTTTCTAACGAGAGTATATGTAGTTATGAAGAGATAGAACAATGTTCATGTTGTATAGGTGGCAACGGTGGAATGCGAGGTCAAAGGTGAAGAGCAGCACTGTAGTCCGTCCATAATTAAGTCTCCCCGCAATCGCAAAGCTCCCTGCCAGTAATAGATATAATAACGGGGCGGGGGAGAAAGGTAATTGCCAGGTACGGGCTGATTTATACTGACCGGTTGGGCTTCTATTTTTATACATCTGTAGTCTATTAATTCACTCCACAATCTGCTTAGTCCTAAATTCTTAACTAATATTTTTTAGCTGGAAATCAGTTTTTAGATGTTTATCTGTTAGAATACCGATTATTAATATTAATTGGATTTTATGTGTAGGTGAGAAGTGATATTTCGCTTTTTAATTAGATGCGCTTATAATTATTGCCCGTTTTTTCTCCGCAATATTTAATTACTATGAGGAGCTTAGAATTATGGTTTTAAACGTGAAAGAAGCTTTTCTTACCAATAGAGCAAGTGGAACCTGTCCATCCGGGGAGCGCATTCACAAGAGAAAGATCCACCAGCCTCCATACAAGTACCACCGTGCTGACAAGGCGCTGGTGCACAAGGGTTGTCCACCACTTCACAATTGATACCGGAGAATCCTTCAGGACATGTGCACAAATGCGCGTCGGGTGCTGTATTTTCGCAGGTTCCACCATTTAGGCAAGGTTCGTGCGTTCCGCAGTAATTTAAATCTGAAATTTAATTAAAATGACGATAAATATGTTTGAAGGCATGATATTAAAAAAATGAATCGTGATCAAAATTCAATAATAAATCTTTTCCTTCTATTCAAGAGAAATAATAGGTGTAGGAACAATAACCGTCAGTATAGTTCCTTTGCATCTATTCACACTTAAGCGATCTAGTTCTGTAAGTGTGAATGCATGTAAGTGCCCCATATTCTGGGCGTCAAAATGTTATATTATCTACAACCATGGTAACATTCACACCGTGATCCATTCAAATTAATAAAATTTTCAAATCCAAAACGACACAATTTTGATTATCGCAATATCTTTCTTAATTGAAAAACAATTTTCTCAAAAAAACAATCATAACCAACAATGTGTTTCCCAATATTTACAAAACCAATATGAGAGAACTTTGTAGGAACCTAATGCCTTTTAGGGTAAGTGGCTGCGGATTCACAAACGTTGAAAAACTTAAATTTAGAAAACGTATTGTTTTACTAGAAGTGAAAGCGATACTTTTTATGACGATTTTGTAAGCTAAATAAAACATGCTATCTTTTTCTTTAAACGTCGTTTATATACAGAAGAAAGAAAATTTGGCATACATTTATTATAAGCAACATACTTTTTACGTTCGCTCAGAACGGCAAAAAATACTTTTAGTTCTTCTGCCAATTGCAACCGTCTGTCTACAAAAAAGAGCGTCAAAAAATAGTAGGCAAAAATCTAAGTTTACTGCGACGTTTGAAGAAAAGATTTTTTTTTCTATACTGAATATTTGATGCGAACAAATTTTTGTTTAAGGTAAGCCCTTTTATCGGTTGTTCAACAATATCTCAATTTTTTCAAAATGTACTTACGTCAAAAACTGTGCGGTAACCAAATTTAGACTTTTCCCCATTATTATGATTTACCTATCGATTTTCGTAATTACCAGATAAAGAGATATAAAAAACAAACTGACTGGAAAGAAGACATACAAAGAAACGGTTTAAAACAAGAGGTTCCAAATTATAAATTTTGAAATTTAATTTCAACAATCAATTTTAAATTGATTTAGATACAGCTTTAAAACCCAATTATGGGCGGGAACAGCCAAATACAACAACAGTAAAAATAACTAAATAGCTAGACAGACGATATAAACGCGAAAGTAATTAGTCTTAGGTGATACGATCAAGTAATACAGGAACTATAATACATACAGAGTGACCCACCGAAAACGAAACACGCCGTTTTTGGAGCGATCTAACACATTCAAAAATAACGGTGGGACGCGTCAATTTTATTTGGAGGGACATCTTCCGAAGACAAAGTTGACCCCAAAATATCAACGGGGTGGCCCCGGTAGCCCCCATGTCGAAAATCTTAAATGGCATAATGGGTTTTAATTCTCTGTATAGTTATGTATATGCATCTTACATCGGTCAGGTTGCCCAAAGACCCCGGACAGCCCTATTTTTGAAAATAAAAGTCAGAAAATACTGCAATATGGTCTAGAATGCCAATTCATTCATTCATTTGCCCTGACAAATGAATAGTGCCCGGCAGCCCTCATCTCGAAAATCTCAATTTATATTAAAGGAGCAATGAAGTTAATTACTTCAGATGATACCTTGGCACAGGCTGATGAGGATACGATTGCTGAGCTTTTAAAAAGCACCCCAGTCCCTCTCGTGAACTACATTTCCCAGAATTCACCCCATTGAGACAGAAACACTAACGGTAAATGAAGACGATGTGAAAAATTACATTAATGCCTTTGCAGCAGGATCCGCAGGAGGCCTAGATGGTTTAAGACCCCAGTACCTCAAGGACATAATTTCAGTATCCGCTGGAGACCCTGGTCATCGAGCACTAACCACAATTACAAAGTTATGCAAGATCCGCAGGAGGCCTAGATGGTTTAAGATCCCAGTACCTCAAGGACATAATTTCAGTATCCGCTGGAGACCCTGGTCATCGAACACTAACCACAATTACAAAGTTATGCAATTTTCTTTTAGATGGAAAACTTCCGTCGGAATTTTGTAAATTATTTTATGGTGCTTCACTTTGTGCACTCAGGAAGAAGGATGGTGGGTTAAGACCTATAGCAGTCGGGAATACTTTTACACGTCTTACTTCCAAAATGCGGCCAAACACACACGAAACTACCTAAACTCTTACCTTCTTCCACATCAATTCGGAATATCTGCCAATTTAGGCTGCGAAACGATAATTCATTCTGTACGAACTTTTATCCATTCTACAAATAATGCCGGAAAAGTGTTCCTCAAAGTCGACTTTCGTAATGCATTTAACTGCGTGGAACGGGACATCATTTTAAATGAAGTTTCGAATCATGCCCGTTTCTCAACCAGTGCTACAGATTACCTTCCAACCTCTGCTTTCAGGATCATGTCATTTCTTCAGTTGTCGGTGCACAACAAGGAGACCCCTGTGGTCCAATGATTTTCAGTCTCGCTATCCATCCCATCGTTTTACAAATGAAATCCGAGCTCAATCTTTGGTATCTCGATGATGCGACCCTGGCAGGAGACCCAGATACAGTTTTGGAGGATTTCCAAAAATAATACTGGAAGCTAAAAAAATTGGTCTGGAAGTGAATTCAGAGAAATGTGAACTTTTTCCAATTGGCAATCCACTCAGTCAGCATGTCTTACAAAACTTTGACGAATTTGCCCCAGGAATAAAAATACTAACATCAGAAAATTTATCGCTTCTGGGATCACCCTTTCAATTCAGACTTTCCGAAGTTACACAGAAGAGAAATCAAAATCAATCATAATCTCTTTGCGAGAGTTTCTAATTTAAATGCTCATATTGCGTATATTTTAATCAAGAATTGTCTGTACATCCCGAAGTTCACGTTTCTTTTAAGAACAAGCCGTTCTGGAAATTTCTGGATGTTATAGCTAAGATTGACCTCTCGATGAATTCCTGCTTAGAAAACATTCTCAATTTGGAACTTGAAGAAACTCAATGGACTTTGGCCTCTCTGCCTATATCTCGGGGTGGTCTAGGTGTGAGATAAATCGCAGACATCGCGCTTCCTGCATTCCTTTCATCAGTCAAACTGTTATCTACTCTAAACAGGACTCAGGATATAGTTTCTGAACTCTATTTTCTTGATGAAGCTACCAAAGCATGGAAATCCTGTCACGATGATTTCATTTCACCAGTCACTAACTCTCAGAAAATTTGGGATAATTTGAATATTACCAAAATCATAAATGATAAACTGAACTTCACTAATGACGTGGACCGCGCACGATTTATTGCAATTTAGTCTCCAGAATCAGGGGCGTGGCTTCATACAATTCCTTCACGAAATATTGGATCAATTTTGGATAATCAATTTTTCAGGACCTGTGTTGGGATTAGACTTGGTTGCAAACTTTTCCAAACTCATTTATGTGAATGTGGAAACACAGCTGACGAGTTTGGTTTACATGGTTTGAGCAGCAGCAAAAGCAAAGGTCGATTCTCCAGGCATACTGAACTGAATTCAATAGTCAAAAAATCTTTAGCCTCAATCCACGTAAACGCTACCACGGAACCAGTCGGCCTTAGCCGTGACGATGGAAACCGACCTGATGGAGTGACTTTCGTTCCTTGGAAGAAAGGACAACGATTAATTTGGGACGTAACTTGTGTAGATACTCTTGCTGCAAGTTATCTGTCACAAACAGTTTCCAAAGCCGGACTAGCAGCAGAAGCGGCCTGCAAGCGTAAGCACAGCAAATACGAGAACCTGAAATCAGCAAACTTTCTATTCAAAGGACTCGCTTTTGAAACATTTGGACCATGGTGTCAAGAAGCCCATTCTTTCTTGGACACCCTAGGATCTATGCTCAACAAAGAAACTGGCGACCCCAAAGCAAAATTTTTCCTATACGTATCAACGGATCTCCTTAGCAATACAACGTGGAAACGCTGCCAGTGTTCAAGGCACCTTACCTCAGTTGGTACCCATGGATGAATATAATAATTTATAGTTCTTTTACCTTAGTTTAAAGATATAGTTGTTTTAATTGTAAATGAAATAACTGTCTGTCATTTATTTAAACTATTTTACCTAATTAATACTGATTATCACGGAAATTACATAAAATAAATATACTAAGTGACATAGAAAGAAGAACACCCAGTAATAATGAATATTTTGTAAATTTTTTTTTTGGGAATATATTTGTTTATATTAAGATAAAAAACGATCAGTTTTTCAGCCATGTTACCCTAGCGGTTATTTTGTTAACCTCATTAAAAACCCTTACGATTAAGTAGCCCTAAAACAATGAATTAAGCATTTGTAAGTACAGTTGTCATTTAAGCGATTTAAATTGCATTTCAAAGAGCTTCTTTAATTCAATCACAATGCCTCCAGTGCGAAGACGCCATAATTTTCGGCAATTAAGCGAGTTTGATAGGGGTAGAATTGTGGGATTGCATGAGGCTGGTTTGTCTATGAGAGATATAGCCGCTAGAACGCAACGGAGTTTAAACACTGTGGCAGTCTGTGTTCGGGCATGGAACCAAGAGGGCCGTACACGAAGAGCGAGAGGTACAGGACGTCGTCGAAGAACCACAGAACGCGAAGATCGCCGTCTTAGACTATTGGCTTTACGGGACCGCTTCTCTTCTACACGGGCGATTGCGGACCAGTGGTTTGAAGAACATGGAAGACCGATTGGGATGCGAACCGTTTATAGACGGATAAGAACCTTTGGGCTCTTTTCATACCGTCCCCTTTTTGTGCTACCACTGACTCCAGAGCATCGACGTTATCGTCTAGCGTGGTGTAGAGAACGGGCAAATTGGGACCAAGAATGGAATTCAATTGTCTTTAGTGATGAATCCAGATTCTGTTTGGGTATGCATGACGGTCGTGCAAGGGTGAGAAGACGGCGCGGTGAAAGACAAGATCCCCAATTTTCTGTGAATAGGCATGTGCACCACACAGTTGGAGTTATGGTATGGGGAGCTATTGCTATTGGAAGTAGGTCACCTTTGGTCTTCATTAGAGGTAACATGACCGCTGCGTGCTACATCCAGGAGGTCGTAGACCCCAATATTGTACCTTATGTTCAGACCATCCCAACACATTCCAACAAGACAACGCACGACCTCATGTTGCTAGGGTTTCTTTGGCTCATTTTGAGGCCAATCAAATTGCTTTGTTGCCTTGGCCACCAAGATCTCCTGATCTTTCGCCCATCGAGCACGTCTGGGATATTATGGGAAGAAGATTACTCAATTTACCTCACCCTGCACAAACTCTAGCGGCTTTGCAGCATCAGTTACGGATAGCATAGGATGAGATACCTCAAGAAGAAATCGATCACCTCATTAGAAGTATGCCCAGACGTGTTAATGAGTGCACAAGACATCGTGGTGGAGCAACACATTATTAAGTTTTTTGAAGAAGTTAACAGTTTAATTTTTTACTAATCTAATTCGTATACACTAGTATACCAAAAATTGTTCAAATAAATTCATTATTACTGGGTGTTCTTCTTTCTATGTCACTTAGTATATTATTATTGTTGTAAATTTATAAAGTCATTTAAAAACATAGAAACATAAGGTCGTTCTATTTAAATTAACAGGGGTATGTTTTTCAAATTTTAAATTCACTTGATTCACCTTACGTAAATCACCCTGTATGAAATTGAAGAATTGTTTAATTAGACTTCGGGCTTAATCGGTCAAACCACAAAGGCAGTTTAGAGAAGAAATTTTTTCATTTGAAAATTACATTTTTCGAGATAAACAACAACTTTTTCAAAATACGATATTTTTAACTTTTCTTATTTATTTAACAACATATTCGATGATATTAATTACAAAAATATATAAAACAAAATGTATTGTTAATTGAAGTACAAACTTTGTCGTTATTTGAATAAATACAATGGAATCCCATTATAAGTGAAAGAACACTCTTTTGTAATTGGTGTCATTTATTCAACATGATGGTACTCTTATGAAAGATGACTAATCAAATTTCAAAATGAATTCCGACGAATATACAACTAACAATAAGTCTTCCGATTTCTATAAAATCATAGATCTCACAATTATTTTTGAATTAATAATTCCTCAAACATTTAATTTTAGTTCCTTTTGTCTTCAAGAAACAATGAATCCATTTGAAAAGGTTCAATTCCGTCGGCGACGATTTAAATTGTTTAGTTTTCAATATGAATATTTAGCAGCATGTGACGAAAAGAAAAGTGTTAACAAAAGTTCTCACGCGACTACTAGTCCCTCTAAACCATTATGCTAGTGGGATAAACCTCAAACAAAACCTATTCATAAAAGCTTTTGCCTCGAGAGATTTTTTTCGAAACATACACGATAGTGTGTCGCTTGGGGCAAGTTTTGTCAGTTTACTTTTAAGTCTCCAAGGTACTGTTATACAAAGTTGGGTTTTATAAGGGTTGTTTAAATATGAACAGTTGGTTTTATGATTACGACAGTGAAGTTTTTCTTTTCGATACGAAATCTATACAAGCTTTGAATCTTATTATGATTAGTCACTCGATTACCTGTACCTTCATTCATTGATCGAGCTCGATGTGTCGTTTAATTAATGTCCCAAAAATATGTAGGTGTCTCAGTCGTTAATCTGTCTTAGTGTTTAATATGACAGATTTGAAACTTTTATATAGTGGGAATGTAAAAAGATTAAGAATCGTTAAGACGAGACATCTCTTTATATATTAATTTTAATAAATTATTATGGCTTTATTTACAGTTTAAATAATGCTGACTATATATTAAATTTAATTAGAGATTAAATTAATGACAAGGAAAGTTATTGTAGTAATAAAGTAATATTGCATCCGGTTTTTAAGATTATTGTTTAGTTAGTAACTTTGATGCACCTGTGCTTGTATCCCACGATACACATTTACCTGTGCATTATTTTCTTTGAGTAACTCATATCAACTTTTCCGGCCCTCCAACCCTAACCGAAAATTGACGCAATAAAGTCGGCATTTACAAAGTAAAAAAAACACGTAAACGCCGCAGTAATTACAATCAATAAAAAGGGGTTAAGTAATCGCGTTAATATGATACCATTGTGATAGTAATCACCGGGGTGAAAACCACTCGATCAAGTGCACTATTGTTAAAGTTTCACAACCCGGAACGAGCACATCTACATACATAATCCCACTAAGCGCCCCAATACATTTGTTGCTCCAGTTTTTTTAGGTTTTGACGAATGATTAGGGGTATCTCCCTTGACGATGCTTAGTTTTTTTTCTAACATTCTGCAACAGTTGTATAAGGACCCTTTTGCATCTGTTCGTTTCCCAATTTTTTTCGTAGTAATTATCGCCAAAAGAATGATGTATTATCGCGTAATGAATGAAAAAACACGTACCTTGGTCGCATAGAATTCCACCCCAATTTGTATCACAAATGCATTGCCACGACGATCCATTGCAATATCCGTGTTTGCATCCCGATACGGTTCGCACTGATCACAGAAATCTCCTCTCTCATCCTGGACGACAACTGCAATAAATATAAACATTAGATCATAAACTTTAAGAAACTTGGATTTATTTTCTTTTTTTTAAGCGATGGTGGAAGCTTTATAATAAGAATCGCTGGGAATGAACAGTAAATCAAACGAGCTTTTTCTATTGGTAGGTAACTTGATGATGTCTACTTTTTTCTATATAATCTTGTTATAAATCCTGCCCCGAATTGACAAGCAAGAAATAGTAAAAGGTTATATATTTTTATTAAATGGAAATTTTAAAGTTTATTGTTAACTTTAGTAGCTCATCTACTTTTTTCTACACACATTATCATTAAATGCTTTTGGTACAATAACGAAGAAGAAATGATTAATTGTCGTTTGTAAAAGAAAATCTCCGTGTGTGGTTGGTTGCAACTCATTAAGTTAAAATCAATTGTCATCCCAAAACTTCCAGTTTTACTCGGGAGCCATAACATAGTCAATCGGACGATTGTCATTTTTAATTAAATAAAAATAATACGCGTTCATGAATCAGCCATAAAGCTAATCTATGTCCATGTCAACGTTCCCATTGTGGAAGACAAACAAACTGGAACACAGCACGTACATATTAGACTTAGAAAACGTTGTAAGGAAGTATTCCAACATTAGGAACATGGCGTCACGTAGGTTATTCTGCTATTTATTATGAACATGACCCTTGGCTTTCTATGTTCGGATGTACGCATTTAATTAAAGTACTCGAGTAACACGCGTCTGTTACTTTATCCTACCAGAAACGTTAGTCGAGTGTAAATTTTACGGAAATCGTTATTTACAAACGTGTACATTATGTAATTTTAATTGGTTTATTTATTGTTGTCATGTAACGGACAGCTTAAGATTTTATTCACTAATTACGACAACGTTCCCACACACTCACAACTAAACCCGCTTCAATATTTCTGTTTAAATAAAAAGTAAGTTGAGAATTTTCAAATGTATCTAATTATATAAAGTAATAGCATTTTCAATGGTAATAGTGAAAAAAAAGATTAATAATCTTTCCTCATTAAAATTTTATGTCTCCAAAATTTACATCGAATTTAAGCAACGTTGAATGCGGTCAGTTTGTAGGTGGGTGACTGCGTGGCAAAAACACTGTGTACAGTAAAAATGTAAATAGTTTGGGCAACGAAAAGGTATAGAAGGAAATGTTTGGAATACCATTTTTGACTTCGTCACTTTGTTTGGATTAGTTATGAAGTGAACATATCAACAGTCCACTTGGAAACTATGCATCCTAGTTATATAAACGCTCTATACAAAATAAAAGCTGATTAAGCCTGCAATTCTGTGTACAAATCGTAGGGATCGTAAGATTGTAGCGTAAAAAATTGTAACTTTTGTATGTTGCTGTAAGCTGCAGATTCTCTTAAGTATTTACGGTTTCTCACAAATCCTTACAGACAGACCTTAAATAATTTGACAAAGCTACAGAAATGCAAATAATACCGATCTGTAGAATGTTCCCCTACGATCAGATCATAGGATACGATCTTTCGATTTTACGATATGTAGGTACAGAATTGCAGTATAAATTTGCTACAAATTTTATTCCGTCAAGTTTATCGATATCTTGTATAGTTTTCGTAATATCCGCTCTTAAACGTCTGTAATTTTGAAAAAAATTTTTGCTCTTTTGACCGGTTAATTGTTCAACGACGAACCCAAAAATTAAATATCAGTAATTTATATTACTTCCCTATTTCATCTATTTTAAACATAGCCAATACTAATGGCACAGATACTCATTTTAGAATATATAAAGCGCTTTCTTTTGTTAAGGATTTCGTGATCCAAACCCGTTATTGACTTTAAGGATTCGAACGAAAGCTGTTCTTTTGTACACGGCGATCTATCAAACTTGATCACGTTCCGTATTCCCCTTTCCTCTCTGAATCGTTAATTTGTAGGATTCGTTTGGATTCGAGTGCAAAATATAATCTTACTTGTATTGTATGTATAAATTTTTTATGTTTGTGGTATTTGTTGCACAAATATTACGAAAAATTTTGAACGAAACATGTGCTCAAATGATATGAACGTATTGAAGTTGTATTGTGACGGTGACACAGTTGAACTGTATTTACCAGCTGAGGAGGTTAAACGAGCTAAAAGTGGTATGTTTTTATCTTGTCTGTCCTGTTCATTCGTATTACTAAGTAGTTACATTAATTACAGATTTAGTATATGCTCAACAATTGCTCAATAAGTATCAAAGTAAGATGGAAAGTTGTGCAATGGGTGAAAGCACTTCCAACATAGAAAATATATTGATGGAAACCAACGTAAGTGAAGTTCCCGAAGTCGAAGTTGAACATGATGGAACAAGTTCCAGTAGCAATGATGTGTTGTGGTCTGAGTCTAAAACGTTGTTGCTGATATCACTGTACGACCAACACAAGAAGGATTTCCGCCATGCCAGAAAACGCAAGCATGTGTGGAGTATTATTCAAGAAGGAATGGCGGCACACAATTACTTCGTAAGTAAGTTATAGTATAGAATGAATGGTGTCTTATCTATCTTTTGTAATAGAGAGGTGCAGATAAATTGGAACGCATGTGGACCAATTTAATGCGGGTGTACCGGGCTATTAAGGATAATAAAGGTCCAAAGAAATCAGGCCGTGGAGCACATAATTATAAGTTTTACAACAAAATAGATGAAATTGTAGGGGATAAACCCTCCAATAGTGTAGAGTCAAGCACAGTTGTAGATAGTGGGTTCACTGGTGATAATATCAGACCAGCACAGGAGCACAGTGACTACTCACTTGATAATGATGATACAAGAAGCCCTATAGCAGAAAATAACGCCAACTGCGGTTCAACTCCCAAGCGACGCAGAGAAAACCAATCATTACTATTTAAACGAGACCAAGTATTAGCTACAGCACAACGGCATGCTGAACTAATGAAACTTGAAAAGGAAAAATTACAAGTGGAAAAACAAAAAGTTGCTTTATTAGCACAAATTCTAGAAAAACTATCATAACCATGATGTACATTAATTGTTACTTATATACCTAAATTGTTCTGTATATGCCTATGTCTTATTACAAACATGTTACAATATAATGACTAATTGGTATCTACAAACACTTCCTCGTTCGCATCCTTTGCTATTTGGCATATATTTTGTAAAATGCATGCGGCCGCAATGCAATTCACAATAAATGAGAGTTTGAAATTATCAAATTTTTGTAGCCGTCTAAAGCGCCCCTTTAGGTGTCCGTAGGTGTTCTCAACCACAATTCTAGTGGCGGAATGCCTATAATTATAAGCTTTGTCATATTCGGTCAAATGCCCGTTATCTTTTATGAGTGTTAAAAGCCAGGGTAAAGATGGGTACGCCGAATCACCTAGTAATTTGTACTTTTCATAGAATAACTCATGTGGCGTCTCGAGCGCCTTACTATACAGTGCAGACCTACGGAGGACACGTGCATCGTGCATAGACCCTGGTTCACCTATATGGATATTTATGAACATTCTATTTGCATTCACCACACCTTGTAAGATGAGGCTATGAAAACCCTTCCGATTACAATAATCTTGTGGGTGTACCTTAGGTTTATTGATTGGAATATGTGTGCCATCTATAGCACCTACTATATTTTGAATCCCTTGTTTGCGTCCAAACTGCATAGCGTTATGTTGCGCAGTTCTCGTATCAGGCAATGGATATACTTTTTGCCTATAGTTACTACAAATTCTGTCACAGTAGTAACAATTCTATGGGCACAACTTAAGGTGACATTAAATCTGTCTGCAAGTTGTCTGAACGTTTCCATGTTGGCCAAGTACCATACTGTAAGGAGGATCGCTTTTTCAGCCGAAATCTCCGGCCAACCTCCTAGTCGAGACACAGTATGTGCACAGTATTCACCATACAGATCAATGACAGTTTTTATGGTAGCTCGTTCCATACGAAAGTGACTTTTGAAATCTCCTTTGGAATACTGCCATACAGTATCTCCAACATAGTTCTTAATTCTAATATGGACATGTTTCTCTTCTACCTCTTCATCATGTGAACTGGATGAACTCATGTAGCACATTATACAGTTATCCATGGGTTTCAATAGCTCTATCTACAAGATATAAATTACTTGACCAGGCTTTCACTATAAACAAACTTACTAAGTATATTTTTTTGAGGTTCGTACCCATTGTACAGCAATCACGCGAAAAATAACAAACTGTGCAATTAAGCTTGTCTGCAGTTAGAAAGAACTGGTGTTTACGTTTTGTATTTAGGTAACCTAAACGTTAACTGTCAGATACAAATAGATACAATTGGATCATGATTTCAAGATCATGTTCCACAATAGGGGTCATGATTTCATGATCATGATCACGCAATCCGTGACAAAAGAAAGCGATTATAATTACACCTTAATTAAAGAAAATCTAGACCATCATCGGGGTGAGAAAAACCTTCATCCTCGTCTTCGCTTTCATTTTCTTTTTCTCAAATATCTTCTCCATACGACCCCTGTAGGGAAACGGTCAGAGGATCCTCCTGTCCTTCTTTATCTTCATTAGCCGTATTCAGTGAGAGTGGGATGGGGAAATCGAAGTCAGCGCTGTACAAACTATTCAACACTATGACCAAGGATGTAGATATTGCACACCTATACATGGTATTTGACAAACGGCTCCTACCCCATAAAGTAATTTCGCAAAAACATGTCATAATATCGTCAACCTGCGAGAGCTACATCTACTTTATCACGAAGAACTACGACAGAATAAGATGTACTACTGTAATCTTTGAAGGCTATTCCTCATCAACCTCAAGCACGAAAGTAGCAGAGCGTTATCGACTCAGCAAGTTTGCTGACATCCATTTACCGAAGACACCAACAAGAAAATTTTATGTCGAACAAGTTTAACAAAAGATTTAACAAGAAAAGTTGGAAACAACAGCTGTCGACATTGTAGGAGAAGATATTCACCTCATAGTCATAACTAAAGCTGTTTTCATCAAGCTTGGACGTGTGAAGATAAGGGATAAGAGACGTGCTGTTCTTGAAAGCCTTTAGCGGATGCGGCATCTTCCGTCATCGCAAAGTGTGGCTGCAAAAAGCAAGCCTCAAATGTCAGAATTGCCAAGGGAATTGCCTAAGTGAGGTCCGTCAAGTTGACTCCGAAGATGAAAAAGAACAAAAGGATTCTCTGACCGTTTCCCAATAGGGGTCCTATGAAGATAATATCACAGAAAAAGAAGAATAAAACAAAGACGATAATGAAGATCCTTCCCGCCCCAAGAGAGCCAGGAATTGACTTAATTCATTTTTCTATGTCAACAAACTTCGTTTTCATTTAATGGTTGTGATGTATAAATCAATGACACACATATTTTCTTATTAAAATGGTGTACATCTTCGTTAATTAAGTATAAGGAACCTGGTCAGCGGGTTCACAATCATATATTCTAAAATGAGTATCTGTGCTATTTAGGCGTCGAATACTCACTATGTTTACATAATGGTGCATATTATGGCCAATACGTTGACTAGGAATGGTGAGAAATTAGTAAAGAGTTGTTTCAGATTTCACGCTTAACACTGAAATTGCTTTAATACTTGAAGAAAAATAGATGAACTAGTGAAGTAATATATATTATAGAAGGAAATTTAATGCTACCATATGACCGGCATTTAATTTTTTGGGTACATCGTTGAAGAGTGATCCGGTCAAAAAGAGCAAAAAATGTCAGGCAAAAGTGTTTTTTCCCAAATTACCTACAAGATCGGATATCTCGAAAACTATACGAGATACAAAAAAAACTTGTCCGAGTAAAACTTGTAGCAAATTTAATCGGTTTTTATTTTGTATAGAGTAAAAGATCGAAAAATGAGACTTTCAACCCCACCCCCGGCTCAAGGGCTACAGGCGAGGACTTTTGATATGTTCACCACTTAACTACTTATGAAGTCAAAAATTGTGTTCCAAACTTTTCTCTCGTACTTCTTTTTAGGCATTCGTTGACCAAAATTAAATCTGTAGTTTTAAACCTAATTTGAGAATTAAAATTTTTAATACTGCCGATAAATTTAGTGAAATAAAAGGTACCAAGAAAGTAGGTACTGAAAAATATAGTAAACTTTGGCTTTTCCCTAAATTCAGAAATTAGTGAACAACCTACTTGGTGAAAACTCTGTTATTCTTATTATTGATTTAATATTTTTTAACAATTACAGACACTAACCTCGAAAAACTTTTGGAATTTTAAGACTGGCGTATTAATGATAATAATGATATCTTGATAAAAAATATTTCAGTACAACAAACATTAATTTTATTCACTATTAAGTTGCTTTTTATACTGTGGGTAGAATGATTAATAACATTGACTAACTATTTCACGGTCTTGATATGCAAGTTTTTAATAATCCCAAGAAGCGCTTCAGTTACATAGTGTTATGCAAAAATTTAAATCGTTTAAGAATGGGTTATGAAAGAGAAATGGTACATAACCATCAAGTCGGTTTATTACTCCACGGCTTGACCGCGGCAAGTATAGCAAAAAGTTCGATGTTTGAGGTAAATTTATTGGTGAATTCGCTAAATATTTAAGCTGTGATACAGAAATTTTTCGCTTAATACAAATTAAATTTCTCCCTGCGTTTCCTTATAATTAGACAATGTATTTCTTGGTGGTTCATTTATTTTTGTTTCTCGATTATGATCACAATGTACACATGAAGGATAGAAATTAAAAACAATTATTATTCCACAATAGGTGCTTTCTAAATTAATACAGCTGCTCAGGTTCAACAAAAAATAAGTGTTTGAATTTGAATTATTTCTGACTTTCCATAAATTTCTCCCCTGAATTGTCTGCACGGAAGGTATTAGTTGCAACAAATGAAACTGGCTATCCAGATCCAGCACCAAAAAAAGAATTGATGAAATCATTGTCAATTTTCTTTAAAAAAATATTTATTCCAAATATTGACGATCAAAGGCTAGTAATACTAATTTATGATAGACATTTCATCATCTCGACCAGCTAACCATTGAAGAGCAGATTACCATTCTAAAGGTATCTCTGCACTCATCTCCTCTCCGCTAATCGTATCTGTGTTTCGTTCACTCAAAAGTTCTTGGGATGCCAAATAACTCAAATGGCAGATGAGGCAAAAATGTAGAATAGGTTAGTTCACTGCATTACTCAATTGATGATTTTTAAAGATTAAAGTGCCACACAATGTGTTCATTTGAAAATCCCCCTCTCTACTATCTTTAACAATGCAAAATATTTGAAAATGTTCTCTATAGTATCCTACCCAAATCGATGTCAATTTAAAATCAATAGATGCTCAAACTGAAATATATCCATCTAATAGTATCATAGGACATATACTTCTATATACTCCACATTGTAGGGTGTAGCTCTTCATAAAACACAGTTGCCAAATTGGAATGCTATCTCGATCACTTTGTACAATATTGAAATTTTGAGAGGAAAATTGATCATCTTGATGACTAAAACTTAGATTATTCGAAACCATACTATCGATATAAAACTTTAAACGATCCAACAATAATAATCATATCGTTTAAGTTCTTAGTTTTTTTAAAAGTAATTCGCGTCTCAAAATTACGAAAGAGATAAATGCAATTTGGAATGTTCAGTAGTTCTTAACAATATCAGCTACAACTATGGAAAATTATAAATCAAATCATCGTATTTTTCTGAATTGAACATTTTACTTAATTTGCAAAATGATGGAGGTAACGTTTTTCAGTGCTTTTATTACCTATTATACAGGGAGTCCAACATATAATTTTTTTCAAGCTGGTGACCTTGTGGTTATTCTATATGTTGATGTCAAGTTATTTAAATAGTTTAAATTATTTTACTTTTAGATTTTACTTACACCTATCTACCCGCATTTGAAATATTTTACATTTTATGTCAGAAATTACCTTGGGCCATTTTGAAACTACAAGGTAGTTATGAACACAGTACCTATTTTTGTTGATGAGGCCTGGTTCAATGTGGATTTCTGGATATGTCAATGCAATAATATGAGGTGTTGGTCAAGTGAAAACTCTAATTTTTTTGTTAAACAACCTTTGCATCTTTAAAATCTTGGTATTTGGGTTGGAATTTGTCGAAGAATACCCAATTCATTGTTTTTTTCTTCAAACTGGTGCTACAGCACATACCATCAGAAAAACACTCCGAGATCTTGCAGAATAATAAAGAAGGTTGAAAGATCTTGCGGTTTGAACCTATGTGATTTTTACACCAATTTATAATCTAGGAGAACTGAGAAATCGCATAACAGGAAAGGGTGGAGAAACAACTAACCTCAAATGTTACATAATGTTTTTGCTGGATTGCAAAGAAGAATTCGTTTATGTTTTGATGCAAATGGCAACATTTTCAACACCTTCATTTTTCAGTTTCATTGTTTTTTGGTTCAGTTTTAATTTAAGGTTTATAAACTTATACTAGTCTTTCTGTGGATCTGGCAAAAGTTCCAGTTCTATCAATTCACTGTCACAGCTCACCCTAATTGATTTTTTATTGATCTCTCGTAAGTTTCATTATGTTTTTTTTGTTCGTCTACCTCTACTTGTGGGTGGTATTATATTAATATGTTTGGTAAAAAAATTTGAAAGGAATCCTATATCGTTGACCGCTGGAGTTTTTTCTAGGTTCATGCTTGAAATGCCGATATAGTATTGTTGAATACAGAAATATTAGAAAGGCTTTACTATAAATTTATAGATATGAAGATTTACATTATGGATCCACGTAATTTTACTTTATAGTTTCATGCATTAAGACAGAAGTCATAAGCCAATTTTACACTTGGCTAAATGTACGACTGCTGCTTACCCGTTGGTTCCTGTTTTTGTCTTCTAATGCATCTCTTATACCTTTCGGAGTTATATAGTAAAAAATGTTAAAAAGAAAGTTTCATAATATAAAAAAAAATGAAGAAAGGACCGACCACTTTCATAAATTAATGTATCAAATTATAACAAGAAATCTCAATCCAACAAATTCGATTTTAATCTTCATAATAACCGTGAGTAGGTTTAACACGAAATACTTTAATTATAAAGAAAACGGTAGGCGTGTAATGAATTATGACGGAAGTTGTTGCATTTTCTTTTTCGCAAACTGACGAACAATAAAGTTAAAATATCATATAAACATATATTATCTCAACGTACAGAATATCTAGATCAATGAAAATACACGAGCAATCGTTACTAAAGTCTCGAATGTCCATTACTAACCACTCCTTGGGTGGTAGTTTGGAAATCGTGACTCGCAGTATGTTGATGTTTAGTGCACACGATTTTTTTCAGTGATTCTCAACGAGCCTATCAAATCAGGAATATATTTATGTGAAATCTGATATAACATCGTAACTTATTGGATGATTTTAGTACAATCTTTTGATCAAAATTATAGATGACACAAAACACATTAATGGTTAAACACCCACTGACAATTTTTAATTGTAATTATCCTTTGCAGGGTAGGATGTGGTAGTACATACGTAACCCGGATATAATGCAGCTGTGATTGTGGTTGCACGTGCAATACTTACTTGCACTCTCCTGGGTTATCACATTTTCCATGGACCGGATGGCATCCCGTCTTACAAGCAGCTATAACAAATTGTCATAAGTTAGTAATTAAAATGATTTTATCTTTAAAACAAATTTAAAATGCCTTACAAGAAAATCGTACAACAGATAACTATGAAATAAGTTTGTTTGATTTCTATTTGAAATTAATTGTCCAATAAAAGTGATATACAACAGCACATTGCAGTCTGCATGTGCATTATCGCATCGATTGCCAATAGGCAGTCAATCGGTGTCATGTTGAGGCAGGAAAACTCCTATTAAGTTAGCAGTAAACACGGTTGGGTGTAAAGTAAGCTCTAATAAGCTTCGTTACATGCTGTGTGCTTACAAACGCAAAGCTCCAGAAGAACGGGGCATTTAAATACGATTAATTGTTTGTTTGAAATGTTCAATCGAGTAAAACACGCTATGAGTTTTGTTCAATAATATGCAAATTATACTATGAGAAAGAACCGGATTCTCTACTACTAAATTGATTGATGCTGTTATTTGTATGCTTACATGCGCGAGCATATTACCATATAAAGTAATTTGCAGAAATGCGGTAAGATCTTATTGGTAAGTTTTCTGAAGAGTTTGCTGCTCCTTAACGATCATTACAATTAGCGAACGAAGAACATGCCAACGAGATCTATCAGTACTTAAGGGGCAACGACTTGCCATCAAATTGCATGTACTCGAGTTAATCGGCATAAAAGATCTTCTTGTAAGCTGTGATTGTATTGAATTTTTGAACGTTATAAAATTTTTGTTAAATTCAACTCACCAGTTTCGCAATTAACTCCTTTCCATCCTTCAATACATTCTTTGTCGCCGTTCGCGTCGCAACGATAATGTCCAAATTTGTCATCTCGCGGACGACAAAATTTCGTACACGTCGCATTGTAATAATGATTATCGCACTTAACTCTCACTCGGTACGTAATTCTAGCTTTTGGTCCCCTATGATTCAGCGTATGCCATTCGACGCTCGGATCTATAATCCCCGAGTATTTAGCTTCTTCTATAACATTGTTGGTGACTGCAAAATAAAAAACAACGAAATTAGAAAATGAGTTCCCATCGCTCTCAAGTCAATATTAATTGATCCTTAACGAATTGTTTTGAAAGTTAATAAGGTGTTTAAGGGAAACAGTTGTTAAATACGGCTCAAGTGTTAGTAGTGTAGGTAGACTATTAAGAAAGTAAATACTTCAAATAATTCATCTGTCACAACTACTTATTCATATTCCCACCTACGCGAGTCAATAATTATCATTTACTTGCACAGTACACAAATAAAAACATGAAATTATTTTAACCAGACGTAATCACACATAAAAATGTATATGAATTCAAAGAAAAAACAAACTTTTACCGTAACTGAATTAAAATTACAGATGCTAAGAACTAAAATTCAATAATTATAATACATTTACAAGTTAATTCGTCGGCTCGCTTTTATGAGTCGGTTTGAGGAAAAAAAACTCGTAAGTATTAATTATTAGCGTGGTACTGCAATTTTTAATTAATGCGCTTAATCGACGGCAATTACAAATTATTTATTGATTGTAAAGATTGCAGTACGTGATTTTATCGAACTATGAAAGGTGTTTTTATTTAGGGCAAAAAAATCATTTAAAACAATTGAATTACATAACACTCAACTCTTCGACTTATATATATGTATCCGATGAGTGTTTTTGCCACAATTGGCTCTGAAGTTTGTAAGCTAAAAGTTAATTAAGATCACTAATTCACCTCTTTGTTTCCGAGTAGATGGTGTACTTGAGCAAAGCTTTTAGTTGTGTATCACACAAATTGTTGATAAACAAATTGAAGTGGTGTTGAATTACAGGACAGCACTCATATCTTTGTCAAAGAATCTTTGTCTAAAACGATTTTATGTATCATCAAGGAAACATTTAACCTATGGTGCGGGGATCAGTTTTAGAACCAATTTTATCTTTGATGTGAATAATATATTGACTATAAATGGGTGTTTATGGTATGGTTTTTCGCATTAGCTCCATATTTTTCACTATCATGTTCTATAATTTACAGAAAATTTGCAGATAAAGTAGCAATGGCAAACTGCAATTTAATTTATTATAATTATCTCTTCAAATATAAGAGAGATAGCCAAAAGTATAGAAATAGACGATTTTCAGTTTTTCTGAAATTGTTTGAAAACTATTTTCCGATATAGCAATACTGTCATGACCGATTTTGAACACACTGTATAATGAATTTCACATTTCAATTCTGGTTTAAGAATTCGTCATAAGCGTAAAACGTAGATCAATGAAGTCAAAACTTTTTTATGGTCAACCAACCAACTTCGTTCTGTTTATGATACGGTTTTTCGGCAAGAATGTGCCTCTTAATAAACTACTTTTTTTGTTACTTTATAGACTACTGTCAATGCCAAACGTGAATGTCAGAATAAATGTGTGGATTTTAAGAGAAAAACTGTAAATTTATAAACACAAGCAAATACGACTAGATACACGTCGGTATGAAAAGTCCTTTCTGCAGTTCATATTTGTGAAATTAAAATGTTGTATAGAAAGAACTCGTTCTTCGTCGCTCGTCCATAATTCTGTGGCTCGTTCGCAAAAACGTAGATTATGGACTTGTTGCATAAATAGCTATTTTAATTGTTTTTACCTAACACTTCGATTTTGTGCAATAAATAGGATTCAACAACCCTTGAATCAATTTAAACTAGGATTAAAAACCTGCAATATTTACGATGAAGTAAGATCATTAGATATTTAAGAGTGCATTTTGTGATATCAAATTAAGAATAACTGCTACGTTTTTGGAAAATATGTTTAATATTCACTATAGTGAAATTGGATGCAACACAGAGAAATTTCTTAGTTCCGAGATTATATTTAGGATTGTGAAAATATATTATGCTAATTTCAATCTTTCTAGTGAATATATTCTTAAAAATTATAGGTGAACCTTCTACAGTTAACTTGGAAGAGATCTTAGTGTTTGCTACTGGAGCTGATGTGTACACAGTTATCCCAGAGATTACTTTCTTTAGATGAAAATCCCTCAAGATTTTCTATTGCAAATACTTGCGCTTTGCAGTTTCAGCTACCCATTATTCACAAGGATTACTATATTTTCAAATCTGATATGGATTTTGGAATTGGAAATTGTAAACATTTTGGAATGACGTAATTTAAGATTTTGTATAGTTTATAAAATTTATAATATTTATAAATCAAATAAATTTTGGAATTTTTTTTCTTTTCGCCACCAATATATGAGAAAATTTTTGTTGTAAATAAAAATATAAATCCAAATCTTGATTCGGGGTGATTGAGGATAAACCTTCCTCTTGCATAATAATAATAGCCAAATGATGTACGTCGTAATCTATATTAATTGGGAACACGGTAGCAACTGAATTATATAGCTCAATGTCCTCTCTTGACACAGAGTGTAAGTAGTCCCTGGTATCATACAGTTCAAGTGTGTGAAACATAACAAACGGACGACCAGATGGAGAAATATTATTTCTAGATTTTCTTATTTTATGCATGTTCCATTCAGTTATTAGGGTATTTAGTTCAGCCCATAAAAATAGAATATACAGGGTGTCACAATATATGTATTACAGCCTGAGAGAGGGTTATAGAGGGCAATAAAATAAACAACTTTTTAGTAAAATTTTTATGTTAGACAAATAGTTACGCCAAGATGGCGCCCCAAAGTCAAAAATTAAAAATTTTTAATGGTTTTTTGACAGTCCTAAAACAATTGAAAAATAATCAATAGTATCTTATAGTATGTTTTTGACTATGTCCAATTCAAATTTGACAAAAATTTTGATCTAGAAAAATTCAAAATTTTCAAGTACTTGATGGAATAATTTGATTTAAACGAAAATTTGGTTTTATCGGTTTCTAAATAAATAAAAAAAGATGGTGCAGTTGATTTTTAAAAATTAAAAAAAAAATGGACACGGTCGATTCTTGTCGAAATACAAAATGTTAACCAATTTTGATGAAAATTTACAAAAGTGTACTTTAAAATATTATTAAATGTAACTGTCGAACAGATTTTTAATAAGTTTAAAAATAAAAATTTATTTTGTACGACTTTAAAGTTAAAAAATTAAAAATTAATGGCGTTCAAATATTATGAAATTTTGCAAAATGGCGAGATGGTCTCTAAACTCCCTAAAACCAAATCACATGTGAAAATTAAAATTTATTTAATTTATAAGCTAAAACTTTAGCATGACTAATTTAATACCTAAATAAACAACTTAAAATAATAGAAATTGCGAAGGCAATCACTATGTAATTGTAATTTTCACAAATAGTTTTTAATTGCGTAAATATTAATTTTACCCGTGTTAAAAATATTTAGTTTTAGTTTTAAAAAAACGCCACATTTCACGATTCATTTCGGCTTGGAGACTATTCGTGCAAATTTTCATTGTAGTCAAATAACATTATCTCAATTTCTTAATTTGTCAGCCAATTTTAACAAAAATTCTAAATGTGTTTCTACTCTAAAATACTACAAGCATAACTGTCAAACCAATTTTTATAAATCTTAATTCAACCATAAATAGTATAAAAAATGTGGGAATTGGTTAACTTTTACTGCAGATAAAATCCATTTTCATTAGAGATAGAGTTTAGAAATAAAACACTTATGATGGACTTGCATTTTCAGCTACGTTTCGGGAAAGTTTTTATTTCATTTACTTCATCAGACTTTTATTGAGTTATAATAAGAATCGTCTCTATTAATACAAAACATGTAACTATCACAATTATTACAAAATGCGCTAATAATAAAAGATGAAAAAAGGTGATTCCTAGACTGCACAAAATTAATAACATTAAGTAATTGTATAAGTTATAAATTAAAAATAAATATTATACTAAATAACAATATTTACACTAACGAAGGTATTTAAAAATTATTGTTCTTTCAATCTAATGAAACTAGAAATATTTCCGAAGTTTTCTTTTAACATTTTTATCACGGTTAAAATATTTCCTACCTTTAAACAACCAATAAATGCAAATTATGATCATATCTGAGTAGCCTTTGTCGCCTGTTATTTATTTAAAAAACTATTGCGGTAGCTAACATTAAGCATTGTTTTTTGTACTTGCGTTACATTGTGTCGATTTTAATGATTATTTAGTTGTTTGTTTGTAGTTTTCATTAGTTTTATTTTTGTTACTTGTGTTGGTTTTTGTGGTTATTTAGCTGTTTGTTCAAAGTTTTTATTAGTTAATTAATTTCATTTAAATAATTATAAGTTAGATATTTCATTAATCTTATTTATTAAATTAATTATAAAAATGAATATAACTACAGAAAGTTTCCAGCGAGGTACGTTCCATATTAACTAATCATAATTTGTTTCAAAAAGCATTTTTAGGATCTGCTGGTCGTCCACGAGTAGCTAGGACTGCTAACTTTGAAGCAGAAGTATTACGTCGCGTTGAAGATAATCCGAGAATAATTTAAACTCAAATCACAGCACTGTGTGGAGAGTCTTGCATGAACAACTTTTGTATCCCTATCATCTTCATTCCGTGCAAGCATTATACCCAGGTGATGAAGATGCTCGAATAACATTTTCTCGTTGGATTCTTCGGCGCTTGCGGATAGACATTTTCCTCGACATATTTTATTTACGGATGAAGCTTCTTTTTCAAGAGATTTGTAATTTGTAATTCCTATTATTTTAGGTTGTTTATTTAAGTATTAAATTAGATGCTAAAGTTTTAGCTTATAAATTGAATAAATTTTAATTTTGACATTTCATTTGTTTTTAGGGGAGTTTAGAGACCATTTTTGCAAAATTTCATAATATTTGAACGCCATTAATTTTTAAATTTTTATACTTTAAAGTCGTACAAAATTTTTATTTTTTAAGTTATTAAAAATCTGTTCGGCCGTTACATTTAATAATATTTTAAAGTACACTTTTGTAAATTTTCATCAAAATTGGTTGACATTTTTTATTTCGACAAGAATCGACCGTGACCATTTTTTTTTAAATTTTCAAAAATCAACTGCACCATTTTATTTATTTATTTAGAAACCGATAAAACCAAATTTTCGTTTAAATCAAATTATTACATCAAGTACTTGAAAATTGAATCCGCCATTTTGAATTTTTCTAGATCAAAATGTTTGTCAAATTTGAATTGGACATAGTCAAAACATACTATAAGATAATATTGATTATTTTCAATTGTTTTAGGACTGTCCAAAAACCATTAAATTTTTTTAATTTTTGACTTTGGGGTGCCATCTTGGCGTAACTATTTGTCTAACATAAAAATTTTACTAAAAAAAGTTGTTTATTTTATTGCCCTCTATAACCCCTCTCAGGCTGGAATACATATATTGTAACACCCTGTATAAGCACTTTATAGATACATATAGATAATTTCCAGGAAACAAAATTGTAAAAGTGATTTGTCTATAAAGCAGCCTGTAAATTGTCCTCCATCTTTTAGCCCATGGAATAAATCCAAAACTATGCAAAACACAGACCACCAGGATTCAATTATTTGATTAGTCCCTACTTTTCAAGTTATTTTGATTTCTTTGTATTATTTTCAGTCCCCATATCTGTTCTCAAAGTTTGAGGGCATCCGGAAAAACGTAATATTGTTTCAATAAATTAGTATGTAATTACATCTGGATTATTAGTATTAGTTCCTGCTTGTAACCATATTATATAGCAAGAATAACCGTCAATGCAACACCACTAACGCAAATCCCACATGGCTTTGTCATAACAATCTGTATGCCACATATAATTAGGACATTTGCTATAATATTGTGAAAATCTCAGTTTTTATGAAGTTTACCAAAGATAAAACGTTGGAATACTTCCTTTGTCGAAACAGTTTCAGGTGACGAAGGCTTCAAGGATACCGTTATTTAACTGAAGACATTTAAGGGGGTATTTGCCTTGGTGTTAAGATTCATAAAACAGCGGTCGCAAAATAACTATTTTTTTTATAGAAATAATGAATTTACAAACAAAAAAATCCGGAAAACGAAATTATGATTCCACACCCCTCTTGTAATAAATTTTCAGTAAAAATGCCGGGAGAACCATAGCCTGGCTGTGTAGGGCAAATATCCTCTTAAGTATTTCCTTATGATGAAGTCTCAAATTTTAGTAATATTTAAACAATTAATAGGTAAGTAACATTTGCTATTTACTGTTTATCTTTAGAGATACACTTTTTCTGTAAATTTACCGATTTTCTCTAAATTATAGAAAGAAGTAATCGTTAAAAATTATGGCAGCTAGGTGCTTCCGTATCTTTGAGCATGCCACTAGATAATAGAGATACTGAAAATTGACTTCTAAGATCTTGTTTTTTAAATAAATAGGTAGCAAAATTTCACTAGAATTATAATTTGTTTTATTATTTACACTATTTCTACAGAACTATTGTATGAGTTGGTTGTAAGTTTGCAGTTTGTAAATTATATTTTCTATAAGTTTTCTTAAACCATTTGTTTCTACAATACATACATTTTAAAACAATAGAGTACAATCAATAAAATTAAATAAAAATAACCAGCGGTCAATATGTAGATCAATTAGGGCGGGCTGTGAAAGCGAAATATTTTGAATTGGAACTTTGTCACATCCACAGAAGATTTAAAACTGAACGCTCTTGTCAATTTTTTAAAATTTTTTATTTGGTGAAAACATGCAAAGTTCGGAAAATGGTAATCACTACTCCCAAAAACGAAAACTATTGAAGGTTTCCAATGTGTAAAAATAATGGTAAGTTTCAATTTAATTATTTGTTTACAATAAAAATGCCAAATTACAAAGGTTTTTTACACTGTGTGTCCCACGAAAAAGTTGACATTGGCGTTTTCTATGTTAAATTCAAAATTCTGGCACAATTTGAGCACAACATAATACAGTAACATAAGTTATTATTTATGAATTTTCATTTATTAATCGGAATGGGGCATTTGTGTAAACGCCTTTGTAGACGAGTTAATAAAATCGTTGTTTTATAATGATTTACGCCACAAAAGCCGGGTTCGATCCAGATTGTCGTTACTTTTTTTATTAAAAAAATTATTACGAATGTTATTATTTATTTTTATAAAATGAGTTTAATTTTCTGATCTTTTATAAATGTTAAATTCACTTTACAACATTGTACTATAATGACATCGATAATAAATCGAACCCTGATTAGAAGGCGCAAAACAGTACTAGGTACTTAATGATTAATCAATTCGTCCACTGAGGTTGCTTAATAAATGAAAATTTATAAAAAAATAACTTTTTAGTAAAATACAATTTGGATATTCATTATTATCACATCAATTTGTTCTATTTTATCTATCTAACATAATATGTTGTTATATTATGTTCGAATTGTGACAGAAAAAAGATATACGTTAATTTTTAATTTAGCAATAAATGCATATGTCAACTTTTCCGTAGGACATAAGGTATGCCATTCTGTGGATGTGGCTAAAGTTCCGTTTCATAACAATTCAATTTCACAACCCACACTAATTAGTTTTTATTGATCTCTTGTTACAATATTCAAAAACTTATTGTAGCAAAAGTATAGAAGACATTACACAATGAGGTCCAAATAACGAAAAGAAATATTGAACACCTTGTATATTGTTACATTTTTGTATATAATAAAGTCTCTGTCATTAAGGTTTTTATAAATAAACGTTAAGGGGGCAAACTTACATGTTATTTTACCTTAAGGCGTAACGTTAGTTAAAATCGCATATAACGTAATGGTTTACCTTCAAATTCATGCCAAGTATAAATCAATCTTTTATTAACATGACTGTTAATAATTAAGCGTGCAAAAGTTTGCAATTTGTTTAAAAAATAAACAAATAGTCGACGTTGTGAGTGACAAATTTCTTATTGTAACTGAGACAAAACCAGTGGCTCAATTTGTTCGTGCTTGTAACATGTTTGAGATACTGCTATCTAGGCGACGTAAGTCTTTTGAGAATATTCTAAAAGTAAAATGCAACTGTTATTAATGAACGTTTATTATTGCCCATAAGAGTGTAGTAAAAAATGTTGCCAAGAGATAGCGCTTGTGTCTGTAATTTTTAGATGATTTTCTCCGAATATCAAAAATACTTTCCATTTTACCACGTGAAATCATTGGTTAAAACCATAATATTTTCTCCCTGTTTAGATTAGCATTTCATGAATAGCACCTTTGTTTTCTAATTGATATACTTCAATTTAGGTACGTGTATTATCTTTATATTATTTTTTATTACCGGTTTTGTATTTGTTGATTTTAGTAGAATCGAAAACTGTAATGAAACACTTGAGCAATCTTCACTAGAACCTGATGTAAATATTTGTCTGTGCGTTATGTCGTAAAAGGTTTATCATTCTCGGACATTGTCATAGCCCTAAATCGCTAATTTTTTTAGTCGAATTGCAAATTCTGGATGCGACGATATGGATATTCACTTCACCAATGAACAATAAACTACACTTCGCTAGTTAAACCACTTCAAATAAATTAAATTTGTAGTAACCTACTAAACATTTAGTACTAACATTTTAGTACTACTTTTTCTGTGGTACTAGGTAACTTCGACGACGTACGTTCACCTATACCGTGTCGATGTTAACAATAACAGTATTAAAATGTGTGTCTAACGACATCTCGTGTAACATGGACACGTATGAATTGTATAAAACTAAGAAAATGCCAACAGTTAACTGTAACGACTGTGAGTGTTAAAGTGCATACGTTATCAAAGCAATAACTTTAAATAACAGTATTGTTCATGCTACTTCAGTTTCATGCAACTAATTAACTAATTTTAATTTATGTTTTTCTGATAAAGAATAATTGAGATTAATCTTGTTTCATGTTTTTGTGATAATCCCGTGGTAGTTTTTACTTTCAAACCGTATTTATTTATTTCGACCTTCAACTATAATACAAACAAAACGTTGTATTTATTCTGGAACAAGTGGCTTCCTCTATTTGAATGAACGTCCATGTTACCAAAATTAGTTTCCACTAGTGCAGCACCTCATTTAAGCGGCCTCTTTGCAATCAGGATCAATTGACGCAAGTGGCATCTGTTGATAGTGAATTAAAGTAAATTCAATCGCTTGCCCCCTTAAGGGTTTATATAAATTGCAATCGCAATAAATAAGTTGTTTAAGTATATTTGTGTCCTGGTGAGAGTTAAATTTTTGAAATTGCATTTAAAATTTAAAAAAAAATATGGGGCACAATTTGTCTAACTAAGAATTTATGGACATAGTACTGGTCACAAGACCAATTAGCGGGTTATGGAAAATCTAACGGAGAATCCTCATGTCACTCGTCAAACACATTTTCTGTGAATGTGTATACTGAAACTAAGAAAAGAGTACTTTTTGTTCCTTTCATTATAGACAGTCGATTAACAGGTGTACAATTGTTCCGCGATAATTTACCAACTGCTCGAAGATGTTACTTTTGATGTTAGAAAAGCTATGTGATTTCTAAAAGACCGTGAGTCACCACATATTACGTGGGAAGTGAGGTGACATCTAGATAGTATTTTTACCGGAAGATGGATAGGTTGGGGTGGTCCAATTGCCTGGTCACCTTGATCGTCTGCCACTGATTTGAAACAAAATCTCATGAATATATAATAAACTATGAGGAATAAACCCCCAAAGTTATGTCTGTACGTTGAGAATCACTCTGTATAGTAATTTCAAATTTGTCAAATTGCAGTATACAGTTCATGTTTCAAATACTTAATTGCACACATTTTTTGGTTATTTGTAGTAAGCAAAAAAACATTCTGAAAATACCAATTAATGAATTAATTAATACTATTCGAAAAATAATAATTAAATCAGTATTTTTTATAACATCAAAGATTCGTTAGATTTTGAGGATGTTGGGTAAGCCAATAGAACACTTTACAAAGAGCAAATTTTAGATTTACTATTATCCAGATCTATTAAAACAATATACAGGGTTACTCATGAACATCGACACGGAATGTTGCGGCGAAAGTATATAAGAGATTATACAGTGTGGTTCAAATAGCTAATTGAAAACCTTGAATATTGTTTCATTTTAGGATTCTACATTTGTTTAGTTTTTTATAGAGGAAGAATTGCTTAAGGTGGAGGGATGAAATTAAAAACCACTATCCTGGTTTTAATTAGCCAACGTTGCGCCCAGTCTTATGTGAGCTTTATCAAGGCTTCTTAAGATTAGGGAGTAGAGTTTTTTTATAGAAATTAAAATTTTACCTAATTGCATACTACAGTTGATGTTTCAAATATTTAAGAAAATTGTTTTTAATTTCTATTTACACAAGTCTTCTTTAAACATTATTTTGTCTAATCAGTATTTACCGAAATATTGTAAAATGACTTTACAACAATATCTTCAATTACAATAGAGGGTCATTCGAACTTTATGGAGACTAAATAAATTTGTTTGTTTACCAATTTGTAGGTTTACATAAAAATATGACTTTTATACAATTTCAGGTTATACCGAAATTGAACATTAACTTCGTTATTTTCAACGGAACACTATATTTTATTTAAATTTTAGATAGAGCATAAAATTTATAAATGAAGATACGATATTTATCTATCCCAACTCTCATCGTTTTAGCGTTATTCAGTTTCTAAAAAAATTGTTACTGTAGACAACTCCTTAAAGTTGGCCTATCTCAAATATTATTTTAATTAAATACTTTTAGTAAATATACACCTCTGAATCGTTTGTAGTATGGGGTGTTTTAAAAATAAAATAAAACACCCTATATATTTTCATCTCATTTTCAGAAAATTATTCTGAATCGATTGTATTAGCATTCCGTATCTCTGTCAGTCTTGAGCAAATTGGCAGTATGACATTATACATCTATATTAGTTTTATTTTAATTACATTTGCTGTATTAGTATCCCATGAAATAAACTAAATATCAATGTCAAAAATTAAAATAATAACAATTACATTAGTAACTAATAATAGTAATAATATTCTTATATACAAATGAATAAAGTAATAAATTTTTTCAAAAATTTTTATGTAAGTCGTTGGGTAAGTACATTTTAAAATTCTTTCAACATTATACAGTGTGATCTAATTGAATACCATGTATGTTGTTATATTTTTTGGATTCTAGTTTAAGATAAAAGCCTCTATTATTAAGGTTTGTTATACCAATACCAGCATACATTTGATTTTTCAAATAGTTAACAGATTTATGCCCAATAGTAATGGGGCAATTATAAAAATATTTCCATCTTCTACATAGTGTTCGCATCTTTGCAGAATATGCCAAAAATTCATTTAATATTGAAAATCAATGTACTGGAAGAAATAAATTTAACATTTATCATAACATTTCATTTCTTGAATTTTCAGTAAATAAGTCCAATTAGAATTTGTTGGTAGAAAAGTGAACAAAATGGTCGTCTGCGATGCACATTCGAATATGAGATGGATAGCTGACATGATTCATGATATTTTTACAAACAATTTAAACAAGGTTTGGGCTAGATTTGTACTCGCGTCATAAAGGAGAGCAAAAATTACTAATTTTGAATAATTAAAAAAAAACATTCAAAACAACAATAAAAAAAATTGCATTTCCAGAAGACACTACAGATAGCAATGTTATTGTAATGATAAAGTTCGTCTATTGAATTTTCAAAAATGATGTTTAATGAGACTTTAGATACTCATTGTCGTTTAAAAAAAATATCGTTTTCGTGAAATTGGTTAAACTTTTTTCTCATGATAATTTTAGCCGATCGTGTTGTTGTGCTATCAGTAGCTCTATTTTTATTTTAAAGAGCTCTGTTCTTTAGTAATCATTCTGGAATCATAAAAAGGCGGTTCTTTTCATATTCGAAAAGTTGATGTATAATTGTATAGTTCTGTCCATTTTATACAACAGTTCCCTTAAGGATAAAAGTGTTAGCAGAATTGTAAAGATTGAATAATTTTTTTCTCGGGTTAAAATTTAATTACAAAGTAGAAGTCATTCTAGTAACTTAAACACATTCTGGTAATTATTAGATAAGTTTCCACATTTTCCAAAGTTTATTTTCTCAGAAATCGATCGCAGGAGTTCATCGTGGGAAATTTTCCGTAAGCTAATTTTTACTGCTCGTTTTGAAAAAGTTTTCATTTTTCTGAATTTTTACCAACAACAACCATAACCAATTTCTAGTGCTTACAATGATCAAATACGAAAGAGAATAATCTATGATACGAAAAAACTCTTAGAGCAGGAAACAAGAATAAAATCAAAGAGAAATGCAAAGAAAAAAAAAGTGACGACACAATAGAAGAAAAATGGAAAAATCTAGAAAAAAATATGAGGAGAACGGCGGTTGAATTAGTTGGAAGGGAAAAAGAAACAAAACGAAAGGCAGAAAGCAAGAGAAAAAAATACTGCAATTAGGAACAACAGAAAATGAAAAACTGGGAAGTGAACAAACCAATATATCGGAGAACGAAGAGAAATTTCCAAATAATTTAAATAGATAAAACAGAGGAACAATTCAAACAAAGGGAAATAGGAAATTTATATCAGGGGATCAAAAATTTCAGAAAAGGCATCCAGAATTTTCCGTTCCCATGTTTCAAGCTTATTTCTGTCTGCTTTGTTTGTCACCCATGTCTCACATCCATAAGTCAATGTTAGCCGTGTTATTGTTTTAAATGCTTTAATTTTTGATTATCTTGAAACACTTTTAGATTTTAAAATTTCACTTAGCGCTCCCGCACACTTGGTACCTTTCACTATTCTCGTTTCTATTTCTTTACCGTTTTGTTGTTTCCTATTATTATAAATTTTGTCTTGTCTTCTTTCATCCGCAGACCACTCCTTCTTGCTTGTCCTTCCCGTTATTTTTACTAATTCCTTTTCCGATTTTGCCAGCAGGGATATTTCGCCTGCGTATGCCAGACACTGATGAGTCTTATTTAAAATGCTTCCTGTACGGTTGATTGCACTTTCTCCTATAATTTTCTCGAGCATTAGGTTTACAGTACTGTCGACAATGGGTTCTGACCAAATTCTATTTAGTCTTACTGTGTTATACGAATTGTTTAAGGTTACTTTCACTAGCTCTATTACCTCGTACGGTATTCCCAGTTCGTTCATTGCTTTGTATAGTCCCGCTCTTTTTTATAGAAGCATATAAGTACTTATAACAGGTGGTTTGTACCTCCTTGAAGGTGAAAACTTGATCCATGGTTCATCTATTATCTTGGAACTCGCATTGATATTCTTCCACCACTTTCTCTGCAAAAGCTTGTAGTCTATTTTGATTAAAGTTGCCAATACTTTGTATGTTGAATTCAAGAGGGCAATGCCTCTATAGTTATCCGATAGGGCTTTCTTTCCATTTTTTTGTATTGGGATCAATACCGCTTCTCTCCATCCTTTAATTTGCCGTACTTCTTTTATTATGTTACACATTTGATCTTGAAAGTCCTCCCCTCCGTATTTCATAAACTTTACAGATATTCCATTTCTTTCTCGTTACTTCGTTTTTGGTTTACTATTATATATCTTATGTCTTCTTCTTGTTCTTCCTGTTCCTCAATGCCCTATTCTATTTAAGCTTGTGTCTCTTTATTTAAGATCTTCTCGACATATTATTTCCATCGTTGTGTCATCTTTGTTTTATCTCCTATGACATTTCCATTTTTATCTCTTATGAATAGAGCTGAAGAATGCTTAGAGAAAAAAAGAAACAATCAGGAGGAACAGGAACTGTTAGGAGAGAAATCCATAACACAACAGGCTTATCGAAAGTCGTTTCAGAAAGAAGCAAGTTAGAAAAAAGGTGGAAACGACGCCCTTAAAGGATGACCTAAACAAAAGGAATACAGAACTGGAGAGAATAAAAGGCCTGTGAAAACTATTATTAAAAGTCATGCAATTTTCTTACCGAATGCTTGTGTGTCGATTGAATCAGAAAATTTAACTCTCACACTGTCAAAAACTTGCATTAGTTCACTTGAACTAAACAATGATTTTTTAACAATCATCAAAAAAAATTCCGAAAACAATTTAACACCCCATAAAAATTTAGTAGAGAATGATTTTTGAGGAAATAAAATTTGACAATTGAAGAAATAAAATGATCGTATTAAACAGCCACAGGAGTTACTAGTATAAATTAGAATGATCGCGGTGTTCTAGAACTTCGTCCCTGAACGTTCGATTATCTCCCAAATATTATTATTTTACTATAAATGCGTCGTCATCTATTTATTCAGTCAGTTGCGAATTATCATTTAATGCGACTGGATATAAATTGTAACGTGTGATGTAATTGTATGTTTATTTGAATTATAAGAACTGTGCGTGTTAAATAAGTAATCTGTTAATACTGTTGAAGAGTCTAATTCTATTCTGGCTGTGTGTATAATTATCTCGCGATTGTGAATGCGAAACAATAACAGCGATAAGATTTGTCACACTAGTGTCAGGTGTAGGTTAAAATTAATTAAGTGCAAGTCAATAGTTGTATAAATTATTTTATTTGTTGCCGTTTACTCGCCTGCAAGCCAGCAAAGTAGGTGCAATTTTGAAAGTGAACTAATAGAGGAAAAAATCGAACATAAATTACATGAAATATCAAAATGAATGGAAGAAAATAAGAAATTATGTATTTGAAAATTCAAAAGTAATGAAAGACATAATTGATCAAACAATGGAAGAAAAAATAGAAGATTTAGAAGAAGAGAACAAAAAAATAGCCGATAGAATAAAACTTCTAGAAGAGAAAATGAACCGAACAGGTTTCCAAAAAGGAAGAAACCATAAGCATCGCAGAACCAGAAACTTTACAAATAGCACCTAACGACGAATAATTAATAAACCATTCAATAAAAAAAAATAGAATAAAAAGATGGAAGAAATGCAAGTACACTGTCTACATTGAGGTCTACAGGTTGAGGAGAACGACAAATTTATTACTAATATGAGATGAAAGATGTAAGTGAAGAATTAGGTAACAAATAAAAACATGGACTAATTCAAATCAGAAATAAAAAGAAAAAATGAAATAAAATAAATAATAAATATTGTAAAAATGTGTTTAAGAAATATTTTTGATAAACACTACCACGCTTTATTAAATTTAGCACGAAAAATTAAAAAAATTAATTGTAAGAATAAAAGTTGTAGATAATGCCATTGTATAATTGATATTCTTGTATTGTTAAAAATTAGTAGTTACTTATCGTTTCTCGATAAATGTATAATTGTGCTGTTATTTTCTACACAAATGTTATTAAAAAGTAAAAAACGAAGTAGAAAAAGAACACATAACAGTCAAAGTGAAAGTAGTACAAATGCATCTTTATCGTAGGAGTGCGTTTCTAAAAATTGTATTCCCGGTAATGTCACTACACACATAAATATCATTGCGATGCAATCAGTTAAGATGTCACCGTAACAACGCCCAGATGGTTATAATTCTATTAAACGTAAGTTTGCACAACAAGACGTACAACAATTTCCCACCTGTTTAAAATTGTTAAATAAAATCTCAATTCTAAATGGAATTGTGAATCATCGCCGTGAAGAACAGTAGGTAGAATATAATGTGAATGAACACGATTGTCCTGGGGATGTAGTTTATTTTGGCGAGAGTGGAAGCTCGACGCCCTAATTACAACCTTTCTTAAAGTCCCTTACGGCAAGGACAACACAAATATATTAAGGTAATAAAAAAAAAACAATACTTACTTGATACTGAAAAATTGTTATGGTCAACCGCCTGAAGGATGAGTGTGAAGGATCTCTGAAACAATAATAATAACAAATTACATACACAGTTATGTTACATAGTTTATTGTGTAACCGACGCTAGCATTAATTTACTATGGAGGAATTTCATACTATTTATTCTCTACCTACTAAATATTCATTAAAATTGTTTTCAAATTTCTACAAAATGAATCACTAACAAAGGTGTAGTTGATAGTGCGGAAATGATTGCATAAGTAATTGTGAAGGTGGACTCTACAATTCGTTAAAATTGCGTAACCACCTCCCATCGCATCAATATTGTAACGTTAAAAAATTCGGCATCAAGTATTGTTCATTTAAGAAAAAATTCACAAGAATTTCTATTTATAAACTCGTTAAAAGTAAACTACTTTATGTGGTTGCGCAACTATTATAAATATTCATAGGGCTCTCAGCATGTTTCAGTTTCAGTATTTCATATGCGTTTGACGTTTTGACGCTTGAAAACGACGAGGCACGTAAGAAAACTCGTGTTTTTATTGCTTCGTGCTGCCGCAAACGGGTTCAGAAAAATTTGAAATAAATGTTTAAAAATTAGTTAATTACCAGTTAATTGTTAGGACACAAAAGAACTTAATAAGCGAAAGCACCACTTTAACACGATACGAAAGAGCGTAAGATTGAACCCCCACGATGACAACAAATTAAATGCCTATCCAGTCATTTTATGGTTTTCAGTCCAATATTTCATTAGCAGGTTTGTTTTATTGCACTCGAAACTTCAAAGGTATATTAATTTTAGTGCACATTTTAAACAATGCTACTTTTGCAATATTAATTTAGATACAAATTTAATTTCAGTATCGTGATGTGCTAAAATAATGTAACGGTTTAATGATAATATAAGAAATTATTATTTAAAAAAAAGTAGAATGTTAGTCAGATCACGTCAGAACTAACAGTGCTATTTAATACACCACATTTAACCTGTCTTAAGTACAACCGCCTTGTCACGACGTTTACTCACACGATAATCTTATAGTTATTACTTAAATTAAAAGTGCTTACTGCTATTAGGGAGTGAAATCCAAATCTATATTACGATTCAAATTAAAGACCACAACAATGTACAATTTTTTCCTACTATTGTCCGACATATCTCCAGCCCCACCGAAGCTTTTGAAAAATAGGTGAACTAATTTCAATGAAAAATGTCATTAGCTAATCAGATCCTCCGAATAAAAAATATTTTCCGTTTTGGCAAAACGGTGGGTAAAAAAAATAATGAAGAAGAAACTTGCGTTTTGAAACAAAAATAGTCAATAATCAATCAACGTTTTCAATTTCTCTGTCAAAGAATATTGTCCATCCTTGATGACAGGCGACCCAAAAAAATTATTTATGATTTTCTACGATAATAATATGGAAGCCGCCCTTGGTGTAATAGTCATCAAGGTGTGCAGTTTTTAATACCATAAAATATTGCAGTATGCTTGTTGCAACAATAGCCAATATTGTGCAATCGTGCCTACTTTGTTATTGAAGAGTTATTTATTCACAAAGTTGTCAATGTGGGTTTAAATCTCACGATATTTAACAACCTATTCAGAGAGAGAATAACGCTTTGCCGAATACATAATACATGAAGATCGCTAAACAATAACTAAAATACACTTTGAACGAATTATACGCCAGTGTTTTCTCGGATGATAAATTCATTAGATACAATTATTATTGTTCACGACAGATTAGAATCTTCATTGAAGATGCAAATACAATTAGAAAAGGAAATTGATGTTAAAACGTACTGAGTACCTGCCAAAAGATATTATATGACATTTGCATTTTTTAATCATAATATCTCGGATTTTTATTAATTACCTGTCGCTTTTAATTACAACTTTCTACTTATTCTACTAGTACTGCGTTTTATTGCATTTTTATTTTCACTATCAATACCTAATAAGGTTTGATTAATGTTACAACTATTCGAATTGACGATTGTTTAAACTGTTACGATGCTAAAGAAAAGAATTTTTCATTCTCATGTATATAAAACAAACAATATATTAAATATTGTCAGACATACGCATACTTTCTAAAAAGAAAATGTCGGTGTTTATCCTCAATTTTTCTATTAAAAAGTAAAAATATTAGAAGACCTAATTAAATGTGAATAAAATTTATATCAACTTTTCATAATGATCAAAAGATAATATAGTCCAGGCTTGCAGTATTACAGATACTAATACTATTTTAAAAAATCCAACGAAAACGAAAAGTTCAGGATTTACTTTTATGATATTGGTGTTTTCGATTTGTTTATTTTCAAATAAATTAATCCAAAGTAAAATAAAAAATTTCTAGGAAAAAAAGCACACTTAGGACTCAGAAAATTATGAAAATTACTAAAGAAAATCAAGGTCTTCCATTCATTGATGTTCTGAGCTTTTCCGCCTTCTACAACGTCAAGTAGATGAAATTGATGAAATTATGTCAAAAAAAAAAAAATAAGAAAAATATGATATTGGTGTTAATGATTTGTTTTGTCTCGAAATTAAATGTGTATTTCAAAATAATTTATCTCAAGTAGATGAAAAGTAAATAATTTCTAGGCAAAACTTATTCGGACACTTAGAATGTGATGAACATTTACGCCTTCTACAAGGTCACTGACTAATTGATATCTTCCCATCAAGATAATTTTACGTAGATATCAATATTTGGTAAATGAATTTCAAAAAAGAAATGGACGCCAAGGTATGGCGCAGCGATCATACAAAAACCACTGTCCTATATAGCTCATTTATCAATTAACTGGACCTATATCATTTTGAGTATATTTATACTATATAGATGGGTAGAAAAATGTTTATTAATAAGCTGGGATAGATAGGTTTGGTCATTTTTAATAATTTTTCTGAGAAACTGAACCAATATGCTAAAATATACATTTTGGATAACCATTTACGAAAATTATAAAAATTACCGTTTATGATGAATAGAAACTTTATTTTGCTATAGATATAGGTTTTACACTATCTGGCATCTGGATTCTTGGTAGTCCAAGCACTCAACTCAAGAGTCAACAAAAATCTTAACAAAGTTAAATACTATTTCCATTTTTACAATAAAAAATAATATTCCAAATACATCTTGACGGAATTGTATGTGGTTCACCTGAAGGCAGTCGAACAAATATTATCTTTATTTTGTTCGGATCCTTAAAACATAAAACATACTGGAAGGTTTAGAAAAAAATAAAGGTCAAAAAATTCTCAACAGATGGCGTATTATCATTAGTTAGAGTAAAATAGTCTCCGGTGGAATCGTGAACGCTCGAAATTAATTCAATCCAAAGATCTATTGTGGGCAAAACGAAAATTACCTGGTCAGCTAGTTATTTAAAAACATTAATTGGTATGACTTTGTGTTTTGGAGAAATCCAAAACATTTGAGAGGATCTGTTTTAAAATTTAAATTAAAGTTAAAACAATAAAAAAGTGCAATGGTGAGACACCTCAGGAAAATCAAAACATGTTTAAAACAAAAATTTTTTTAGAAATTAGATCGTGAAGTGATCATTTTAAGTTATCAGAAGAGTCTACTTCGAATTTTTGGCTCCATCTTACATCTTCCCTTTGCTCTTTTCGCTCCACCTGCAAGTTTATCAATCTATGGTAACTTCCTCTCTAGTACCTTCTATCTTTCTTCTCATCTTTCTATGGCCTCTTCATACTACCCCTATATCCATCCCTAAAGATTTTGGCTTACTCTCTATTTACTCCTGGTGTTGATTTTATATTTCACTATGAGATAGTTTGTCTAGACATATCCTTTATTCAGCAGTTTATTAAAATATATCAATATCTATTAAAATTCAATTTGAATGTAACGTGAATTAATAAAAATAATATTTTTACTTTCATAGTGTCAAATATTAAATTTTGAGAGGATGGTACTTGTATTCATAAAAAACTTATAATTAAAGTTTGGACATAACAAAGATGCAATTTTTTCATGACGTTTTAGTACCCACACACTCTTCTTGATAACGAATAAGTAGTGTTTAAATGACCTCAACATTGAGAAGACGGTAGAGTCATGATATTAATATTAACATTACACATGGAAACTTTCCATGCTTGTTTTTTCTCTAAGTAAATTACATAAAAATCTGCTATAGTAAGTATCTCAAAAATCGTGAAAGTGGTTACTTTAATAAAAATCACAATAAATTCCCCTAGACGCAACAAGCAACTTTTGTCTGAGAAACTTTTTTGTAACTTGCACGGTTACGGAAATATTGGACTTTTTCGAAAACGTAGTTTTTCGTCTTTTCCCAGATATCTTCGGAAGTGCTCTGAATTTTTGCAGAATCTAATTCAGCATAATAAACTGTACATTATTGCCTATTTAACCAAAATTGTATCTCCATTAATAATAGAGATAGCCATGTAATCCTACTCAGTTTGGGAGACCCTGTATATGAGGTTCGTGTAGAAAATTATTTTTTTTTAAAACATAATAATGTTGTAGAATTAAATAGTTTAAATAATAATTGTAGACAAGTAATTTCATTGAATAAAGAAATTATTCAATGGTAATTTACATATTTTCTTTCATTACTTTTTGTTATTCTTGCACATATTGTTTAAAACACATCATTATTTATCTCGGTAATTAATAATTGAATTAAAAATTACAACTTTTAATTGAAAAAAATGCGGTACTCCAAAGTGTTCTTTTGGCTCATTGAGTTTGTAATAGACTTCTAAGCCAGTTTTATTAAAATCGCATCAAAAGTTTTGGCAGACCACTGGTCTTTGAACTGAATTCTAACCTCACACCTTTTATTATTATTAATTAAGTTGAAAATCATGACTCTCCCGTCACTGTTTATTTTTAACTGTATTATATATGCTAAAAAAAAATTCAGAAAGTTTTACATACAGATCTGATATTCATAATCATTTCACTAGAAACTATGAAAACATATCAAATCCTTTTTACAGACTAAGTAAAGTACATAATAGCTATATAAATTTGTCTATAAACTTATATCAAAAACTACCATCACATATACGAGATTTAACACTTAAACAATTAAAGAAAACTTTACGACACTATCTCCTAGGAAAGGCCTTTTACTCAATATCAGAGTTCATCAATTGTAAAGAGAAGATATATTAAGTTAATTATGTAACAATAGTGCTTTGACGAGTGTAAATACATTATGTATAGCAACACAATAAAAAGTAAATAAAATAAATAAATAAATATGTACCAATCATACCAATAATCGATGTTTCTGTTATACTTCAGCTTCAGTTTATAATAAACTGTTTATATTTCATACAAACAATATATTTTTCCTGCAAACAATTCAATGTTATTTTACACCAAAATTGATTCAAATCATATGTTAAAAATGAGGATAAAAATTCAATACAATATTTTACTTACTAACCCCAATCATTAATAAGATTAACATAGAGAAGTCAACTGAATTTGAACCATTAAAAAAAATTAAATCGATGTAATTAGTGAAACGAAATTTACATTTACATTACTTTTTTCAAGCAGTTTTTAAGCACCCAATGGGAAACAATTTAATAAAATAGTGACAATTTGGGTAGAATTTAATAAAGCCGATTACTATTTCGTTATTACTCATCGGAGGTTTGCGCGCAACAATCTATTTTAGCTTAATTTAAGTTATATCTTTTATATCTTCACGAGAAACAAAATTTCAGTATACAATAAAAATTTTCTTGGAATTTCTCAAAAATTACTACACTGTGCTCCTTGTATTTTCGTTTACACAAAAATTAAATGAGAGATTTTGCGCAGATTCAAATAAGCTACATGTTGATGTCATAATGAATAATCAATGAACCCATTGTCGAGATATACGGATTCAAACTCGGATGTATACAGTGTGTCCCGAATAGGTATGATGGACGAAACTTTTTCGAACTGAAACTTCACATTTTTGGATTAACACCTACTCTCAAACTTATTTTTAATCTATTTTCATTTTTAAAATCGAGATGGCTTCTCCGTAAATACTGTAAAGTTTACAGTATAGCAAATTGTTACCAAAAAAAGTTTTCAGAACGTCGTCCAACTTTCCTAATAATAAAAGTTAGAAAAGAACCGCATGCGTCGAAATTATGTTTCTGCTATTGAGAAAGTACACCGACAGTTCTGAAAATGTGTATCTACATTACTTGGCATTCTAAACAACTTTTCTTGGCAACACTTTGTTATCCGAAGCAAAGTAAACGAAAAATAATTTTCAAAGTGAAAAGGGGTTAACTCGAAAACGTGAAATTCTAAATCAATTTTTTTTTATCCATTATACGACTAAGACATATTAGTAGAATTATTCTGATAAATAGTTATTTGTGATACCAGTATGTGAAGTAAGGTTTTTATGCACGGGGTGTGGAGTTGAAAACACTCGCCTTCGGTTCTTGTCTTAGACGCAAGGAGTATATAAAAGTCCTTCATACACACGTCTCGCACATTATTTTATCTACGTCAGAACTAATTTTGGCAAATACAGTTACTACAGTAGAGGAACGAATGCGGCTTCACTTTTTTGATTTGGAATGTTGCATATTGCTTGGTTGCCAAGCATCGTTGTCAATAAAAATACTTTAGTCGAATTGTAATTAAATTGTACTTTTACATACAATTTATTTAAAGTAGCCTTTCACACACAATTATTTAGTAATTAATGCTGGTTATTTGTAGGTTAGACGTGAATAAAATCAATTTTTAATTACATTCAAATTATATGTAAAACACTAATGGTGCTTTAATTTTGAACAAGAGTTTATAAATTTGAGACACAAACAATTGATCTTAGCATCGAAATTCCAATAATTTATCGACTGTATAATCAACTGATAATTTTTCTTCAATCTCTTGAATCGAATTAAAAATGTACTTGGCATAAAATTAATTTTACGCTATCGTTCGAAGAAAATTGTAAAGTTTAAGTTCGATTCCGTATATACAGATTTTCCAGTTGATTTAATTACAAAACGCAATTTCGATAGACACTATGTATAGATTACATGCAATTAGAAACATATAAACATAATTAATTTCACATTAAGCGTATTAAACCCCAATTAAATTTTAATCTCAACTTAATTTCACGTTCTAATTAATAAAATTACTATTAAAGTTCACGACATGCAAATTTCTAATTTAAAATTTCTACTTCTGGATTTCAACTGATCATAAACCACTTGAGCTTACGGAAGTTGTATATTTAGAAATCATCCCTGTTTTCAGTATGTCAACGATTCATATCTTTACAGGAAGTTGATAATATTATATTTTGCTTCGTGTTTCGACAAACTTAAGAAGATAATGAATGATCAGTATGTATACGTTATGAAATGCATACCGTTTACTTCTTTTACGGTTATTCTGCTCTCATTAGATGTTCGTTCCGGTTCTCATGTAATCCGTAGCTAACTTGATTTTGATTGTCTCACAAAAAAAGTTAAGGACAATAAAGCTTAAAGATATAATGTAGTAAATTACATATGTCGATGTTCACAAATAATACAAACCAAAATGGTTTCCATTTGATGTAATTACATAGCACGGAATGCGTGTAAATGGTACACTTAGTTTTTTATGCCAAGACATTCTAACAATTTGTTTTTGTAATAATACATTACACCAAAATGAAATGAAAAGAAATGAAATATTAATAGGTGTGGAAGATGCGTATTAGTCCAGCTGCGATATAATCAAATCTTCGTTACACACACGTCAGCCAGTATTTAAAATCAAATTTGTTACGATTGTTTTTCATGTTTGTAAACTACTCGTCTTGATGTTACCAAACATTTCGTAAAAGCGAAACAGAACCTTTTAATTATACGTTTCAATAAGTCAGTGGGTGTCAATTAGATGCAACAATGTGAAACAAGAGCTACGGATAAGATGCAGTCAAAACACTGATCGAAGATAGTAAGGAAATGCCAACGTAGCGACAAGCTCTCGAAATCAGCAGTCTGCATCAGTTTTCAACCACCCTCCGCGAATCAACTTCGACATTGATTGAGAATGTTGTCAACTAAATAAAGAAAAGGTATCTACGACCGATGTATGGTATTCCCATTAATGGGATAATTTATGTAGTGCACTACATAAAATAGTATAGTAGATAATTTTAACCCAAACTTGATAGATCAATTTATAAAGTCATTTACGCTAAGCATTTTACGAAGACATTATCTAAATCAAAAATGTTTGCTTAGCTAATTTATCATTATTTTGTGGGTATGATTTTTTATTTAATAGACTCGCACCGAAAATATGCAATGGACGCATACCAAGATCATCTTCAACCTCGAACATATAATGTAGTTTGTAGTACATTGAACTTTGCAAAATACGTTACCGATTGAAAATTCTGATATATTTTGATTGGCACATCAAATTCTAAAACTTAGACCAACGTAATGAGCATTGCAGTTAACATTATTTTTAACGCTTCCAAAACGTCTTTCGAAATGAATGAAAAGCACGTGGACAAATTGTGTTGAAAAATAATATGGATGCAGATCGCACACGTATTGTTGCTTGCATAAGTTCTGATTTTAGAATGTTTATCTTTTATTTATTAGTGATGATGAGTTACGCGATGATAATTGCAATCTATTCTGATTATACAATGAATTTTTTCATACTTCTACTCAAATCTCTGCATCTGCATTTATTCTATACAAACATTTAGGAAAGATAAGATTTTTACGGAAATTAGGTTTCTCAAAATTTCAAACAATCAATACAAATTTGCTAAATAGTAGCTTAAACTTTTGCTAATCTGAAGAAACCCAAATTTTATTAAAAGCAATTTCAATTAAAAGTGGCAATCTACTACACCGTTGCTATTGGACGTTGTGGGTCTACATTTTTAAAAGCATTTCAAGTTAAGCCCTTTAATTGTGTTGGCTAAGTGAAACTGACGTCACTAATATTGCCATCAGAATTACTACATGACTGAACTCTATAATATTTTTTATTATTTTTTAGACCTCCGTCCAGAAACACTAACTTTACCATTGTCAAAAACGGTCGGAAAATTGTTGTTTACCGGCCTAGGCCGGTAAAAATTTAGTAAAGTGTGTCCAAGACGAAGGAAGAAGTAGTGAAGGAAAAATTGATTGAGTGTATTTTATAATAAAAATGGATGAAGATTCTAAAAATCAGATGAAAATTCTAACAAAATGGAGTAGATAAAAAATCGCACAATTTATTTGGTTTAATTCAAAAAGCATCAAAGTTTAAATAACTTGATATTTTCGAAAACATCACAGACTCATACCTCCATAGAATGTGAGTGAACTGATATTTTAAACATAGTTCCACAAACATTTACATACATTTTACATTTAAAATTCGTTTTTAATTATGCAATAGCACCATAACATACGATGCATACACACATCGAAACTGTACAAACAAGTTTTTCACGCAGAACTCCACATCGTCCTGCTAGTAATAAGCGTATAATTCGACTTACAAAATTTGTTGGAAAAAGTGAAAAAACAAACGATACGTTTTGCTGTACCGAAGAAATATTTCAATAAACTGATTTCTAAAATGTGATATTTTAATTGAAAATGTTGCTCAAAAAAAGTAAATAACAGTTATAGATAATGTAATTTGCAACAACTTTTCTTTCATAACTTTTTTGTATAATTAATATTTTTTACGTTGACAAATTCTGATAAAAATCAAATGTGTTTTTATCATTTTTTTTAAGAGCTCATTTGTATCACTATAAAAGATACCCATTGGTTCATTTTTTCAGAATTTGATTGGTTAATATTTTAAAAATATATTAATCGGATAAAAAAAAGTTTAAAACAAAATTGTGTATACAGGGTGCCCATAATCTATCTCATAACATGGGTAACTTTCTTAATATGCAAAATAGGTAATCGGTTAAATTAGGAACATTTAAAAAAATGTAAGTTTGTGTTATATCTCGAAAATCAAGAGGGTTATGACATTTTGAGTAATTTTATCGAATTCTACGTAAAAATATGTATAAGATGTCATTTTAGTTCAGTTCTAAAGTAAGTAGTAGTGGAACAGGACAACATTAAAAAAATCGACTGTTTTCAGTTTTTTCACAAAATTTCAAAAGTTGAAGACATATGTCAAATTTGAAAAAAGTTTAACATTTTGTTTGTAATTCTGCCCAACTTTCCTAATTTAACCGATTACCTATTTTGCATATTAAGAAAGTAACCCATGTTATGAGATAGATTATGGGCACCCTGTATAGGGTCGGTTATTGAAAAGTAAACAGACGGATTTTCAGGTAGTTTCAACATGAACACGTCAAATTTATTTCGAAATCATTTCATCCCTTCGCGATGTAACGACCACCATTAAAATTTGAATTGTTATAGTAGGGCAACTAATACCTCATTTAAAAGTTTTTTTTGTCCTGAACATCAACCTGCAAAAAAATTTCAAATATATCGGTGTGTTTTCCAGTTTATTCAATCGTTTATGACTTTCATTCAGTTCCGTTCTGTTTTATTGCAATCTTATTTAGTAAGACTCCTGTCGAATCGAGTAGTTGGGCGTTAGTAAGCTCTGAAAATGGGCTCTTTTTTCGAAAATATCGAATTAATGTCATTTTCATTGTAGGATCTTTCTAAGGTGGAGGTAAAAATGAAACTGCTTTTTTTATAGGATTAATGAATGCCGTTCTTTCGTCCCTAACAAATAGGGGCTTTTTCAAGACGAACTATCTTCGTTAACAAAACAGCCTAAAACCTTGAAAAGCCCCCATTTGTTAAGGGTGAAACGTCGGTACTAATCGCATAAAAAGGCAGTTTGATTTTTACCTCTACCTTAGGAAGATCCTTAAATGAAAAAAAGAATCATTGTAATTTGTCATAAAGAAATAGAGCTACTCCTACACTGCAGAACAAAGGGCGGATATTCGTTAGATCTTCGAATGTTACTGTCATGGTGCAAGTAAAAATCTAATCTAACAGAAATCTGCTTTTACTAAAACATACTAGATCATGACTTTCGCAAGTCGAACTTCAGGAATTAGCTGGAGTACGCCCTAAACGCCAAATAGTTAGTTAATTTTTTATTTATGTTTACGAGCTTAATAAACAAATCTCTGTTCTAGTTCTTGTTTCATTAACATAATTTAATCTAAAAGAATTTCTCTGATATTTTCATATCAGCTTCAGGAAATTGAACACGGGGAGAGAGGAAGATTTTAACTTAGATTCGTCTTCAAAATTTACAGATAAATTTCTGCAAAGTTGTTATAAAGGGTCTTTACTAATGCAAAATTAATTCCCTTCTCGAATGTCGTTCCCATCATCCTCCCTAACCGTCTAAAAGTTGTCTTTTAGAAAATTTACAAAATAAGTTTTCTGCTCTGAGAGTTGGTTCTATTATCAAAGTAGATTGTGTATACAGCTTTACACTGATCATCTGGGGCACCATACATTACCCTTAATCACAATGCACTAATGAAAAATAATAATGTACCATACAAATAAATAAAATAAATTGTGGTAGGTCTCAAAAATTTTAACAGGCACATGTGTAGAAGATTTTCACTAAATAAAAATTCATTCTCTTCTCGACAGTCGTTCCCATTATCCACCATACCAAGCCGACAACAGAGGCGATTTTTGTCAACTACTCTCACAAACTACACTCCTACAACTCAAACACCGTCGCGTCTTTTATTCAATCCAAGGAATATAAGACTGGATTTAGAATTGTGTTGTCACATTTAGCAAGAAGTTAGCATTAGCATTTTGTAGATTAGTAGTTTTTCATCAATGCCGATTCCAGCATGACAGTTCTCACAAAAATGATTTTTGAGCTTTTTCCTCAAATTTGTAAAATAAATTTTCAAATGCACTCTTCAACTCAAACACCTCCTCGTCTTTTATTAATCCAACGGATATAATCTTGGATCTAAAATTATCCCTGCTCAAATTTTGCAAGAACTTGCTGTACAAATTTCACCAAGATGCTGATTCCAGCATGACAGTTCTCTCAAAATGAGTGCTTCTTTCGTTTTCCAGAGAGTGGCAAAGGAAATTTTAAACAACAGACGGAGAATGTCCTATTCATGTTAGATCTTTTCAGGCTTATACATATATTACCGGCACCATTGTAGGGTTCAAATACAAATTGAACCGATTGATTTGAATGAAATTGTTTGTTTAAGCTCCTTAAAAATCTTGTTTGTTCAAGATTTCTCTCCGGATAACCAAGCCTTTTTTACGTTAACAGTCAAAAGGAAAAACATCATCATGAATGTGAATCTGCCGGATCTAATCTTATCGTTCCTGGAAGTGTCCGTCTAATCTTGGTTTAAATGACAAAGTTCCTCAAGTCAACCATTCTGTGTTATCAAACATCAGCTCCAATTAAAAGTTGTATCTTTGGTGTCCGTTAAAATTTGTTTTTGAATAGCTTTAAATTTTCCCTCACTTCAATCACTTTCACCTGATCTGGTTTTAATTTGATACTTGTCCTTGGTGCGCTGCCCTCCCAACAATTAAAATCTAGCAGAGTTGAGAATATCTAGTAAGAGTACATTTTAACATTGTCTATAAAAAAAGTATAGCTTCCATTTCAGATATACAGGGTGTTTCTGGAAGATGTGTATGTACAGCAACTTTTCCTGACATCAGAAATTTTTCCACATAACACAGAAAAACGTCTTCAGAAGCAGCCAATCAGCATACGAAAGCGGAACAAAATCCGTTGAATCGTTCTCGAGTTATTCCCATTATACAATATTTTTTTTGAAAGTTTGACGCCCTCTGGCTACCTTATAGTGCACTTTTGGTTACAGGTAAATTGGTGTCAAACGGTCTATTTTGAGCCAGAGAACCTCTGGTAAAGCCATGTCTTCAGAAACACCCTGTATAAGAAGCCACTGTAATTTTTAAACATTCTAAAAAAAGTAACACAAAAGCAAACAATTTTAACTAAAATTATTGAATGGAAGCCGTAGGTACGTAGGTTGTTCGTAAGATAAATAATAAAAATTTGTTTAAACGTTTTTACTTACTTATTTCATTTATATTTCGAAAAACTGGACACTCCACCAATATATTCAGTAATATAACACATATTTAAGTTCTCGGGTTCGATCGCGATTAAATAAACACACACGCGTTATTAAACGAGATTTATTTCCACGTATATTTACTTAGACAATTTAGAAAAACACTAGATCAATTGGTCTGCACAAACAACTTTAAATCAAAATCGTAACTAAAACTAAATTATTCGAAATCGGTGTATATTTATAGTATAAGGTAAGTACTCAATAAACTTCCGGTGTTATCTAAAGAACATAGACAACCTTTCCAGAATTCAAGGAATGAACATGAATCATCTAATCGTAATAATTATTGAATTAAAAAATTATTACGAACAAAGACGAATACATCGGAATACAGTTTATAAAGAAAAATTTTTAAATGTTAAAATCTAAACTACGACATTGTATTAAAAACTATAAACAATCTCGTTTTGTCTTTATTTTCCAGTCACAATAAAATTTTATAGATTTTTTTAAATCTTTCGTATGCTACGTTTTTGATAAAACTTCGATCCAACAAAAGAGAAGAATTTCAAAGTTTCTTTGAAAACATATTTTGAATGTACAGGGTGTCACAAATTGGCCCATTTAATAGTGTAAAACCGATTTGGAACAGTCACAGCCATTACTGTCGATAAAATTATTCTACTATTACGTATATAAACAACTAAATAATATGTTTTCTAAAAGCATTAAAAACAAACATAAATAACATCAAATAATTTTTTTTACATTAGAATCAATTACCATTGAGCAATCATTAAATAGTACCATAATATTTATGGTACCTAGAAGCAAATATAGCTTTATCTTTAAAGGTGTACATAACAAGCAAGTCGGTAGCGAAAGATAAATCCAAGTAGCGGAACAGCCCCTAAGGTGTTTTGTAATGATCTTACAAGGATGAAGTCTATCGTAAAATCGATGAGCCTTAAATCGACGCATTAAAAAAATCAAGCTGTAGGGCAATCGGCCGACATAAAATGCAAATTTACAGACCGCTAATTTGTAAATCATAATGAATTACATTTTTTTTCGCTCCTTTAACACGTGTCGCTTAGGGGCGAAAAGGAAGTAATTGAAACTCGATATTAATTTATTATAGTTTAAAGATTTTCTGATCGAATTTAAATTTTGAATGATAGAAATATTATAAATTCTTGTCGAGTATTGGTTGTTCTTCGTGGTAGTAAACTGACTAAATGATTTTTTGTAACTTTATACGTTTTTTGAATAATTATGTATTCTATTGTGATTTGAATACGAAGTGTTTGGGCAGCTTGTGTTTGTGAAATAACAATTTAACATAACTGGTACCGGTATGAAGTTCTTCGATGACAAAAATCTTGAATGGGTCCACCTAAACTTGAACCGTGATGATGTCGCTTCACCATTCTGCGACCTATAGAATCTTCGCACCTGTTCACAAGAAGGACATTGACCAGCTATTATCATACGCAACTCGTCTTTCCAGTTTCTATTTCATTGCATTTTGCTGGTTGCAATTAAATCTTCTTTCTTTAAATAATACAAAATTTTAATTGCCAATAGAACTCTACTTTTAAAATGGAAGAATAAAGAGACAGGTTGCAGCGATTCAATCTAACAGCATGTGTGAAATCGAGACTCATTTGTTAACGTAATACATGTCGAATTATCTGTGGTTGTTAGTACAAGATTATGTTCTGATAATGTACAATAGTATTTAGAATTCACTTTCCTACACGTACTATCGATACCATTAAAAGGTTAAGATGGTTTATGCCAGATAATTGCATAATAAACGCGACAAATCTTTTTCATTAATAGGTTCCTCTTCTTTTTTTTTTAAATTCCACCGCGAATTGAAGTTCAGGGACACCGGAAAGTCTGGTCTGGTTTCCTTTTTGAGTCTTACATAAGAAGTGTGAGGAAACGAGATCCTGACCCTGGGGTTCCGTTTCCTATCCAATATGTCAGAATGAGTGAAAGAATGAATGGTATAGTTTGTGCACGTGCATGAATGAAATGTGAGTAATGCATTCCAACCCCTTTTATTTTCGCGTAAAAATATTATAATCAGGCTAATGTGTGGCACTATCTTGGGTATATCCGCATCCGTTTGTCATTTATTATGGTACAACCAAGGTTAAACAGGTAACACCGTTTCGAACAAAAACCTAAGTTTGAAATTACACGCTATAACACCGTGAAAATATTAAAACGAGAACGTTATTTTTTTGTTATGAGAAATAGCGTATTTCAATCGATAAAGTGCCTCACGTATTTTAATAGAATTTATTTAGAAAAAGCCGATTCACCAGAATACGCTTCATACGTGAAGGAATTTTCTTATAATAGCATTGATTGCATTTTCTTAAAGAAACTGTAAATAAAAGATCGTGTATTTTTTCAGTACTACAGTACAATGAAAATTTAAACATTCCATCGCAACACTTTCTTATTTATAGTATTAAGTTTTTTTGCCACACGAATCCACAAAATACAAAAACTTAAAACTTCAGTGATGTGAATTCAAAACCACATCGTTGAACCAAAAATGATAAAATTATCAATTTCAAAACTTATTTGTGTGTTCTGGTTACTACAAGCGCCTTACTATAGTCAGATTCACGAAGCAAAATAGCGATAACGTTTTGATCACGCACGTGAAAAGCCGTATTTACACAAAGAATATAATCGCGAAACAAACTACCACGGCAGCAAAAGTAAAATGATACATATTTGGTGTGGTGTAAAGCTGTCTTTTTTGAAGTCGTTCAAATGCTGAACAGCCAATAGCCGGAGATTTGTGGACATGATTGTAGGTAAGTAAGTCTAACAAGTCGTTTTTAATTTTTTTTTCTTCTTCTTGTGATTAAAGACATAAACAGCAAAAAACTGAACAATTTTATTAAGAGATCGGTACATGAGTTAATTGTTTAAACGGGAATTAAATTGCGCTTAGAAGATTACCAGCGCATACTTCCGAAAGGGAACAACGGAAATATAAACAAAAAGAAGAGTCAATTTTAGTTTTAGATACAAATTTGACTCAGACCCAATACACGAGACTGATAGTTAAGTGGACGTAATTTATTCCAGTTTTGATGACAAAAATATCCAGATGGGGTCACCATCATAAAACCTGAATATGAAATTTAGAATTTGGTCTGGTATGAAGCTTTATCAAGGCTTAATTAAATCGAGAATCAGTGTAACGATGATAAAACCCTCACATGAGAAGCGAAACGTCGCCAATTTCAAACTTTTTAGTTGTTTTGTGTTTTTCCTCTCCACCAAGAAAGAGTCCTATTAGGCCTAATCCTACCAGAACAATTTCTAAAAAGGTATCAACAAAAAAATTAGCTGGAAACCTTACCTGAATTCTAACTATAAATTAAAAGTATTTTCTATCTAGTGGAGGTATAGATAAAAATAGCGGTCTAAAAATGACATCTAAGGTCAACGTTTCGCCCAAACCTGTGATGGCTTTATCAAGGTAAAAAGTAGATTATAGACCGTGTGGGACACGAAATTAAAAAGATTAATAAATTATATAAGACACACAGTATATACTACCGAACGAACGAATAAATTGATTATAATACTAATATTTGGATTAATATACTCTTAACGGTCTAACTATGAAGTTCCACTTCAAAATATATTATACAAAACATGCAAGCGTTTCTAGAAATGCACTTCCTCTACCGAATTCCCAATCTCCGGAATTAATTTACAAGTACAACTTGGATTAAAGTTCCTAAACAAACATTCGATGCGTGATCACGCGTAAGCGTCAAATATGAATAAATTTGAAAAGTCTGGAAGTGATAAAAGAATTAACAAAATGTTTAGATTCACGAAAGAGAACGATTTCTAGATCTCGTTGTGGATAATCCTCAACAGTTATCAAGAACTACAAATAATCAACTAGATACTTTTCGCGAATCCTACTCTCTGACAATTATAAGAAGTAGATTTTTAACGTACAGTATTTTGAAAGTAAAAAAAGTAAGTATATTTACATGAGAGAAGCGGTAATTCAAGATGCTGTGGTCAATTGGAACACTCTCAAGCAGATATCCGGACAATCGGGCTTTTACGAAGCACCAAACACGAAAGATAAGATAATTATGATGAAACAGACCAGGACAACATTCCGACCTAAAATTGGCTTTTTATTGGGATTTCAGAAAAACAAATTCTTTTGAAACGGTTACTTCAGAAATTAAAAAAAATATGAATTTAATTGATTTGAACGTTATCTTAATCTCCAAAAAACTTAATACATCGACAATGTAATGTCACAAAGTTTTTTTACTAGTCTGGGGGAGTCCACAAGGTTCAGTGTAAGGTCCTATATTATTTGATCTTTTTATTGGTGACATTACTGCCGTAACAATATCATGTTCTACGCATTTATTTGCACGTGATACTCTAATCTCATCTTCATGAAAAAAATTTCAAAAGGACTAGTTGATCTTATCAACGAATTGCTTCAAAGCAAATAAATTAAAATTAAATATTAAACAAACAACAAAATTATATTAATAATTGTTATTATTGTTGAAATTAATTTTTTCCATAAATCTGCTTCAATATAATTAATACAATTGTATGAATTAATTATCAGTACAATTAGAAATACATACTTAGATTCGTGGCACACGCTCGAGTCCTTTAATTGAATTATTTTAAAATGTCCACTTTGAGTTATTAATTAATCTAATTAATTAGATTAAAACAAAGTAATAGTCTCCCAAAACAAAATAATATTTTAGATGCTGTGGAATTTATTTGTTTAAATTTAGGAGTGAATTTCCAAAATTACGTAATTAACTATAGTAAAATTCACGAAGCAAAATAGCCGTATTTACACGAATAATTACGACAACAGAAATAAACATATTTAGTGTAGCGTAAACTAGAGTCTATTTGCGATGTCCTTCAAATACTGATCGCCCAATAGGGAAGCAACCGTGAACTATAATATTTTATACATTGCTGTTACACAATAATGAATACAGAATAATAATTGTAATACGTAAGAAGGATTCAGGCAAAAACAAATTCAAATCGTGTTTATCGAAACTCTGAAAAAATATATTAAAATTATCGCTAGTAAATTTGGCCCAACTTCAGATGTAACTTTAAATCTCTAAAGATACATTCATGGTCGATTCGATTTCAATATATCTCATTATTAATCAATGTTCGATTTCAAATGGTGAACCAAAGAAGAAATATTGAATTGACATTGTTATAATTCAGATGAACTATAATTGATTGTATTTTATGAATAAAAATAGGATCCATTATTTTAAATATTGGTTATTTATATATATAAACTATTTATTCTTTGATTTTTATTTATTTTATTTTTAACGTTTGTAAAATAATTTTGACAACTTCTGAAGATGACTCACGATAATTTTTGAGTTGAAACAAGTAAAATAAATAATAAATATATATAATATTGGATTGCTCAAAGAATAAATAGTTTATATATAATTGATTATAAACAAAATATTAACATTTTCACAAAATGCTTGTGGGTACAAATTCGTTCTAAAGTTTATAGATGATATTGATAAATTTTGTTGTGTGGGATTTTTCTAAATGAAATTTTCTTTCGCAACTGTTAAAAACGTGATGTTAAACAAATCTATTGTTTTGTAAGTTCAAGTTCCTTCAAACAAAGTAATAACTTTCAGACTTACTATATTACGTATTTAAGCTTACTATTTTGTTCTATCAACAATTAAGAATTATTTAAACAACTTAATTCTTCAAAGGTTTCAGTTGTGCACATAAACTTAAGGTACACACCCTACTTTGAGAAGTAGTAGTTAGTTCTAAATTTTCATGGTTTTGTTTTCAAATTGCACCAAGTAGGGGTGCCAACTTTATTAGTATCAAAAGATGAAACACCCAATTAGGGAATTTTGTAATACCACTACGTAATACCATTACGTGACTGATCAGCCGTTCATAAACTAAACTATAAACAGTGTATTATTCTTTTCTGCGAATTTAACAGATGAAAAACAATAATGATCCAGTTTTAAAGTTTAAGAATACAGCTCTTACGCTTACCCATATATTTTGGATATTATTATGCAAATTGTAAATTCGTGTAAAATTCAAATTTTCTTCTTTCGTGTTTCGTTGAATGAGATTGTTATTATAGTAAACATCCACTTTAAAGAACATTTACCTTTCGGCAGACTTTTATTCCACAGCCGTAAGGTCGTTGTAAATTAGGCGTAATTTAAACAGTTCATTTTTTTGCTAGAAAAAGAGAAAGAAACAATAATGATTACTGCAGTACCATAAAAACGTTTATTTAATCTAATAAATAATCAATCATCGCACACAACAGGCGGTTAGTACGCATTCAAAAGTTTTTTTTTACGTTTGTTATTGTCATGAGCATCGGAATTAATGATTAGAATAAACGAAAAAGGCGGTATTTGATTATTTTAAATTTTAAGCTCGGCAAGTGGTACTTTTACTTGTGTTGTTTTAATGCGATCTAACTTCTGTGCATTAACAACAATGGTTTTTTGTTCATGATATCTGACAGATAAATTCAAATTGAATTAACTATAGAATGTATTTATTTGAGGAACGGATTCTCTCACTTTCTCTACGTTTCTCTTGGGGGCCCATTTAATTTTTGTACCGTGTAATTTGATCGCGCGGATCTTTAATCAAATAAAAAGGTTCTGTTATGTAGGTGACTGACTTCATGATTTTCGCCCTTGGGTAGGTTGGGGTTGTTGACTGACTACCTGGTAGACAGGTTAAACCTTTAGTTAGAGCGTTACGGTAGCGGCCCCGAGGGCGCTTCTTACAATATGGTACGATTATAAAACAGTATTATCGCATGCTTATATAATTATAATATTTTAACATTTAAAAAAATTGTTTGTCTATTGGTACACATATGGTACCATAAACACTATCTAGACATTATTATTTCTTCTAATTTCGCATAAAATTGCAATTATTTTGTTAACCAATTTCTATAACAAAAAATAGGTAAATGCCATGTTGTTTATACCATGAAGTGGTTTTTGAGGAAATTATCTAATTAGAAACTGTAAACAAGTTGTGGTGCTCAACAATATGTTGGACTTGCTTTACCTGCAGCTTACCATGTGATGATCCCAAAATAAAACAAAAGAGACTTTTTTGCGTGAATCGGTGCCTTTAAGAGTTTATACACACGTATGTTACTTGCACGGAACCATTATGATGTGCATTCTCGTAAATTTTTATTCACGTAAAGACGTTACCCGCTCATTACTTCGACATCTTGGCTTTACTTAAATCCTAATACGTGCAGCAGTATTAAGAAGAGGTAATAATTAATAAATATATACCCTACTTTATATACTGATCGCTAAATTATACTCGTACGAAGCCTGGGAACAAATCTGTTAACAATGAGAGTGCAGTTTCTTTTTCTCTTTACAATAATTATTATCAGCTGCATCTTCTTCAGTTCGGATGTTAGAACACTTTTTTTTTAAACGTAACAGTAAATAAACTGAAGACGCTTCCAATTTTCACTACCATCCAAGGGTCATATTATTACGATTTAACTTACAGATCTGCTCTTTAATTATGCTTAAGAAATAGCGATAAAGTAGTTCTTTAATTTGCAGATGCGTAATTATTGCACGAATATACCTGTAACGAAAATAGTAATAAGCGTGATCTGTAAAAGGTAACTAATAATCAATGATATAAATTAAACGAGTTCAACATTTAGTTAAAAAAAAAGTGGTAAACCCATAATTACCGAAGAATTTAAGATGAGCAAACGATAACTGTTTGCTGATTATCGTTTGCTTGATTATTTTATTTACAAAACTGTGCTTTAAATTTTTTCTCACGATACACTTTATTCTGTATAAATTAATAATCTAATGAACAAATAGTATTTTGAAAATAAAATAATTGCGTTGTCACGAAAAAATGCTTTGTTGATAGATGGTATTAGGCGCAGGTTAGTAGTTTTGTGCCAGCTAGGATTTTTCTTATTTTAGAAGGATTTTAAAGAATTTTAAAAATTATTCAAATTTGTACAGTTTTTTTTTAAATTGAGATTTTAAGATTTTTAAAATTTGAGAAGGTAGCAACATATTTGGATAAAATGTACCAAAAAATGTAGAATGGACTACCGTCAATTTTACACTGTTCTTTTTATTATTTGTGCAACTGCCGTATACACACATAATCATTGTCACAGAAATCACAGTTCGAAACACAAACTCCGATTCAACTACGACGCGATTTATTTATTTATCTACTCCCATTGGATTGTATAGTCTTTATTCAATGATTTTTGATGAATAATTATATAAATAAACTACGATGCGTGAGTTATAATAACTTACAGACTATCGTATTTTCATAGCACACCGTGCGAAATCATAATACCTATCTTGTTTTGTTTTAATCAAATGTCAAATAAATTAAAAATTTAATTGGCACACCACCACACGTAAAAGAAGCAGCTAGAGTAACAACCCTTAATCTTCTCCTGAGAAATCTCGCCAAAAGTACCATACGACCCACAAGATTTTCATGGATTGGCTTATTCAAAATAACGTAAACTCCTTTTCGCAAGATGTTCTCCTAGCGTACTTCCAGGAATTGTCCGGTAAATATAAAGCTTCATCATTATGGACATTTTACTCCATGCTCAGAAGTACTTTAAGTATCAACAATGGGGCGAATATCGAAAGTTTCGTAAAACAGCGAGCATTCCTGAAACGTAAATCTGAGAAGTACACACCTCCAGAACAAATTAACAAATTCATACAAGAAGCCCCAGATGATAACTTTCCAGCAACAAACGTATGTTTTAGTGTAAATAATTATATTCTTTAATAAATTAACTAATTATTCAGGTTGCTTTAATAATGGGCATCATGGAATCTACTCGCGCTGCTGAATTGAACTCCATGCAGGTTGCAGATATTCAAGACCTTGGATCAGTTTTTATGGTCACTGTACCAAACACAAAAACAAAGATAAGCAAATGATTTGCTATAACAGGAGATTTTTATCATATTTGTAAGAAATATATGGAGCTTCGTCCGCCACATATTTCACTAACAGCACTGTTTTTGAAATTCACAAAAGGAAAGTATTTTTCTCAAAAAATTGGCATCAATAAATTTGGGGCTATGGAAAAAGACATTGCCACATTTCTGAAATTACCGGACAGCGGATTATACACGGACCATTGTTTCCGGCGTTCGTCCGCAACATTACTGGTTGATTATGGCGGCGACATCACTGCTCTAAATCGGCACCGAGGGTGGAAATCATCAACCATAGCCGAAGGCTACATAGATGAATCCACAAAAAATAAAACAGACACAGCAAACAAGATTTATAGTTCTATTAATTTACAAACAAGTACTAGCAGCGCCGCAGACGTTTATAATTCCATTAATCAACAACCAAGTACTAGTACTACCACATACATACAACCTACAAGAAACAGAACAATAACTTTACTCAATCCTAAACCTTCAAATGCGTTCACAAATTGTTCACACTTTACTATTAATTTCGTTAATAAAGATTGTCCTTAGATAATTAATGTCAATATTAAATGTTTTTGTAATTTGTTATTGCTTTTAACAAAAATTATGTTTAATAGAAAATGTTATGGTCGTAGATGTTAGCATAGTATTCATAGTATACTATTATTTATTCGTATGGTACATTATACAAATATTGTATTGTGATGTAAGTGTTATGTATGTTACCCCAGAAGATCAGTATAAACCTGTATAGTGTGGTGACGAAACCGTGTGCAATAGTGGATTGGTTCGTCTTGGCAAAGCATTTACTTCAAGGTTTAGGAAAACCAATAAAACCTAAACATGCCAACCCTTACCACCCTAGTATTCACATGTAATAATATTAATTAAGTGTGTAAACATTATAGAAGGTAAATAAGAACATAAAATATAACAGCACAGCCATTGAATGACGACATATAATGGACCGGTCCAAGTGCCAGTCACGACATTGACGAAAAAAATAGTACGTTAAAGAAATAGCAAAACAAAATAATGGAAAAACAGATAATCAAGACAAAAATACAAAATATTGCTGAACTTCAGATGCCCTTCAGATTCGTAAGCCATAATATTGCTTCATCCGTTAAATTATGAATGTTTGGAAACCCTCCTTTAAACTTCGTTAATTGTTCCACAGTCACAATTTGGATTAGAAATCGCACCCCATTTGAACAACATAGAGTTGCATTTTGAATGGCCTGTTCTTATGCGATTTACTTTTAACCAAATTATTCTTTTTGAGCAAAGCCCGGGACTTCTATTGTCGGATTATCAATGAGATGTTTATTGGAAACATCAACTCCAGACCATAAATTTTTCCACTCTTCAATTTCAGGTTTATACTGATCTTCTGGGCCACCATACATAACACTTACATCACAATACAATATTTAAAATGTACCATACGATTAAATAAATAAATAACTTCAGAAAAAGCCGTACTTAAGTAGTCTTGCAACCATATAGGACTTTGAGATTTAAGTCTTTTAGCAGGAGGGTTGTCAATGTCATTCCAAATTGGTAACTTTTTGTTAAGTTGGCATTTATCCCATTCTTGTTTTAACGCTGCTTTTTGTCGAATGTTCGATGGAGTAACATTACAAAGAACATGAAGCCAATGGAGAGGAGTAGATTTAATGGTTCCACTAATTATACGCATAGTGCAATTCAACTGGGCATCTATTTTTTTTTGTATGATAACTATTCAACCAGACAGGAGCACAATATTCTGCTGTAGAATAAACTAATGCCAATGCATCTGTACGAAGTGTCTTTGCATCTGCTCCCCAAGTTGTTCTAATTATTTTTGAATAACATTATTTCTTGTTTTCATTTTTTGTTTGACTTTTTCTAAATGATCTTTGTAAATTAAAACGTATCTAAAGTTAGTCCCAGATAAACTGGGTTAAAATTATGGTTTAACTTTGTATTATTAAAGATAACATTCAGTTTTCTACTTTTTTCTCTATTACTTAAATGAAAACAAGAAACTTCTGTCTTTTAAGATTGGGGCATAATCGCCATTTTTTGAAATAATTTTCCATAATACGCAAATCATCAGATACGACGCAATATCAGCGAAATGACGGGAAATTTTTTTGGTACATTTTATTCACATACGTTACGTCTCTTCCCAAATTTGTCAATCAATGCTCCAATTTACATTTCACTAAAAGATAGCTAGCCAAAATCCTAATACGAGGTTGTCAAATATAAAACCACCTTTTCCGATCTGTCTGCTCAAAAATTCATCACAGCATACCATCCTCCATCGTCCTTCTAGATCATCTAACAACTTTTTCTCTCTTTCTCTTTTAGTCTACCATACCCACCACTCATTTTTTTGTTAAATGCGCCCTTTGCCCTTATTATCCCTTTACTTTTACTCTATTTTATAGTTGGAAGGTGATTAGTACTCCATGGTCAACAAGAAAATCATGTTGTTCCCGAGACTCACCACTTTGGTTTCCGGACTTGGTCATCAACACCCTCCAAAAATAACTTGTTTTATTTCATTCCCTTCTATCCTTCCTTCATCTCCCGTCTTCATTGTTTTGGTGCCCTTTTTATTATAAACATCGCATAATTCTTATACTTTTAGCTTTTCCACCCTTATCTTATATCCTTATCTGCCAGAGTGGTTTTAAAAAGATTAATGTTTTTGGATTACTGGAAATCGTCTCACGATTCGGAATCTGTGATTCAGTTTTTTAGGAAATGCTCCGACTAGAAGTTGTGATGTTTTCAATTTCCCATTATAAGTCTACCAGAATTAATAAACTATATTTTTGCCGACAGATGGCGCCACTCGCGCGAGTTTTAAGCACACTATAGGTACATAGTAACGTTCAGTAGCGAAACGTTATGTTTTACTTAAATAAGGACATTCGTCAAAATGCACATTAGTCAGCTATCAGCTGATTTGTGTTAATAGTATTAATTCAACATTATTAATTGACGTTGACTAGTTTTAAGTGTTTGACTGTTTTAAGTGTTAAGTTTAGGTTAGCATTTATTAATTTATTTATTTGATAACGCTTCTATTCATTTCTATACATACTAATATGCTTAAACAAGTTTCGGTGTATACGAGGGCGGTTCAATAAGTACCCGTGTTTGAAGATATAGGACGTCTTTGAGGGTAGTTGCTGTTATCATTGTGTGCTACCATCTATCAAACGACGCCAATACAAATTTCAGACTGATTTATAGGTTAGTTTGGATTTGACACCGCAGGTGTGTCGAGCGGAACGGCAATTAATATTTTACATGATAAGTTGGCGATGAAAAAATTATCGGCCCGATGGGTGCCGCGATTGTTCACGGTGGATTGTCACCGTTGATGAAACCTGGATTCATCATTACACTCCAGAAGCTAAGCAACAATCAAAACAATGGATTTCTCCCGGTGAATCTGCTCCAAAGAAGGCGAAGATGGTCCCATCGGCCGGAAAAGCCATGGCGACGATTTTTTGGGAGGCGAAGGGCGTCATCCTCATGGATTTTTTAGAAAAAGGAAGAACGATCACTGGACAATACTACAGTCGGCTCAATAAGGAACATGATGTCTCTTTGATCCAATCCATAGTCAACTCCTTCAGAAAGCCGAACAAAAAAAATTGAGAAATCTATTAAATAGTATCCTTCTTCAATTTTGGAATGCTTTCCTGGCTTAACTTCGGTCTTTGTTTGATAAGTTTCCCCCTTTGTCATTTTTATAGAGTTACCGATTTGGGAAGAATTTAAGTGAGTTATCTGAGCAAGACTGAATTTAAGAAAATATTTAAGTTTGTTCGATACCTGCTTAGAAAGTAGCGGGTATCCAAGGTTACTAGTGTGAAGGTTCCACACTTGTTGGTTTACTTTCGCTCACGCCAATTTAGATTTTTTTATCGTTATGGAAACAATACTTAGGAGATTCATCAAAAAAATTTCCCCTTCCCTCTACGTAGTGTAAATAACTAATATCTCCCTCAGTATCTTTTGTGGACTCGCGACTACACTGATGATCATCGATAAGGCGAAACGTGTATGTATTCCTGATCACTATTTTATTAGCCAGAATTCTTTCTACATTCAGTCGATCTACAATTTTCTTTATATTTCATTTCAATCTATGAAATAGGTAGTTCGATATTTAAAGAAATAAATCAAAGAAAATGCATACTAATTTGTTAATATTTTTTTCTTTCGCGCGTATGTAATCAAAACAAGATGAAAATCATGTTGAAGAAAGAAGTAATACGGCAACATTTCTTGTGGCGTTGAATAATTCAGTCTCGCTTGAAACTACATTTCTTTTGTTGGTTCTTTCAACAGCTCCTACAGAAGTTGAACTGAATTTAACGTGTTTTTCTTCGCTTAGTAGATCGTGTTTTTTTTAAATGACAAAGCACTTTAACGGATTGATACGCGAATAATTATTCCTCTCATTGATATTTATGTTTAACTCGAAACTATTATTACATAGAAATTTTTAAAAAGTCACGAACAATTAATTTAAAGAAACGTGATTGGTATGTAACCTAATTAAGCGGAAACATTTAACCAATAATGTTTGATGCACGATTAAACAAATAAGAAGTTGAATGATTAATGTTATTACACAAACGTATAAGTAATTGTACACAAAGTCGGACAATACGCTGCTTCTATATTGTTAGACTAATAAAAGCATCCGCTTATATAGAACCGGCAATTAATTTAAAGTATCACAAACGATTATGATAGATGATCTCGGTTTTCGTCTTTCCCGAGTTTAGATTTTATAGGTGTTTAAATGTAGGTGTAAAATGTTGGATATTTTTACGACGTCTTTAATAAATTTTTAGTTATTAGCTGCTGTATATATTTATTATGTACCGTCTCATAAAACTGCCCCTTCGAGTAATATTAATATATTATCTTATTGGAATTTAAGATGTTTTAATCGCATGTGGTATAAGAAGAATGTTATTAGCGAATAAGTAATAAAGATTTTAATAGCTCGGTGCTATTGATTTGATTTATAATTAAAACAAAACTAGATAAGTAAAAAAATGTGTGGGTAGATGTTGAGTATAGGAGGATAGTAAAACAACTTGTAAAACACGAAACTTGCTATGAGTTCTGATAGCGCAGCGGGGTTCCGGATCTTCGTTATCTGTAATTATATCGAACTCTCTGTATCGTCATCCAAACAACAAAAGTTTCGAAAGTAACAAAGAGAAAAAAAAAAGATTACGTGCCGGTAACAAATTGTGCAATCGAGATTTTTAAACAAAATTAAGAACAACCTAAAATTTTCTTTGCCGGTAATACAAATTGCGTGAGAAAAAATTTCAAATTATATTATTGCCGCAACCGATTAACATTGAGAATATCATCAGTTTAATGACACAAATTTGATGCAAGTTTCGCAAAATCTAATTTGATGCGATGTTAGCAAGATGTAAGTGAAGGATTTAATAATTAAAAAGTAATATAGTGTGGTAGAATCATGCAAGTTTTTTTGTTTCGCCAAAATTTATGGTACTTTTGGTAATGAGGTTGAAGTTGACAAAATGTAATTACTTAACTCGCAATTAGGAGCATTTTGCGCAATACTACTTTCAACAATTTTTTATTAAGATGTAACAGTCGTATGTGTTTTTCGACGGATTAGATAAACTAAGATTGATAAATTATACGTTTATGGTACATACAGATGTATTAAATAAAATGCCAGTGATTTTGAAAACTCATGTTCGAGTTACCCTACACTGATGGGCGAAACAAGTGCATGCAGATGCTATTAGTGAATCTGTAATATCACTGATATCTGTTTGCATAAATATGGAATTACAAGCATTTAGCTTTTTACGTGGCATTGAAGAATTTACGTCTGGCATGATGAAAAGAGGATTTCGAATTTGTTATTTTTTGTTTTCTTTTTATTCATTTGACAATTAAATAAACCATTTTCAAAATTAGTAATTTTTTAATTAAGGTACTTAGGTATATGATTTTTAACACAAACGAATAATACAAAACCATACCTACATAAACGAAAATGTTTTTTAACGATCAGATTTTTTCGAGATCACTAAATATCAATGACAACATTTTTTTTGTAATTTTAATTAATTTTTTAATGCAAGTTATCAATAAATGAAAAAAGAAAACATTCAACTTATAATCATGTCCACATGCGAGCAAATGTATTTGAGATTTCAATTCACGCCACAATGTCACTTCTAATTCGACTCTATAATGAGTTTTTGTTAATTTTTTTAAGTAATATTTGTAATTTCTATAAACAATCTCTATACAGGGTCTTCGCAGATTATTTTCAGTTTTGTCGAATTTTGCACCATTAGCGAGATATTGAGGATGAAATTTGGCAACCATACTAAGTCAAGCGTCTTATCCAAACACATACGCCATCATTTTGGAATTAATCAGTAAGCTGATTTAATGAAAAACAATTTATAAAACATACAGTATTAATTTAAATTGAATTCGAGCCATTAACTCCTCTCTGTTGATTGGTTTGCCCTGCCGATATACCAACACCTTTACATGACCCCAAAAGTAAAACTCCAAGGGATTTAAGTCTGGTAAACGTGTTTGCCAGTGAACAGGTCTATTTCTTTACACCGAACGATTTGCGTAGTGCGCATCCAAGAAATTCTCCACCTGTCGGCCGAAGTGGGCTGGGCATCCATCATGGAGAAACCACATCCTGTTCCTTGTTTGAAGTGGGACGTCTTCCAGTAATCACCGTAGCTCATACTCCAGAAACGAAAAATATCGATCCGCGTTTAAATTTCCCTAGATAAAGTAGGGCCCAATTAATTGACCACTCCAGACGTTTACGGAAAACCGATGCTCAAAATGGTTTTCAGAAACGACGTGAGAATGATCACTCATGTTCGTTGTGAAGATTTGTGACTCCATCCTTTGTGAATGTTGCTTTATCTCCAAAAGGAAAATACTGAATACTTTAAAATTGTCTCCTGTGTAATTAAATCAAAAATCCCCAGGTGATGGGCCTTCTATTTAGGAGGTGCGGATTGAGGTTGATAAAAAATTAGTCACTCATGTAAGTGTGTTGCCGACGTTTCGACCAGTATAACAGTCTGGTCTTTATCAAGGCTTCTTTTATTGAGTCCAAAAAGAAAAAGAAGAACAAACAAACAAATTAGAATCAAAGAATACATGGTGTCATTAATTATGAGTTTGTCTTAATTTAATCAAAGTTAACTGGAACAGTGAAATAAATATATAATTAATTGAATTCAAACAATGAATAAAAAGAATAAATTAAGACAAGCAAAATACTGAATTAACCGGGCATTTCTGCTCATAAATTGACAAAACTCCATTCTTTCTACATGATCACCAGGAAGCAGCTTCTGAACTTTTTGAATGTGATTTGGATGTAGTCCATTTTCGTGCAAAGTGGTTACTACAGATATTTTGCGTTGTCCTGTAATGGCAGACAGTTGGCTGATACTGATCCGGGGATTCTCATCCACTTGAAGGAGAATTTCTTCAGCACCTTCTTTTCGTCATATTTCACGTTCGGAGAGTCTTGCACATGATCCAGTCTCGCAAATGCATGTAAATGCTCTTTGGAAAATTCCCTGACTTAGAGTGCGGCGGAATTCGATGTGTATATTCCCTTTCGCCAGCCCTGCTATTTCTATTACAATTGATACGGCATTTTCGACAGCGACAATGACATTTGCGGGGGGTTTGGGTGAATAATCTAGCATCCATAACTACTGTTCGATCAACAGCAATTAACCTACGGAGCGAAGATTAGGCCTGCGGCAAACCCAGTGGAGTTGAAACTTCAACGACAAAATTAACACAGTGGGTTTATTTTCTATTCGTTACCCCCTCGTACACCGCATAATGTGATTATTATTTATGGATTTACTTAGATACCTTGAATTCTAACTTGTATTGTATTAGCTGCCTACTTTGTTAAAAAATTACCAATGTCAAAGATGACAATTTTGTAAGGTTTGATCGCTATCTGGTATCACTTTTTCTATTCATAAAATGTTTTAACAATTTGAGTTCAAAAAGAGGCGTTACAATAAAAAAAAGGTTGGTCCACTTGTCCGACTTTTTCGAAATTGGAAATGTCACAGTAAAATCTGAAGTAAACTACCAAAAACTTTTATTAAAACTATTTTTTTATATTTTCCAGTGTGGCTGATTATTCTATGAACCATACTGGTTTTTATTTAAAAAATTATTATTATTAAAAAATAGCATAAAAATAACAAATTAAATCAACGGCCGATAAAGAAAGTAAAATAAACGAAATCTGATTCAAAACAGCAAACATATTGGCTGTGTCAGTTTTCATTCATTCTAATCGTAAAAGCGTTAATTGAACATTATGATGTTGAATTGGAGTTTACACGTAATGATTGTTTAAATACGCGACTATATTCCCATGCAATTAATGTGTAAAAAAAAACACTAGTAAACAAGTTTGTGTTTACCAATTGTTTTAATGGACCTTTACATTTACATCGACAACATAAATAATAATGAACAAAAGTAATTATCGCTTCAATCAATTAAAGGTTTTGAAGGCAGTTTTACCTTACAAATTTCATTTCATTGATAAAAATGTTAGTGGGTGCAACTTCCATATATCCAAAAAACCGGAAACATCTCCTCGACAGGTCTTTCCGTTCTGTCAGTACAGTTTCGAGATAAATGCACCATCACAGAAAATGTTTCTCTTCTTCACTTCGAAAACAGCAACTGTCACCCTTACGACGATTTGTGCATGCGAGAATTAAACAAAACGCTATAAAATAACCATTATTACAATTAAAAATATTAATGGCTCACAATAAAATGTCGGCAAATGCAATTTAGTAACTTCACCGTGGAATACTCTTGCAATGCAAAAAAACTTTATGTAACCACCATTAAGTTTTAGATTTATGTTATGACGACAGGTAGGATAAAAGTAACAGAGTTAATTTTTAAATCGTTGCACTCGACTCATCAATAATTCATGAGACATTTACAAGCAAGCTTTTGTTAATACACACTGACACACACTTATCTCTATGAGTTTCTTTTTCTTTATAAGAATTCGCATTTGAGCGTACGTGTGGATAAAATATTTCGAAAGTTAAGTGATAGATTTTCTGACCACCAGTGCTGCGGTCCGCAGAGATTTTTTCGTTTGACGTATAAAATGCGAACTGAGATGGGCGTACTATCTGATTAAGTAATTAATGTTTCAGTCTAATCCAAGTTTTCTACAAATCATTCAATCAATTATTTTTATTTATCAATTATTAATATGACAAGTAAAAATTACAAAAAAATTATCAAAAATCTGAACTTTAATAATTAATTATTCAATTCGAAAAATTTACATAGAAAAAATTTTAACAAGCGAGAAATTAATTGTTTCTGTTATATTGCCTCATTAGAATTAAACATGCAGTATAGTTTTACAAAAAAAAAAAAACTTAAAGAGACAATAAGTAATAAATTATAATTAAACGATTGATGTTATAACTTTCACACAGCCTCTACATACTCAGAAGCAAATATTAATAGTTAACTTGTCTTACTTAATGCTAATATTAAAATATTTTTAGAATTCAAGCATTTACTTAATTGTCTTAATTAAGACATGTTACATTTTCACACGAAAGCCTTAATTGGTGTTGTTTGCGTGAAAAGAAATAAATGATTAATCAAATGCGCGCCGAACAAAGGACTTATACGAACTTAGATAACCACGACCAATCGATGGGTGTTTTAAACAACATTGTCCATAGAACGAATTTTTGAATTGTAAGAATCTTTTGAAGTCACGATCAAATAACGCGCATAGCATAATTACTTTCGGCCAGTATTTTGGTATTTAAAACGGTTTTTACAATCATGTAAATGTATTAATAAATGTCGACGTCATTCATGCAATTGCATTCGTGAGAATGAACTTGAAACTTAACTGTTTATGGAATTTCATCACCGATTTCTATTTAAGAGACATATAAAACGTTCCACGTTCCATTGAATAGTAATTAATTATTACGCTTGGGTCGGGAGATTTCAATGATGGGTCGGAACGCGCCCGACTACACAAAAATAAATTATTCGAACAATTTCATTTTTAAATGGTTAATTTTAATAGATATTCACCACAGTAACCTATAAACGGTGAAGTACCGCTCGTTTTGTATTTAACTAATTGAAGCGGCTATAAAACCGGATTAAGTTTGACCACAATGCAATTGTCTCTACCATTGTGGCGACCGCAAGCTCCTCCGTTCCCAGGAGCTTTTATTCTTCACGTCTTTATCTGCATTGTTTCATCATCAGCTGATCGAACACTGCTTTTATTGTAGACCCCATTCTTATGTGAGAAACGACCTCATGACAACTTGATCGACCCCCGAGGTGTATTACATTATATGTAGAAAAGCGTATGAAAATTTTGTCCGACGATCGTAATTGCAAACGATCAGAATTCACGCAAACTTGACAAAAGATTTGAAAAAATCCGAGAATACTCACGCGCTACTTTCAAATTAATTATATGGTAGTGTTTCTAAAAATGGTTGAGCGCAAATTGATGTTCAAGTACTTATAAATGTATTATGCTTTATAACACAATTTAATAACGACCGTCGTTGCGTCGTGTTTTATTAAAATTATTTGTACACAAAAAATGCATTGTATTATAGTAACAAGGTATCAATTTATAACGGGTTGTACCTATGTAAGTATTACTTATTATAATGAAAGTATGTATATTAATAACATGATTGAGTGACTGATTGATTGATAGACACATAATTATCTTGTAGATGATATGAATTGGCTGTTTTCGGGATGTACATTCGGGTTTCAGAAGTGCACTTAAAATAAACTTGGATTTATTTCCGGTACATGTTTAAATGTCGATTCTAAAAAATATTTATAATGTTTGTCGTTGATTGATATAAATACTATAAAATGTCGTATATAACTCACACATACCGTAATGTTAAACATTAATTGATTAAGCACTGAATTGCTAAAATAAAAAGTGCGTAACTAATGAAATAAATTGGAAACTATCTCGTCTTCTTAAATCGACGATTAATTTTATGTCGTCATAGTCCAAATTTGGGTGTACATGACAGTACGATATTGGCATTAGCGGTATAATACGAAATAACTAGGCAAACGGAAAATCCACAAAAACTGATGCATCATTCAATTACATCATCAAAAAATCAATGATTGCATACATGCTTTATAAGAATTGATCAAAGTGTGAATGAAAAAATATATTACTATATGTGTAAAGCGCGTTTCACATCTATCATTGTTCAAATGAAACGTCAAATAAGTTTGACAATGGCGGTGTTTCACATTTGTCAAATTAATTTGATGAGTATTGATTCTGCTTGGTTTTTTTATTTCGTCATTGCATTTCAATGATCAACAAATGATGGTGTTTCATACTATCAAATTTATTTGACGGAAACATGTCAAACCTAAAATTTGAATAATGTTTGATAGATGTGACATACGCACGCAATTCGAGGATAATTTGTACAGGGCTTCTATAAATGATTGTCTCATCAGGTTGTAATTGTGTGTTGTTCGTCGATCATTGTTAATTTTTTTCATTTAGTTGCTTAGTTGATGAGACAATCATTTATAGAAAACCTGTATAAAGTATCTCTTCAAATATTATATCACTTTCGGTTGATAAAAATGGGCGAAACTTACTAAAACTTTTCGTCACTTATCAGGATAACAGTATATATTTTGAAAACGGTGAAATGGTAACACCGCGGTATATTGGAGTTAAAATTCAAATCGAAAGTAACAGGAAAACCTAAACCTATCAACGACAGTAATGTTTTTTACCAGGACAATCCCTTATACTAAATAATGATTTCAATTTTATTCCGAAGAAAAATTATCTCCAAGATTAACAACTATTTTACTTTAAATTATGAAAATAACAAACCAAACCAACACTTAACTAGAAGTCGGAATTTAAAATTTTATACACTTTGGAAATCTAATAAAATCGGGAAAAATAAATTAACTATTTGGGTACGTTTAACAGTTTTGTGATCATTCGTATTGGAATGGTCGAAAACCTAATAATTAACATATTACCAAAGATTACTTGAAATAACATTAAAACCATCACCATTAAGTAAATATATCTTTTTTTATTGCTAAATAGTTTTATTCGCGGAAATTGTCTATTTTCTAATGCTATTTATTTATTTTTCTTTTCATAAAGAAGGACAGGTAACTTTTGGACCTTTCGATTACATTTTTGGACGATTTAATTTCGATGTAAATTTTTAATAACGAACATAATGAAGTCGCTTTGGCGACGATTCGTTACTAGTTACGAAAAGTAACATTTTTTGACATTGTCAGATCGCTTTGACACATAGTTTGAAAACGGCGACTAGTAACATCGGTAATACTCGGCCTAAGTTTGAATTCCAAATACGTTTCATTCCTAATTTATGGTTCTTTTGTCAAAATTAGGAAAAAAACGTAACAAGTATCATAAAAATTTTTTTGTAACTCATGACCCACATTCGTTACAAAAAATCATGTGATACTATCTTATTTCCTATTTCGAGTATCCAATGACGATTTTGTAACACTAACTTTGTCTTAGTTCTAAAAACTTTTGTTGTGACACTGAAAGTCAGGGAAAAAATGAAATTTTACACAACCCCAGTGATTGTAAATAATGGATATGGATCCATTTTTCTCATTTGGATTTGGAAGATTTACACTGCAGAATTTCATTATTTCAGGGAGTCAAACCGATATTCCTTTCGTCACTAGTTACGAAAAGTAAAAGATTTTTACCACTTGTCAGATCGCTTTAATATCTACTTTGAAAACTGTGACGATAGTAACAACGATTGAATTCGAAATACGTTTCATCCTATTTTTATGATTTATGCTTGTTACAACAACGGTGTTTCGTCACTGGTTACAAAAATTACGATTTCGCGTATACAATAATGATTTTCTGAAGCTTACTTGGTCTAATGACACTAATTTTTCAATAAACTCAATTATTGTATCGAATTTCACCGAATGTTAGAAAATTTTAAGTTCTCATTGCTCATTGATTTGCAAGTTATTACAATTTCGTGGTTTAGGTTCTGAAAAAAAATCTTAAAGGTATAAAAGACTGCAACATTTTTTGTTATGTAAATAAATTTGAATCGTTAACAGTGTGCCCACTTTCTGGAAAATTGAGAAAAATCATGAGAAAGATGACACATGATTACTTATCATGATGTTGCTAAAAACTGTTTCAAAATTCAGTTTTTTGTTTCGAAGTTTGTCTAACATGGATTCTGATAAGTAAAATGTGTGTCTTACGACATCTCGTGTAAAACATGGACACGTGTGAATCTGATTCTGATATTCGCCCAATAATGCTCATATATAGGATGTAACTAATTTGTAGAAGAACGAAAAATTTTACTACACATCCTGTTTCAGAAATTTTCCCCTAGCAAGATGTAAAACTGGGTGTGAGCGCAGAGCACGTTCGTAAGTAATAAATAGTTTGCCCAGTCGGGGGCGCCAGGAACACCTTAGATCCAATGAATACCACAGTCGCTTTCGCGGAGAAACAAAAAATAAGATTCTCTCCAAAGAAACAAGAATCACCAAACGTGTGTTGGATAGTAGCAAAGTCGCCGAACAGCAGATCACCGAAGAGCAGGAACCTACTGAACCTCAAAGCATCGTGAATCAAGATCTCCACAGACGCACCCATCAGCAGAAACTACGAAAAAAAATAAAAATTAGAAATGACAACCACAAAATGAAAACCCAGAAACCCCAACTCAATAACAAATCCTCCCTGACTAATCCCCAAAGGAGCGGAATAAGCCAGAAATGTGACGAGATAACGGAGGTTAAGCACTAGTGGCTAGTTTTAAGAAATGGAGCTTTGAAAACCCTAAGGAATCCTTCAAGAATGTGACGAAAAGAAAAGAAAAATTCAAAAATAAATTTGCGCAACAAAATCCAAAATAAAAGGACAGTAAAGTTGGTAGGCTTTTGCTTCGCCCACGACCGAGTATCCACCAATCGAAATTTACCCGTACTAGGGTAGGTGGTAGGAAGGGAAAGATTGGACACGGTTACCGGCGACACTTCCTTTGGTAGTGACCGGCTGATCATCTAGTCGAAGGAATATATACTTTCATATTTCTTTATTTGGTTCTTTAGTGTTCTATTTTAGGGTGATTGATTGGATGGACACAATCATTGCCCGTGTCACCTGAGAACGACACTTCCATTAGGGCGGTTGGTTAGGTATGGTTTGAACGGGAACTGCTTGTGAAGTCACTTTTTTTAATTGTGATCGGCGAAACATCTAGCCGAAGAACTCTCCTGGGTTCTTTTCTTTTATAACGTCCTTTGCGTGGTTGATGGTCACTTTCAGTTATGTTATGAGATTGGCTTTTACATCGAGCCATTTCATGAATACTGTTATTGTCCTAGGAAAATTAGAGAGGGAGGATTTGTTAACCTCTTTCTTCCCTCTAATCCACAGCGTGATGTAAGTAGACTCATTAACGAGACGGTGTTAAGATAATCCCTAAATCTCATGAAGAAATAATTTTCTCTGGTCCACGAAGAAAGAATGACTCAAAAAGTAACACAAATTATCAAGTAGGGGAGTGTTGATGGGGAAATTTGTGCAGATTTCACAGCTTCCAGCATATCTATAAATAAATTTGAAAAAATCAAGAAGTATTCATTTTTCCTGTAATATTAAACTCGAAAAATCTGACACTCGTCTATGGCTGTGAGGATTCGCTAGCCGAAACTAATTATGGTGGCTTATTTTTGCGGATTTGATCAATTTTAATAATAAAAAATAGAATTATTTAACTTTTGTTCGTTTAATATTGATAAACAACTAAGATGCAAGCAAAGTGATTTTTGAACATAGCTAAGCGCTAAATAATTCTTGTGGAACTATAAGTAACTATTATTGGAAAAGTAAACTATAATAATAATAATAATAATAATAATAATAATAATAATAATATTTATTTGTACTTTACATCTTTGACCGATTATTTGTACACGTTAAATATAATAATTAATTATATAAATATGTAGAATATATAAAATATAGAATATACATTTAGATATACACCACACCAACATACAAAATACCTACATATTACATTAAATTTTCAAAGTCGTTTAGAAAGAAATTGTTAATGCTGTAAAACGCTTTTTTTAATAATGCAGCCTTAATTACTATCTTAAATTGATCAAAAGGTAAGGTTTTGACTGTTAGCGATTAAACTTTTTAGGCCCATAGTAATTAAAACCGCATCTATATACGTACATACTAATAAATATATTTTGATAATTATTCTAAAAAACGAAGTACGCCCTTCCGAATCTTAATCTCACTTATTCCTTGTACAACATTCCAATCAAACTATCTAATTTGGGAAAAAAGTGAAAACAATGTGATGTTAAGGTTCTGGATTTGGAAACCGCCCCATAACTGTCATGGTATATCTTCGTGTTATAGTATACTATAGTATAGGATGAACAGTAAAATGAAAAAATCCAAAAACAAAACATTCTACAGTTATATTTTTGGGACTTATTAGAATAAATAAGAGTTTTTGAAAAATTCCAGACATGAGAAACGCACATAATGTTTATTTTTCCACATTTTTTTCACATGAGAGCGTAGTATTGTACATAATTCTAGCAGTAAACATTTTTATTCTTGCGTAATTTATTGTACTCCTGTAAACTATTAAAAATTAAAATAATTTTCAATTTATTAATAAATTTTTAATAAAACTAACAATAACTCAATAAAGAAACTCAAATTCCATCTGTTATTGTTAAGTAAAAATTCAAATTGTATTTATAATTTTGTTTTCATATTCTGATTGGTACGAGAGAATACATGTATCGCAGTAGTTGGAGTCTTGTAAGAGTTTTTTATGTCACTAGTCAATAAACTTTATATCTTCGTAGAAGAAAGTATGACAAATCGCTTACAATCAATCATCTCGAAATAATTTTGGATAAAAAAATTAAACAAATACATTAAAAATCGTAGGTACATCTCATTTAGATAGAAAAGGCGTAACACAAAAGAAACTTGTGTAATTGTGTGGTTTTTAGTCAATGACTCTCACACTGTCAAAGTACACGTGCATACTGAATGCCAGCAATTAAAGCAAGATGGTGGAAAACGTAAAAGCTTTTCACTAAACATAAAACTGACCACAAGTAATTAAGTTGGTACTTATGCTGTCTCCTTTAACCGTACTACGTCTCTTGTGCATCCACTAAGACATGATTCATAGGATACGTTGGAAAATACACTGAAAGGGTCACAAAAGCTAACTGTTATTGAAAGAAACTGGTAAACTTTTCATCCTGCAAAAAATATTTTTCTTCTTCAAACAAAAATCAAGAGCTTTATTGAGAATCCTAAAATACCATGTGCGCGCACAAAGGAAGGAACACGAGTAATCATTAAATTATTATAAAGTTTGCAATGCTGTTAACCCAGTTAAAATTAACCATTCTCACGAATCTGGCTAAGACATTCATTTTTAATTTCAGATAAGATCTTACACGTCCACAATTTATCAAAATCTATCAGTGTCCGTTATAGTGACAGTAGATTACAGTCTTTAGAAGTTACCGATGGTAATGCATTGTGTAAACCTTATATAGTGCTGGTGTATTTTTATAACTGTTTAATTAGAAAAAAAAGCTTCATAATCACATAACAATACAATTGTTACATAAAGAATTATTAATAGTAACGTCAAACAGTTACTTAATTTATTAATCTTTTAATTATTTCCAAAGAACTAAACCTTGCTAGGCTTTTTGATTATTAATGGTCGCAAAATTACATTCTCTTTGTTTTACGTAAGTCTATTTCTGAAAAAAAAACAGTAACATTAAGTTGTCAAAATTGGGATAATTATTTTACGTGTATTCGCCATTCAGACAAACTGTCTATTAGTCTATTAATTAGTAAGAATGAAAAAGCAAAACGCATCCTTTTCAAATTCAAAAGAAACCCATTGAAATAAGTATCAATAAATTTCGTCGGCAAACACTTTAATTCACTTTGTGTTAATTTGGGTATCATTAAACGAAAATCGATTAAAAAAACACGAACAAATTATTTATTCACGTTTTATAATTATTTGAATTCAAACGGATTTTCTTTTTTATTAGTTCGTTTTATTAGTGTTATTTGCAATAAGCTGACCCCAGGTCGCGTATACAGTTAAATTCTATGCAGCTGTAAGATTTGATTAAAATTATTTTTTTTACCAAACACATATTTTCTTCATCACAAAGAACTGTTGTTTCGACCGTAAATAATTGTGTAAATTTTATATTGCCAAATTCTAATTTACTTAATAAAATTGTTTCTTTTTATTTATTGTTTTATTGGAAACAGTTATTTGATGACAATATATTAGTAATCAAAGAGGTCGCCAATTTAAATTTTAAATTTTATTACTAACGTTCAGCGATGATCATAATTTTTGCATCATAATTAAGTTTGCAAATATATACTTGATTGTCGGAACATAATTATGCGACCGTAAACCTTAAAAAATATCGGTTCGGGATAATTAAAAAAAAAATGGAAAAATTATCTTAATTCACGTATCACGTTCTTCGGAACGTGCGATTTTCCTATAATGTATAGTTTTACAGTAAGAAATTTTTTGTAATGTAAACCATATACTTAATTATTGAAGAAATTATTTTTGATAGTAATACTTTTAATGACTTTAAAACCTATTAAAAATACGTTTGATTAAATTCCGCAAAAACAAAAACCGAAATGATGAGCAACATAACTAAAACGATAGAGCACAATATTATTAACGGTAATTCACCTTTTTTGCATTTATTAATAGTTAACATATTGGTAACAGTTATAATTTAAAGAAATCTGAAAAAAATGGACTACAAACAAATTGCAATTTCTATGATACACAATTCCACTAATTACATTAATTATTTAAAAATAACTGGACAATTTACGTTTCCAAATTAATAAATTTTGGTTCGACAAATCCTAGAAATAGGAGAAACAATTAATAATTTCTAAGGATACTTACTTCTCAAAGTTTTAAAGAATGAATAATATAGGGCCACAATGTGATGCTAGAGGCACACCACAACATGGGTTTAAAAATTAATATTTTCATAAGAAATCGATGATTAACACAACCAGATGCTTTAGAAAAATCCTAATAGCATATATTTTTAGAATGTTTTTCCTTATAGCATTTAATTTCCAATGATAAACCCCCTTATAAAAACCGAAAGTCATTCAACAAAAACGTTTTGTGGGAGATTTTACGCGCTAAAATTATAGTCATTCCCACAAAACTCAAAAAATTGATATTTTTGGAAATATAATCTTGAAAATGGGTTTTTTAGAAACAAATAAAATCGCTTGGATTCGCGGAAATCCACGAGTCTTAGGAGTCTCTGAAATATACCCATTCTGTTCGGTTTTTGAAGTCGGAAGCTGAAGCGGGTCCTATCCCGCGAATTAATTGAACCAAATTTTGTATGCCTTCGCAATAACAAAAATTTCGCTCCACTTAATTCGCTGGATAGGACCAACATAGTCAACCGTCAAAAACTGATCAGAACGGGTGTCTTTCAGAGACTCTGGACTCGTGAAATTCCGTCAATCCGAGCAAATATGTTTGTTTCTAAAAACCTCATTTTCTAGCTTACATCTCGAAAACTCTCAATTGTGAAAATTGTAGCGCGCAAAATCTCCCGCAAAATGATTATACTATGGATCGCTTATACGAGCAGGGCATTGCAAATTATAGTCGATCAAACAAATTTAATCCTTTTCACGATTATATTCAGAAAAGACCCTTCCCCAGTCTATGTGTTTTTTTCCGTTTGCGCGATTATTTTCCACTTACCGAATTCGATTTTAGACAAATTTTAAAGAAGAGGGTTTTTAGATTTCTAGGATATTTTAAAACATAGTTTATTCAATTAAAGTTTGGCTCAAAAAAAAGCTGTTTCAAGCTTTCGCGTACCAATTGCAAATTTGCGAATCCTCCGATTTTGATGCTGAAGACGAGGAAATTGTTCAAAGAGAAGTTAGAGAACTTCGACCATTCAGAGGAAAGCGTGAAGAAATAGCAAAAAAGCGTACTTTGTGCCCAAAGCTTCGCCGTGGATAGAACGAGATGATTCCAAATACTCAAACTGAACACGTCGCCGCGCAAAGAATTCGAAATAGTCGCTGCCTGAATTTCTTCGCAAATAAAACGCGAAAAACTAAGCAGTTTTTGGTCCATATCTCAAAAAGTATTGATCTGAACAATTAGCGGGATTTGGCCAAAATTGTTGTCCCTAAACCGCACAATCTGAGTGCGCTAGCGTGACATTTCATCGTTTTTTTGTACGAGAATGGCACACGAGAGGAAAATTAAAAAAAATTTCTCCTTCGCGACGCCATAACTCGATGTCGGCTCAATTCATTTCAAGGATAAAACGAAAAATGTCGGTCGTCAAAAACTGAGCAGAATAAGGGCCTTTCAGAGACTCCTGGACTTGTTGATTTCCCATTCCGAGTTTGAACAAGAGGATGGGGACATTATTCCTCAAAAAAAGTAAACCGTCTGCACGTCAATTCCAAAATGAGGGAGGGTCCTATTGTGTTGAAACCATGCTTCTTTCGCTGGTAGATTTAGATCGTTATTGTTCGGAAATACTTTACTAACGTCTTGAAAAATTGATACTTACAAAAATGTCATATATCTAGCGTAGTTTAAATTAAGTTTTTGGTTTTCCTCTGACCAATACCTATAATTGCGACGCAATAAAATGAACCTTCGTCGGAAATTATAGCTCAACTTCTCCATTATAACTTCACAAAACTTAGTTCTTGCGATAGATAAGTTTCGCAATGTTTTAATGAAAATCGGTTCATATTGTGATTTAAGGCCAATTGTCATGTGATTTGTTTCTGATTCTCCACTGTATTACATCCACAAATGTTTCTTCATTTGTAACCGTTACTGGCTCTCCGGTTGTAGAACTCCACCAATTTTGTGAAAACGATGCAAAGTTTTGTGGATTTTAACTTATTCTATCATAATTAAAATTTCGTTACGGTCAGTTTCACTCAAAGTTTTTAAGGAACCTTAAAGAACCGTGTATAACTGAAACTATATTACTGCTTATAGACACTGAAAAACTCTTTTTCCATAGGTACCTTGCATATTTTACCCGTTTCCAAATTTATCAGTGACCCTGTGTATTCGAAAACATTCTAAAAGAAAATAATGAATTTTGTATTACACATAATGAAGTCTACATAAAAATTCTTCTTAGTAGTCAATTAACTGACCACGTGCCTGACTTTTAGACTAACGACGTCCAAGATTAAACTTACACGAAAAAATCATTCCAAATTAGCTGCAACACACTATTCGCCTTAATTTGTTACGATCCATTTGTAATGGTGTTCATTAACGAAAAAATCTAATGAATTATGCATAGCCTAACTGCCATTTTGACGCAATTTCGGTTTATCGAAACGGGATTAAACCATAACCCAATATAACTATTATATCTATAACAGAAATCCTGAGAACGAGGCGGAATAAATTAAAAGATGGCGTCAAATGTTATAATTAACACAAATCATTCCTTAATTAAAAATGTTTCGATAGTGTAATAACGGTGAAATCTTCTATAATACTTCCGTATTATTTAAAAAGAAAATAAAAGAAAAAGTAAACGCCTCCAATAAAATCGGTACGACCAAATAAAGAAATGAAGATGGATTATTCTAAATCGAATAGATAAAAATCGAAACATTTTCGAAGCCAAAACTGTCCTAAAAAGGAAGATTGCGGTGTTTCCAAATTCGAGATTAAAATCAATAAAACGATTTTACGTCAACAAATTATACATTTGACATAAATAAGTACCGAGTGGTTGATTCAAAGTTCCCACACATAATTTCTGCAAATCCTAGGTTGACTGATATCTGCTATTTATTACCGCATTGACTTTGTAACATTCAAAGACCGGTCAGTGTAACTACTTTCTATAATTCAATGTAAATATGGGAATGAAGACGCCGCCGTGAACTTAATGCAGTTTCCCTTAAAGGAGGCGAGATGACACTTGTAAATATGTTCGAGGCATTGTTCTACATATTAGCGTTTGTTGGATTAAGTCGAACCGCTTCGGTAATCGTTTCTTCATATATGGGTCAAAGTTAACAATTTTAGGTGAAGAATATTCCAAAGAGCAATCATTTTCTAATGGAATGTGAATATCCATTGCACTTGCGCTCAAAGAATCACGAAACAGGTTGGATGTCTGCACGAGAATGTACCTACAAAACCAGTCTTAAGAGGTGCTTAACATAATTTAGACTTGTTGTATAGTATACTGAAGCAACAAAGAAAAATATAGCAAAAATTCCGTATATAAAAATAAACGATATGAACGGATTAATTAAGTGTATTGATCAAAAAAAGAGAGCCTTTGGAATGGCTTGACTTGTTTTGAGATTGAATCGAAAGATATCGAAACTAATGTAGGACGGATACCCTAATTATAAATTGTTCGCCATCGCATGGCTGAATTACAAATAATCCGATTAACATTATGGGATTCGATGGGGTAACATATTTAAAGGGGCATCAATTGACGGCACCAATAAAAGTTGCATTCTCCCAATTTATTTTCGATCTGATATCGATGATTAACGAGGATTTTTTAAGAGAGGCTAATGGATTAAAATATTTACGTCGGATTATACCTTTGATACTAAACCTAACAAGATTGAATTAAGACGTTTATGCAAAAATAGACAAAATCAGAGGGGCGCCCAACTCTCTCAATAATAAACAACGAAGAATAAATACCATTGATATATTTAGAAGTTAATTTCCGTTAAAACGCGAATAATTGAAATTCACTGTTTACAACATTAAGAAACAGATTTCCTAAACAACCACAATTTATCTTGTCATGAATGAAAACTTGAAAACGTTTTTATTACAATCCAACAAGCAATTCAAGTGATTTAAATGTTTTGATGCAATAAAAAAATGTGGTACGTTCACGAAAATGTCTAAACTCAAGTTTTTTTTTATTAAAGCTCGACTCTTTAATTACCCAGCAATTATTTAATTTACGCAGAAAACGTTTACAGCATTCTATTACATTGCAGCAATAAATCCCCAATAATCTATAAATATTAAGTTAATTGGCGCGCGAGTGGAACATCTTCCTTGTAATTTTCTACTATCACCAGTCTTAATAAAGTTATCTCGACTACTTAAATGCATTTATGCACTAATTTACATATTATCTTAGTTCGAGTTATATTTACGTTTTTAATTATTTGAAAAAAAGAACCAACTTAACGAGCCGCCTATGCTCTCTTATACCGAGTATTTTGCACCACCCGTTGATCGGTCTAGACGAACCTGACCGCGGTTCCCATCCAATTAAAGCCACCTGATATTTAGTTTATTGTCGAAACCTGATTTTATCCACCTTTCTTTGCACAATCTTTATTTTGTTTCGTAAAAAATTTCGGATGCGATCCGGAAAGTGAAAGATTTACTTCGACCACGTAATTGACACAAAATGCTTATGCATGCGACCGTATTTAAATTTTGATACTTAAGTGTTCGTCTTCTTCAGCAAGCTACTACACTTAAGTGTCATCTTCCGCATTTGTAACGCACTTTAAGTCGAACGAAAACACTGACGAGGCATCAATTCGACAGGTGCATTCTCTTTCAAAATTGGAAAGGCTACGACTTTATTAATCCCTTCGAAGCTTACCGATTTCATTACAATATTAACCAGTAATTTGTATGCGAAAAATTTTGACTGGAATACATTGGCGTAACAATAAAGTTCGCGAACGGGGTGTTAACTTAATTTATTATAAACTAATTACACTAATTGAACAAGTTACATTAACATTAAATTATAAACGTAACTAATAGATTTTTTTAAATCGACAATGTCACCGTGTAATGGACTATACACTTTTTTCACGACCAAAGGTTTGAAATAAATATATTAAGATATTTGCACGACGAATCTGTTACCGCGACGATACTCAACGCTATCTTGTTCCACCAATGCGAGAAATATTTTCTATCTCTAGAGCTAGAAAGTAATTGATTTAAATCCTAGAGGTGTTCCAGAATATTTTTCAATCCCAAGAGTGTGATTAAATGAATTAATTTAACGTTTACATGTCAGAAAACATCTTGTAATAAACATGAAAACATTTATCAAAGGTAATTGAAATTTTGGGAACCTCTTTTTCAACATTCGCAGTAAGATAGTAAAAGCTGAAAGCAGTTCAACTCAATCGTATTTCGTGCCGGTTTACACACTATAGTTTAAGTAATATGTATCTGCATTGAAACTAAGTATTCCATATTTAGTCAGTTAAAACAATATCACACCGATTTGTTTTAGAGAAGAGAAACTGATAAGTTTACGTCACTTGTTTATTACAATATCCCAAATGAGTGGAAAATCGAAAAATTAGTAACATAATGTATAGTGAGTTTCATTTTACCTTCTGAAATTGTTATTTGAAGTAAAACAAATAATTAATAGTTAATAGTGCGGTAGGTTGTGTTTTACAATAATCGAATACAGTCGACATTCCAAAATGTTTCGTTAACTTTACCACACACGTGTAGTCTAATGAATGTGTACAATCGCCTATAACGCTAACTTCATAATGATTGAAGCATTTGAACAACGTTCCCAACAAATGTGAGAAATTATCGAATTGATAGGTTACCATATTTGAGACGTCACGATTTCCACGTAAATACTATCGAACTCTTAGGTACAGTACCGTCACAAAGAAAAAGACACTTGTTACCTAACCTGCAATTCCTAGTGTCATTTTATTTTATACTGAGTCTGTACGTCGCATGTTGAAAAATATTCAAATAATGGCTTGGTTTGCGGTGACCATCAAAAACGCACAAATCAGATGCGTATATACATAGCGAAAAAAAAATTGTGTTTCCGGTTCTTTAGAAACTACTTCATCAGTTTTAAACTTTTTATGGTGGGTTTAACAATTCTAACTTCCGTATTTCGCTAAACACACTGCCATTTTCTTCTAAACACATATGAATGTACTTGTTCATTAAAACAGCTACTATTACCCTAATCGAAATAAGAAAAATTAAGCAAGACTTCTCATATTTTTAGATAATACTTGGCCAATTCGTTGGAATGCACAAGAAATAAGTGTACATAAGTCATCTTCTTCCTCCAGTGGCATAACAGAATGATGGAAAGATTCAGAAGATGTTAAGATTAAAAAAAAAAACATTGTTTAAAATAAAGAAAATTAGAAAAAGTACATTACAAATGAAAATATATCTATATAAGTACAAAACTAAAACAGTTATAGTTATGGTATTATTGAGTAGAAATTAGTCATAATATTGGACGAGTTGAAGTTAATATTATTTTGATTAAAATAACTAATTCGTGGATATTGTATCAGAAAATGATGTAGTAAATTTTGAAGAAAAGATGAAAAGCTTAAAATTTTTGAGTATGTGACTTACAAATCTAGTTTGGATCTGGTAAATCTAGAGTAAATTTACGTCATTTCAGAACAACTTTATGAAGAGATTCCTGGCAAAATTATAATATAAGTAATTGGTTAATAATTAAGAAATAAATGTTTAATTTTAAAACTTTAATCATTATGTATTTTGGTGTCGAGGATTAAAGATAATGAATTGTGATAACTTCATTATAAAGCGCAGAACAAAATCTAATCATAGAGAAAAATGTAAAAGTTGGAAAGTTAATGAGAAAAAATATGAAGAAATCAAACAATGATTAAAATATATAAAACATGAATAAAGATTAATGATTAGTGAATTAAAGTAATAAGAAGTGAAGAAATAAGAATGACGCGTAAAAGTATAAAAAAAACAATTAACGAAGTGACGAAAGTAAGGAAAATAATGAAATGGAACAAAAACAAATTGAGAGGGAGAATTGAATTATGAAAATTAATTGAGAAACATAAAAGTGACAAATAAAACCAAATATGAGTAGAAAAATGAAAGGATTAAGTAAGTAAGTCAATAATGAAGAAATAAAAATAAAATTTTTGAGAAGCTGGTTGAATGGTAATGGATCAAAGAATTTCTTTAAAATTTTGAAAAATTTACGAGTCAAATTAAAAATAATACAAACAAATTCAAAGTTATTCCTTTTTTTTATTTAAGGATCTTCTAGAGGTGAAGGTAAAAATGAAACTGCATTTCGTAGGATTAGTGCCGGCGTTTCGCCCCTAACAAATTGGGGCTTTATCAAGACGAACTAGGTTTTAGCCCCCATTTGTTAGGGGCGAAACGTTGGCACGACTACAGTTTCATTTTTGCCTCTACATCAGGAAGTAAAACCACGACTGGAGGAATCAAACCCATTTTTTAAAACAAATAAAGGAATCACATTTGCTTCACGGCATACAGATCAAAACAGAATTAAATTATAATCATAATAAATGGTCAATACTTTTGAATAGACGTTTAAACCCCCATTAAGTCAATTCATATTAAAGATAATAGATAATTAAAAAAAATCTCACGTCGTTGGTCTTAACATAGAAACATTATATGGAAACAATACTGTTACAATGTGTTATGTTTGTATGAACGGGATTTAATTAATTAATATCTATTATTACTGCATTCAAAGTTGTTAGACCCAAACGACTATACATATTTTAATTCTTTGGCAAAACAAAATTGTTATTCAAATAAGAAATTTAAGAAGTAAAAACGTTTGAAGAATCGCTTGCCTGGCGGCGACACGATCAAATAATATAAATTATTGTTTCTTAAGTATTTCTATCTTGGACAACGCATTCACCCATAAAAGTAGAGATTGTCAAAGCACTGACATCGAGGTCAGTGATATTAACAATTTATATTTATTGCCACATTTTTAAGGAAATAATTAAATTCAATAGAACCTTACTAAGTATTGCAGAATTGTATCTATTATTACTACGGTAGCGTATTTATGTAAACAGTAAATGCATAGAAATCGTTGATTTGTATTCAACGTCAAGTGGACGTCGCCATTAAATCTAATAATTTTTTTTGCGAACCCAAATGCAAATATCGATTTAATGATAAATTGTTCTCGAAACATCAATAAATAAAGAAAGGAATAAGAAAAATAAATGGAAGTAGCGTATGTGCCATCAAATAAATCTCAAAGTCGTGATATTAAACAACAAAGTGCATCTGCGATTTCTGAATTGGCAATATTTTACTCATCGGTATCTTCTTCAGTTGATAACCGTTAGTAGGAAGTAGGTTGTGACCTTTGACTTCGCGACCTGCTGACCTGTCTCCTTCTGTTAAAGTTATCTTGTTTAATTTTTCTACAGGTGAATCGTCTGCCCCCGCGCTATTCACCTTAACATTAACATTCTGATAATTTATTACCATTAGATTTACCTTTCATATATGTATATGCGTGCCTGCCTGTTTGTCATTTAGACATGTACTCATTTGACTTTATAATTAATGTTTGTAGTGCCTACTCTAGAAGACCTAAAAAATCGTCTACTTATTTAAAACGCACACTTAAGTACCTACCGGTTGTTTGCAAAATAACATTGAAAAAATGCTTCGTAAACCACTTGTAACATCTCCATATTTAAAATAGTTATATAAAAAACCAAACAAAATGGAGCACGATAAAAGATATTCAAAGAATTTTCGGTCTCGATTTTCGAACAACGACCAAACTAAAAGTCAATTATATTAAAATTAATTGGACGAAATAACAAAGTAAATTGCTTCAACTAAGAAAGAGAAAAATTTCAAGAATGACACCGGTACCATAAAAGATACGCGACGATACCTCGCTAATGAAATCAAAAGTATTTTTTTGTCATTTTTAATTAGCAATATAATCTGGACGAAACTTCCGATAAGACAAGATCGATGAAGTCTAGGAGGACACACACACTACACACCTAAATATTTGCAATTAGGTAAAAAACGGGTATTTTAAAATGCGGGTTGCTATTAATAACTTAAATAAATTATACGACGAAGATGAGTCATTGCCTTTCTCGAGAATTTTCTAATTTTTTTAAGCAAACCAGTTATAACACGTTGATGTTGATGTACTTCCGATTTTGAAATATTCGCACACTTAAAAGAAGCGCCCGAAAGCAAAACCCTGAGACGAAGTTTATTTATGCAAAGATAAATTGCCTTTAATTAATGTGTACTTAATTAAATCGAACAAGTTTGATTTGAGTAAGTCCGCTGTAAAAATAATGTTTCAGGAGATAAATTACTTGAGAAAAAAAAAATTGCGGGAAAAAGTGTAATCATCTATCGTATAATTACGGTAAACGTAGGCGTGCTGCTCTCATTTACAAATAAGGTATTCTAGTAACTATTATTACGCAAATTATATAGAAGATTGGAAAGTGTACAACTACCTTTTTGTCACAGTAAATTAATTGATCTCGTTAAACTTGTCGTTTGTTGCAGTAGATCAAACAATTAAAGACCTTTAAAGTAGTGCGCCGAAGAAAGTATTATTTAGTGGCTATCAAATAATCGAAGGCCTTCGCCGTTCGAACGGAAGTGTATCGATATTGATCAATGTTGTTTTATTAAACAAAAGCGTATCAATCATAGTCATTGTGTTTTACAATCATTTAAAGCAATCTTTGTCTTTATTAGTTGTTTGTCATGCATAACAAACATAGTATACATTTCATCTTCATTGCAAATACAAGGTTTATCCGGAGAATATGTATAAAAGTGAAATGTTTTAGAATATTTAGGTATTTTAACGTGGTCCTCTTCAAAGTACACTCCCTGAGACAAAATGACGTCCATCAAGTAAGCAAAGCAACTTTATAAAATGACAACGTATTCAGATCCATAGCTTGCCGCTTTTTTGTTGTTAATTAGTTGTGGGGAAAAAAATTACACTTCATTGTGTAAAAATTTTTTTGGATGTATCGCTAACTTGATATCAACTTAGGGAGGCAACCCGATTATAGCTTGCACACAGTAACCACTATCTATATGTTCGTGGTGAAAGACAACAAAACACGGCAATTGGATGTTAGTTACATTCATTCAAAACCACTATTCCACTTGACTCGTTTTGTTGCACATACAATGCATTTTTGAATAACGTGGAGTGTCAATTCAAAATATATATCATCGGGAGCTAATTTGTCAAAATCTGATTATTATTGTCTTTTTACCTTGTTCTTCGAGTGGGGAATAGGCGTAATGCTTTGTCTTTTTTTATGTTAAAGCAACTTTACAATAATTCGAATCAAAAAATAGCATTTGTGTTTTCTCGTATATATACAGGGTGTTAAAAAAAGAGTGTAAAATATTTCAGGAGGTAATAGTATAAACCAAAATAAGCAGAAAAGTCTTTTTAGCACCTTTTGTTATTTAGATGGGTAGGAACCTGTTTTATAGCCTCCAAGATCGCCTGATCTGAACCCTCTAGATTTCTTTGTTTAGGGATATTTGAAGACATTAGTGTATGGTAGTCTGACGAAGATGTCATGCCTGCTTGGAAATAAACAGAGAACATTTTGAACACCTTCTGTAACTTTGTTTTTTGTTTCTTGAAAGCTTCCTTTGTCGGTTTATTCCTAATAAAATAAAATGTTTGAAAAACGAATAGTGGTCCATATCTCCGCAACCGTTTCTTTACGGACCCATGTTTATTAAGACTTTTCTGCTTATTTTGGTTCATACTATTACCTCCTGAAATATTTTATACTCTTTTTTTAACACCTTGTATATCAATTCTGGATCCAATTAACACTTTTTCCTCCACTTTTTGTTCAACAAACCCGATTTTGTTTGCAATCGCTATAAAAATTCAATCGACATTTCTGTTAACAACCGCAGTGTAATTACCACATCTAAAATCTCAAATTTCCTCCTGTTTTCGGATATTCGAATAGCTGCTGATTTCTTGTTTATTGTAACGGTATCGGTTTCTCGTGTTACTTTTAGGTAGTAATTCCAGAACAGGTGCGGGCAGCAATAAAGCTTTGATCTAAGGAGTGTTATCAATGTTTCACTTTTCTACAAATACGGCACACGCTCATATGTCGATTTCAATTATGCAGCTTGATTATAATCCAACGAATCACATTATTTCGTCCGTCGACAGTACGGTTACTGCTACACCCTGACTAACTTGAAGTAAAAGAGCTAAGAACATCTGTTTGTGACTGCATGTGTTTATTAAATTAGGTTGATTTTTGTGAAAAAAAATGTCTCGTGGTCACCCACCATTCGTTGCCAGCGAATTAATAATCCAAACGACCACCAAATACACAGATAAATGGGTCAGTGCTGGAGGTGGTTCAATCGTATCATAAGTAAATGCAATTTGGAAGCTCATTGCCGATGAACTTTCCGGTAGCGTAAAAGCAGCAACACTTTATTCATATATTACCACTAAACCGATTCGGTTTGAGAAAATTAGTGAAGAATCGAACTCCGTCTTTATCCTCTTTTTCGAAAAATCAGAGTCAAAAAATCAGGACCGACAAACAGGTGCTTTCACAGGTAATTATTCGAATAACTTAAACGCATTGTATATATTAGTTTCAACGTTTTTATGATTTTGTCTAGCTTGTAAGATGTTCGAAATGTATAACTCCTAAAAATTTTATGAGTTTTGTAACGTAATTTAATATTCATTGTTTGAGGTCATTGTAAATGTGGCAGTTGTTTGAATGCCGTATTTTACCACCATCAGGCGACCCACAAGTGGTAAAAATACAATGTTCGCGAAAAGCGGCAATGCCGAGGTGAAACCAGGAAAAAAGTTGGTTTTGAGTTGAATCACAAATCAACGGAATTTCACCAGACAACGCAAGCTTCAAAAATGATGAAAGAAGGAGACTCCATAGAACCTCCTTTTTTATACAACGTGAACATCCTGAGAAACGTAAAATACGAATCCCTGAGAAACAGTATCGCCATCCAAATCCATTAACGGCCTTAACAAAGCTGAAACGGAGTTCTGAAAGTGATAGTAACATCAGAGAAATTGGAATCGGTCCAATTTTCTTTCATTTCTTGTCTGAATACCAATTCGGATTTACAATCAATTGATGAAGAACCAAGATAATCGACTCTGCATTGATGCAACCGGAGAAATAGCAAAACATTTCACGCACGTCGACAACAAATTATCGCAGCATATTTTCCTTTATATAGTTGTTTTATACAGTCAAAATCATCAAATAAAGTATCTGGATTGTTTTCGGAGCGTCAAGACACAATAAGCACATGATTGAGTCGCAGGATTTAATCTGGAGCAAAATTCCCAAAAGAAGTAGTAAGTGAATGTCATGTAATCTAACATTGTTGATTTATAAAATGGGGATATCGTAAACTGCGACATGCTACGAAAGTGTGATTAAATATGTTTTTTCTTTACATTTTTTCTTTACGTCTGATTATCCCAAAACAATTCTGCAATCTTGAAGAATAATAATTATCTAAACATACAAATTTCATCAGACTATCTAACAAGTTATTTTGCAAGGTAATTTAATGAACACAAACTTGCACTAATACCAATGCAAAAAAACGCCAATAAAAAATTGCTCACCCATTGTAAAGAATAGAACACGCTTTGTTAATACTTTAGTTGTATGTCACAAGACACCGTATTAGTATGATCAGATACATCATTTGATTACAGGTTTGCGATTCATCGAGAGCTTTGCTAAATGCCTGTTGTTGAGTTTTTACTGTATATACTAACATTGAGGCATATGCAGCAGTAAATCAGTAAAGAAATTCTTTATGTTCTGTATTGGCCAACTAATTTTATGTCGGAGTCAAATATAAGCTAAGCGCATCGTCAAATCTCTTCTTGTGATCTCACTGAGCGAAACTGCTGGAAATGGATCAACAAATCTTGATGAATCATTGGAATTCGTTAAAAGTTTGATTTTCAAAGAAACGTCAGAAAACAAACGAGTCGAAGAAATAATATAAGAGTCTCTGCAAAAAGAACAGTATTCAGAACAACAACAGCTAAAAGATGAGTTTGAGAATAAATGAAGCAAATTATTTAATGAAGTGGATCAACGATATGAAGAAAGAAGTCAACGAAATACTTTTAAGAGAAGAAGGTGATGATTTGAATCCACGATTTTGCCCAACTCGACTCCAAAAACAATTGCCGACTATTTCTGTTTGGTCTTGCATTTGCCGCGATCTTTTCGGATTTGGACGAATACCAGCCAGTAGTGCTCATATCGAAAGCGAATTTAAAATCATTAAACAAGAAATTTTACCAAAAGTGACCCAAATCGATTTGGCCACCGAAATCTTGATAAAACACTTTTGTGTTATGTATGGTGCCTCAGAAAATCAGTATAAACCTGTATAGTGTCGTGACGAAACCTTGTGCAATAGTGGATTATAGAAGGTAAATAAGAACATAAAATATAACAGCACAGCCATTGCATGACGACATATAATGGACCGGTCCAAGCGCCAGTCACGACAATGACGAAAAAAATAGTAGGTTAAAGAAATAGCAAAACAAAAAATGAAAGAACAGATAATCAGGAAAACACTAAAACAATTTTTTTTGTAAGTATATGTTTGTCATAGAAGTTTGTCTATATACTCATTTTAAGTAAATGTTGTGTTCAAATATTTTAATTAACTAATTTTAAGACAATAACTGATGAATCTTATAGCGAAACGTCTTAATAAAAACGATTTAAAAAAAATCTTGGCAGTTTTGTTTTCAACAATCTGCGTGACTGAAAAATTAATATACAACAGCTGTAAAACCAAAATCAATTTGTAACAAATAATGTTATCATCTCCTTTCAGGAGATTTTGTTGCCATTGGGATCGACACAGAAGAAGAAATCGACATTGAATCCATTTCACAAATATTCTAAATATGTCCAAAAACAAAAAGAAAATTTGAGATATTTATTAGGAATCGTAAATTATGCAGGTGCTACAGCAATGACCCGAACATCAACCACAATTGGTCATTACACTGCGGTTGTGAAGAGAAATGCCAATTGGATTGTTTATAACGATTGCAAACCAAAGGCATATTAGTAAAGAAAAGGTGTAAATTGCGCCCAGAATTGATAGTATATTCGAGAAAACCATAAATTTTAGATTCGATCAGTTGTAATATTGTATTTGTAAGGTTATATTAAATTAAAAAAAAACAAAATCATTTTCCACTCGACCAATAAGGTGGAAAGGCAATAATAAGTGTAAGAAGAAGATTCTGATAAAATAACACATTCAAATTTGACTAAATTGAAACTCAAAGTTGTTATTCAGTTAGCGAGATAAAAAAATGTTTTTTGAACAATGCGCCAAAATTTTTTCTCGCAGTTTTAACGACAAGACAGCGGAAAATTCTCCACTTTTCAGTTCTTGAATATCGCCATTATTAAAGAAGTTGCCTCCCTAAGTTGATATTAAATTAGCAAAACAAAAAAAAATTGAACAATTAGCCAAATTTTTTTTCCCACAGTTAATTAACGGCAAAACAGTGGTAAATTCTCAACTTTTTAGTTTTTCAATATCGCCATTATTAAGGAAGTTGCCTCCTTAAGTTGATACCAAGTTAGCGAAAGAATCAAAAATTTGTTTAAACAAGGAGCGGCATACTTTTTTTCCTGACAACTAATTAACTTCAAAACAACGGCTAATTCTCCACTTTTTAGATTTTCAATATCGTTTATTAAGAAAGTTGCCTCTCTAAGTTGATATCAAGTTAGCGAGACATCCAAAATTTTTTTTAAACAATGAGCGGCAATTTTTTTTTTACAATTCACAGCAAAAAAGCGGCAAATTATGGATCGGAATACGTTGTCATTTTATAAAGTTGTTTTGCTAACTTGATGGACGTGATAAAATGCACTTCCATTGTTGATAGGATCGCTGCAGTGTCGTTGATGCCTTGATGGCATCCACATCTCCCAAGTACTGCCCCGAAGTACCATTTGGATTTCGGGAGACGTCTCAGAGCTCGTGTCGCTGTGGTTCCACTATCATTCATCAAAACAATGCGTCCGCTCACACGTCGCTCGTTGTGAGTGAGTTTTTTGACCCACCTTGCAACGTTTTCCTGTTCCCGAAATGCAAAATGGTGCTTCGGGGGATGTGGAAGCTATAAGACAGAAACGACAGCTATCAACAATGGAAACGGCGTTGGTAGAAGTGCTTCTTGTCTCAGGGGAAGTACTTTAATAATTTTAAAATAAACTTTTGTACGTATTTTCCGGACAACCCTCGTATAAGACATTCATATTTTATTACTGTTTTAGTTTGAAAGCTATAATATATAATAATATGTAGTACGGTGAAAACCCCGAATATGATTTCAAAATTGGTAAATCATAATAAATTAATTAAAACAATATGATCTTGGAATGTAGTTCCATAAACAAACAGCTTAATTCAAAACCCATTCAAGCATTAAATACCACTGCGATGTTTGCAGACCAAAAATTCGCATGAGATTTTAATTATGTAACAAATGTCTTTATAAAAACGAAATAAAACGCCTACTTCTCTATTTTCTATAAATAACTATAATGTAAAATTCTATTTTACTTCATCAAATAAGTTGTTAAAAACATTCTCATTTTATTTCAAAACATTTTCGGATTCTGAGCCAGATGTAATCAGTACATATCGGTTCAGCACAAAATATGGTCTATATGACCAAAGAGATACCATCGATTTGAACTGATTTTGAGGATAATAAATTGAAAACTTGAAGACAACTTACAATCAATTTTATTGGCCAATACTTGATCAATGTAAATAAAATTATTACTAGTTTCGACAAAATGAAAATAAATAATTTGTCATCTTCACATAACTTCACATATGTTCACATTTGTAGTTATCTTTGTCGAAATTAGTAATAATTTTATTTACATTTATCAAGTATTGGCCAATAAATTGATTGTAAGTTTTCGTCAAGTTTTCCATTTATTATAAATCGACCAATACCAAGAATGGATCCAAGTTTCATTAATTCAATGGATTTGAGGAATCTAATATCGTTTTCTTTTGAAGTTCCTGCTAATGAAGATAAATGGAAATGTATGTGACCATTGATTAACATGCTTCTCGCCAAATGAAATGAAGTTTTCCTACCAGGATACAAGATATCTGTCGATATTTGCTTGATACGGGATAGGTAGACATAACCCAGACGCAATACCAATGGTAAATAAAATTAAAAGGAAGCCGATCGAAATTGGGTGTGAGTGTAAAACGGATATTCACTCAAATGTAATGATTCGCCAAAAAATCAATGAACACAAAAAAGAGACAAAACAAATTTGCGGCGGGAGTTGCCACTGCGGCTAACAGAACCTTGGCATGGAATCGGACGGATTGTCGTAGGAAGTTCGTGGTTCGTTTCAGTAAAAATTGCTACCGAATTGAACCGAAGGGGTTACATTTTATTGAAATAGTTAAAACTGCCACCATACAATTTCCATTGAAAGAGCTGGTTAACCAATGCCGATAAGTACGTGGTAGTACCGTTGATTGTTGATAACACTGAACTTATGGCAATAGCTTGGCATGATGAAAAAGTTTATACCTTTATAGCAACTTCTGGCAAGACTTTAGACGGTTTACCAACAAAAAGAAGAACTGACGATGAAGGATGTTCTCGTTCATATGAAGTTGATAACCACATTCGACAATCTGGTTAAGCAATAGAACAAGTGTGGAAGTATAGGATTTACGCACCATTATTAGGGATTATCGAAATAAATGCTTATTTGAAATTTTGCTCTGGATAGTATTCAAATTTCACAAAAACAAAGCCCTCAACCACTTGCAAAGAATTGGACGAGGCTGTAGAAGAATCCGCACAAACTAGTGATGTTGCTATATCAATACGAAGCACTGATCATCGACTAGTACCTCTTATAGTAGATGTGAAAAACGAAAGGTACAGGAAAGTGCGTAGTGTGTTCCAGGGTTAACAAAAACAACAAAAAACTGTGTTACTTTTGTTTCACTTGTTGTGAAAACGTCTTATTATGCGCCCTGATTGTTTTGCTTACCATATTGTCAATGGCATACCCAAACTCGCTGGCATATTGCATGCAGGACAGAAGACTGTACGCTCTATCATTAAACAAGTTATATAAGTATTTAATATAAACCAATAGGATAAGTCGCAATGGATCCACAATTCCTTTTAAGCGATTATTTTAGTTTAATTTATGATTTAGTAACAAGATAAGCATTACTTTTCTTTAAGAATTGTGGTTTCTACGATTGAAGTCACTCTTGAAACAAAACCAAAAAACGCAATTGAACCACATCAAAGTGGGAAAAACATTGGCAACTTCCGAAGGTGTGGGAAAATGACTCGTTACCGTAATTACAACAGCAACCTTTTTGATTATAATTACGTCTTGATCCACCCATAAAAATCAATGCATCTCTACAACTACATTTTCGAAGTAAGCCAAATTTCAATAGACCTTACGAAGTCAGCTCTAAAAAATAAACACATTATGGTAAATTGGTTTTCAAAAATCTCTTAACATCCATACCAACCATAACAAGGCCCATACCTAAAGAAGACCAAAAATATTTAAGCTTGAAGGTAATATAAAGGAGTGGTATACTAGCACATAAGAGCCTAGATAACGCGAACAACGAAACCATCAAGAATGACACTACCATGAGCAACTACCAACTCAGGAAACCAAATAAATTCGCCGCTGGTTTTGGGTAACAATATCGTGAAAAAGATTATTATTGTGGTTATGATAGCGATCTATATTTTTTATCATGTAAAAATATTTACGCTTTTGCGAAATGCTGGCTTGGAAACCTTGTATAATCTTTTATCACGTTAATTTGTTATTGGGGAGAATCGAGTTCGATCCTCGCAAGAGTCTACCGCGATTTTTTCACAGGTTCTTTCGGGACAATATAAATATACACTTATAAACAAGTGAATACTTGGCCTCTGTTCCTCCTCCACTACCTAATTTATACATCCTTCAAGCACACTCCCGCTGATTGTACGCGTATACATACAGGGTGTCCCACCGGGAACGCCACCGATAGATTATAAAAACTGTTCATGGGAAAAATTTGAAAATTTGGTAGTATACTAACATCGACGGGGGCAGTTCCGCTAAAATATTTTCAAGATGGTAACACTTCCGGTTATACCGGAAGTATGTGTCAACTTGCTTATTTTAAATAGAACACCCTATATATTATTCTATTTTTGAATTTTGCCTAAAATTCTAGACACATTTTGTGTATAATGTCCTATACCTAAGTCTAACTGTTTTGGACTTATTTTAAATTTTATGTCAAAATGACGTTTTCAGGCCTAAACAAAATTATAAAATTTTCCTATACTAATGCCTTTATTATTTAATTGAAATAGGTTTCCTTGTAGCAGGGGACCTATTTTAGTGGGCTATGTTGATATTTTGATAATAAATTAATACAGGGCGATAAAAAAAGGATTAAAATTAAATTCAAAAACACGTCAAAAGTCATTTTTTTAAATGCAAGCACCATGTTTTTATAGCTTTATTTTATTTAGCATCAAAAATAAGGTTGACTTTGTACAAGGTTGTCTATTCAAAAATTCATGGTTTTCGAAATATTGGCAATTTAACTTTTTTTTTGTTGCACAAACGCTATTGTATTTCTTTTAATATGAATGGTTATTCCTAGTTGGCCATGATGGCGTTATAAAACAATCATCTGTCAAGGATATGTCAAACTGTGTGTATCAAACTAAGAAATGCCAACAGTTAACTGTTGTTTAGGCCTGAAAACGTCATTTTTGACATAAAATTTAAAATAAGTCCAAAACAGTTAGACTTAGGTATAGGACATTATACACAAAATGTGTCTACAATTTTGTGCAAAATCCAAATATAGAATAATATATAGGATGTTCCATTAAAATAAGCAACTTGACACCTACTTCCGGTATAACTGGAAGTGTCACCATCTTGAAAATATTTTAACGGAACTGCCCCCGTCGATGTATACTACCAAATTTTCAAATTTTTTCCATTAACAGTTTTTCTATAATCTATCGATGGCGTTCCCGGTGGGACACTCTGTATACATGCGTATATGCACTTCCGGCTGAAATAACTCCCCAATGTTAGAACAACCAAACCAGCCCCTTGAGGATACATGAAGCAGGCGTTGACTTTTCCTCCCCTCTTGGAGGAATGAAATTCGCATGTTTTACCATTACTTTTCTCACGTGAGTGAGGCACGGTAGTAGGGTTGAAATAGAAAAGACCGAAGAGCAATTGAATTTCGATAAGCAATCACCTTACGCTGGGTATAGCTTGCCAGTTCTAAATTCCAGGTGCGTGCTAAAATTTAAGTGGCGGCACGTGAAAAAATACTCATATAATTAGATATTGTAATTAGACGACAATTTAACATACCGAAACTTAGTAAAATTTAAGAATCCCATTCCAAAACAGTAATTTTGTAGAACTAAAACTTTGAAAATGTAAAGAATCCAAAATCTGCTCGAGATTTCCGTATTTCGAAAAGTTTTTGTAAACCATAAAAACTGTCGATAATATGCGCTGTCGATTTTTTATTTGCAATTCAGTCCGAGTTTCCTGAATTTTTTGTAAATTCCAGTGTTGCTTTCACTATTATGCACCGATGAAAAAAAAACCAGCACCACAAGTTTGTTCTTGAGTTAAAAAAAGTAGCTCCAGAAGAATATATGAAGGTTTTTTTTTACATTTTTTCCGCCAAAAAATGCTACGTATAATAAATTTAAAAGGAAACTCGTTTTTATTAAGTTCAAAGTAAAAATTGCAATTAAAAGTTGTGACGTGCTTTTATGAGTTAATTCACCTCAATTTTGAAGCTGAGAATTAAAATTTTAGACGCGTTTGCATAACGGTGTTGTGTTTTTATTTCAATTATAATTTTAATTACAAATGATGCATGACGATCTCACCAACGTCTCTTGTACGCGATGTTTTTATTTTAATTTTGATCGCAACAAGAACGCATCAGATAAATATACAACGGTACTTTTTATCAACTTTGCCAATTATCCAACTACGATATCATAATACATAGTCTAATTAACGCTTGTAAAATTTTAACTTGGTCTCATCCCACGCGTAAAACAATTAAAAATTTAGAAGATACGCATGTTGGTGGACGAAGCGATGACATACTGAATGAGAGATTATTTAATTTTTTAGTTTGGATTAAAATGACGAGCTTATGTTAACATCTGCCTCGAACACAACGGGTCAGTATCAAAGTGCCTAAAGGTCATGCTTCACTCTTTTTGTTTAATTATGATTGTTATCGTGAGTTTTTATAGTGCAATAGATGAGGTTGTAAGTTGTAAGATGTAGTACTTTTTGAATAATGCAATTAAACAAGCACTTGCTCGTGGTGTTATCAACGATCAATTGCTTTTGTTGGTGCTGAGCGCTTCACTCCCACAAATATGATTCAATTTCTAACGACCGCTTTTTTTTGACAATTTTTTTTTAAATTATTACCGGCGAAGGTATGTCTAATGCTTTTCAAAATGTAGGCGTTAGAAGCTGGAGTGAACTTGACATGTGGTTATACTAACTTCTATATAGAATATTTAACTAATTAGATATGAATATAAGTATCCAACAGCGAGACAATGCCGCTCATTAATTCCAACGGTGACCATAATAAAAAATATTAGATTATTTAATTTGTTAATTTGATAAATGTGGTTGTATTTCTAAATTTCATATTAATAGCGAAATAAACTTATTCAAGGCTCGCATGTTAATGACAGTGACATTTTATTTAAATAATTTAATTTATAGTACGTTGTAAAATACAATTTTTAGTCGATTATTGCGCAAACTATTCTTAATGAAAATGAATTAATTCTGGCAGACACGATTTTTTTTGTCCAATTCCATTTTCGAAATGTAACTGAAATATAAATTAGAAAAGTGGTCCAATTAAATTAAAAATTTAGTACCACTTTTGTCAGACTTAAAATGTCAACGTATGTTATTTTCGATACAATAAGAACGTGTGTATTAATAACACGTATTAATTGTACGAAAAAAAATTAGACCGTGAATGCGTTTGTCCGAAAACTTAATTCACTTCACTGTTAGAACCCGAAAAAGAAATTAAATAACGGTTGCAAATTTTATATACTTCTCTCTCACGGGAATCGTGATAACGTTATTGTACCAATACTAATAATAATTGTTTTTTTTCACTTGTTTTTTCATTAACCACATGTGGGAGTGGTGCAAAAACTGAACAAGTTTAAACTTGTATTTTAGTTGCGAACAAAAATCGAGAATCACGGATCCATATGTCACAACGAAGACATATGTTAGGGCATGTTGTTTTTATCGACGATCTTGTAAATTATATGGTTCGTTAATTTGAAGATCTATACTACACGTGAAGGTATATCTAAAATTACATCTACCTCATTAATAGGAATTAATTAAGAATTTTAAGAGATCAAACGATTGTTGGGGGCCTTGAAATTTCTAATCCAAATTCCGCCGAGTTTTGGTCATAAACTTATAATAGGGGACATTAACTTAACACTACCTAAATCGAAACCTTTTTGTGTATCTTAATTTTAATTATCTTCAATTTAGTTAAATTAATTAATTAAATGAGAAAAGTGCCCGATGGCCCAAACAAACAAAATCATAACAATCAAAATTTTCCTTCGAAGTATTGGCACCTTACTTAATCTGGGATGCAAATATAAGTCTTTTAGTGAATATCGCATGATAGTTATTCATTAATCATTTCTAACCTCTAATTTCAGCAAACATTAAACATATCTATTAACTGACTTTGAAAATTATAGTAAAGCAACAGGTAAAAAATTATTAATACTATCGAGGTGCGAAATATTTCATTACATTCCATCCGACGGAGAAGCAAAGTCTCAAAGTCGGATAAAACGCGAGGGTGTAAAAGTCTCACCGAGGGATTTATAGTAATTTCACAACAGGTGAGTATTTTAAGAACTATTGGTGTAGCTGGAAGTTTACAGAAAGTCAGTTAAACGTATCGGATGTGCTGTACATGCATATAGTGCTAGAAGGCTGAAGACCTTACTTTGTCTATTAAAACGTTTTTGAGATGACAATTTAAATTTCCTCTGAAACGACACTTCACAACACAACAACAATTTATAATTTTTTACTAACTTTCTCAGTTGGGTTTTCACATTAACCTATTAGGTTGTCAAAACTGTGGTTTATACGGGTTCTTCGCTTGTTAATATTTTTTGCTTGAGGTAAGTTCGTGTAAAAATTGCATTTTTTATAATGGTCGAAATAAACAAAACACATTTCTTATCAAAATAAGAATTTGTAGAAATCTATAGTATTTAAGATGCGGGCTGTGAACTTTTCAACATTGCGAAAGAAAGCTGAATGCATAGCTAGACGATAGCTAAATCGATAGCTAGAGATACCTAGATCGATGGCTAGATAAATAGTAAAATGAATAGCTAGATGGATAGCTAGATGTATAGCTACGTCGCTTACGGTGATAGCTCTGCACCTTCTAGTAATGACGTCATCAATAATCTTTTTAAATGGCAACCTATGATGTTCTCTACGTATGTCGATTCCACTTAAAATTGTTTTTTGAGCAATACAGCTTTGTGTGTAAGTATATGGGGATGTGAATCGATAAAACTGTAGGTACTGGCCACCAGTAAATCCTCACTGGACGAGAGAGGGCCATACTCAACTTCCCCAAAAAGTAAACGTCTGGGGGGGAATAATGAATGGGTGAATTTTGGGACCATATTTCTTCGATGCAACTCTTACGGTGGAAAGCTGTTTTTTAGAAAATATTTAGAAAATAGCCTAGTTCCAGCACTTTCTATCCTTTTCCCTAATAATTAACATCAGGATGTACCATATGGCACCTTACCGTATCAACAATGCGGATTATGCGCTACAGATTGATTGGGAGAAGAGGACCAATCGAATTGGCAGTAGATTTCCTAATTTAATAAAGCCTCTCGATTTCTTTTTAATGGGTTATCTAAAAACTATAAGAAGAAATGAAATACAAGCAATCCGTCAAAAAAAAATTGATAATCTTTTACAAGAATTTGAATTTCGACTTGGTTATTGTCAAGATGATATTGTCAGCTATTTCTAATTGTTAACTGTTTTGCGATGGTATTTGGGTTTCGCTCAGGTAAATATAAGTACCTACACGAGTAACGCCATATTCGCTTTATACCGAAAAATCCAGCCGTAATGCTAGAAAGAGAGCACTGAAGAACGACACTAAAATATCCCGTGACGAGTGGAAATTTGTAAGTGTGTATTTTAGGTTAACAGTGACAGGTCGGAGCATGAATTTAACCTTGTAGTTTTTGTTATTTTTCCACGCGTCACGTGGCAGTGATAACAACGTTCTTGCACCTCTCTTTCTATCATGGCGATTTCAAAACAAAAGTGCACGTTGCTTGTCTATAGGTACTTATATTTAGTCTGAGGGGTTTACCTCTTATTTACTATCAGAGTACCAACCCAAAATAAAATAATTTCTTTTTGTTTTTTATCAGTGCAGCGATTTAGAACCAACGGCAAATATCTTCAGTACATTTTTATCAAGTATATTTTTTTTCATTAAGATGTCCTTGTGCTAACGTAGCATGTTCGAAAAGTAATATGCACCACATCAGCCTTGTCGATAGATATGGAAGCAGTTGCATAGTCGATTCTTCAATTTTTTATCGCCATATTATAAGCATTGGCATAAAAAACAATATTAATTCGCCGGCTGTAAATTTGCAACTAATTGTACAATAGTTAACAAACAACGCGGCTACTTTGGTGCAGATGTCGAATGATTCTCGGTGTTTGGCGATAAATAATTGAAGAATCGACTATGCAACTGCTTACATATCTGTCTATAAGGTTGTTTTGATGCAGATGCAGTAAAACAGTTTTGGACAACAGAAATATTCACAGTTGTAAGACGTATACGATATGCTATTAAACGCTTTCTAACTCCATCTATGATTTTTGTGTGTAACCCCTTCTAGCTCGGGAAGCGATCACTTATTAACTTCCATCTTTGAGAAACTGTTCAATTGTTTAGAAATTGTGATTGAGAATAAGGTTTTTTTTTCTAATTCAGCAAACCTACTTAATGCTATTAAAAATCTTGTTGTATGCATTGTTGATTCAGATTCCATAAAGAAAATGGGACTAACTACAAAAAAAGATTACAACAAATAAAATTCTTTCCACGTATTGGAATGTATGATAAAAAAATTTAATTTTAATGAAAATAAGAGGACAAACTTTTTTGGCAGCCAAAATTTAATTTGGTCCTTTAAATCCCTTCTTGTGGAGGTGGAGTGAACAAAATAACTCAATAGGTGAAACTTACCGACGTTTCGCCCTCCATGTGGGGACTTTAGCAAGGCCTTGAGTCAAGAGTCAACGATTTTTTACTCATCAATTGATGACAAGGTCAATCAATAAGTAAAAAAGGTAAAACGGTAAAAATTTAAAATGGTATTAATACACAATCATTAAAATATGTATATATTACTTTGAAATCACATACAACACAAAATATACCTTAATACACGAACGCCGATTAACTGATGAGTAAATGGCTGACTCTCAATATATTAAACGGTTTTAAAGAGTTTTGAATCCAACTTCGTAAGTGAAAAGAAATTACCTAAGATTCACGAAGCAAAATAGCTACGACGTTTAGAACATGCAGTGTGCACGTGAATAGCCGTATTTACACGAAGACTATGATCGCGATACGAACCACCACAGCAACAGAAATAAAATAATATACCGGGTGGTCCAGGTTATAGTAGCAATAATTAACCATTCGATAGTCCATCGAAAAATAAGTTGATATACATACTTTTGATTTTTTTCAAAAACGCTCCCCAAGAAAAATACAGCCGTTCAAAGTTTATTTTTGAAAATCGTTTTTTTGTCAAAACTGTCAGGTCATTGAAGCGATTTTGACAAAATTTGGTAGAAGTACTTATGTAGTAGATACTCATTACTTGACAAAAGTAACTTTTGTCAAAACTGCCCAGTGGCGTAGATACAGAGGGAGGTGTCACTTTTCCTCCCCTATTTTCTACGCCATTAGCTATTTTTCAAAAATCATCATTTAGTTGGATTTCTAGATCGATTTAGATAAGAAAGTCACTCTTGTAAAATTTTGATTGAAGGCTCGGTTTACGAGATAAATGAATTTAAAACACTTTTAAAATGGTAACCATTATGAAGTAGGAGATAATATGACACTTGTCAATATTTTCTAACGTCAAAAACAACAAAATGCGTTTTTGATTCACCAATCAAAAATACGCCGATATGCACTTTGTTTATGGATTTTGTGATTTTCAAAACTAAACTTCGAAGAGCTGTATCTTTCTTGGGGAGCGTTTTGGAAAAAAATCATAGTATGTATATCGATTTATTTTTCGATGGAGTATCGAATGGTGAATTATTGCTACTATAACCTGGACCACCCTGTATATTTAGTGTGTTGTAAAGCAGTCAATTTTGATCGGATTCTGATCAGCCAACAGCCAAGCAGCCGTGAACAGAACACGTCAAGGCTTCTTGACATTATATTGAACCTCATAATAGATAACATTAAAATTAAATTTCCAATAAATAAATAGTTTTAAAAATATTACTCACTTTGATTAATGGCAGTCAACACTTAAAATTTATATAATAAAAAATAAATTAATATGACATACTTCTACACGAACGACAATCAATGTGATATTGCAATTTGTTAAAAATTTAACTTTAATGTTACAGCGTCATCCCCAAAGTCCGCACCAAATGGGAAACTTATTTATTATGGGTTTTTCGATAAAAAGTTATTCTTCATAAAAATTTGTGCATTCCCTAAAACTAAAAATTCGCCAAGAAAATGTGACGAAAGACGCGTAATTTTTGGTGTCAACAAAAATCAAATTTTGAAGTATTTTCTAATGAATAAAAAATTGAATATAATTAGCACAATAATTGGGTAAATCTGTAAATTACAAGCTCTTCTAAATAAACTGTTGTATACAAGATGTCGTTTAATTATCAAATCTTAGCAAATCTTTTTCTTATAGCCTAAATTTTAAAAATTGGAAAAATTTAAATTTTTCCTAGAAGGCGATGACTTCAAATCTTGATGTTTTTTTAATGAAGAACAACTTTTTCAAATGAAATTTTTTGATATTTATTAAAATAAGGGCACTTTACTCTTGACTCAAAATCAAATTTTCGAATGCACCTCGTATATTAAAAATGTCTTTCGCCACATTAAGTTGGTGCATTTTTAGCTTTAGAGGATGCATAAACTTTTATGAAGAATAACTTTTTATCGAAAAATCCATAATAAAGAAGTTCCTATTTGGTGCGGACTTTGGGGATGACGCTGCATATTGCGTCTTTCGCTTCCTAACTTCAAGAAACCTTGATAAAGCTCGCATAGGTTCGAGCGAAACGACGCAAATTGTTATCGCAAGTTAATCGCTCCACTTCACGAAATCCTTGCGAGGAATATCTGAGACATTTTAGTTTAATTCAACACTTATTCCCAGAAATCCATAAAACTTCGGACTAAAATCTTTGGAAGATTATTAGACGAAAATAAATTGCGAAAATATATAGTACTTGAAGCTTAGTGAAAAAGTTATTGAAGTTGGTTAGCTTAAGTTGAATGTACAGAACCAGTCGTATCCGCTTCTTGGTGATTCGATGGGTGAGTCTTCCACAGCATCCTTCACTTATTTCAAATACATTTTCGCTTTTCTAAATTTTGTGATTATGGATCCTTCTTCATCAGAAATTTGAACGTATTTGTTTCTTATCCATTGATTGCAGCATGAATCTTTGTTTAGATGTTCATGTAGAACACGATGGCACAAATCAATCTACATGTTTATGCCTTTACTAATTATCTCTATAGTTAGTTCATATTCAGGATCGAGCTGCCACCATTCAAATTTATTTTAGGGTGATCTAAGATGCGAGAATGATTAATTGTTGCATTGTAGAATCAACAAGATCTAATGCAACCCTTTCACTCTGCTGATTTAGGTATTAATAATATAGATGCCACACTCTTAGCAGATTGATAAACATAAATCATTTAATACTTTAATAGCTAATAACCCAGCAACTAATATATTTAAATATAAATTAATTATCAGCTGCAGAGGATCATAATCTACAAAAATTTAATTATGTATAGAAATTGAGCTAGAAATTTAGACTAAAAATTTATGAGAAAATATGTAGTTAGAAACAAATAGAACAACATTATATTATGTTATACGATTAAAAATTGTAATAAAAATAAATAAAAAGAAATAAAATTGATCTATTGCATCTTTTATGTTCGTAAAGGTCCGAAGAAATGAATTCTAATGATATATGAATACGCTCATTTTAAAATATTTTATTACTCCGTTATTAAAGCGTCTATAAATCGTAGATAAAAAGACAGAAAACGATAAACGTAATGATCTCGAACGCAATTAAAAATAAAATCATTATTTCGAAAATGAACGCAAGTATAAAACAAATTTCCTTTTGACTAAATGACTAAACATATTTGGAAATTGTTGCGGGTGCTTTCATAAAATTAATAATTAGAGTATTTTATGATCGGCTCATTTCCTTTCAGATTTAACGACGGAATTGATATTGTAAGAAAAAATTCGTTAGATGAACTATATCCTGTTTTGATGACGACACTCGATAATTAGTTTTTTGTTGCGTTAAGTTTAAATTGGCGCAAATGACACATTTATTCATGTCTGGGGTAATAAAAAAATTCTTGTAAAAAATGGACGCGAGCCAACGTATTTAACATTGAGCCTTTTTTTTTTGATCGAGTGATAAATTCCTTAATTTTCTTGTCTCGGTTATAAGTTCATTAATTCCTAAAGACAGTTATTGCTTATTTCTTTGAAGTAAGTTGTTTTGTTAAAAAATATTAACGTGTTGACATAAAAAGCTTATTGCAATCGTAGTAATTGAAGATCAAACCAAATATGATGCAATATCGAAAATTTAAAACACGTATTATTTATTGACACAAAAGGTAATTGCTATTTGTGCTTGCAGAAATAAACTAACCATCGGTGAGTAAGAAAATTAAAATATTAAAAATTTTCCCAACGCTTAAGCTTATACACATTAATTTAAGGTCGTTTTATATTAATTTCATTGCTGTACCTATGAAAGTATCCGTGTATTACTTTTAAACGAAACTAAAGAAACCTTGAACGAAATCATTAATTATAAACAAAAAAATTGTAGAACTTGTTAGCTGCAACAACATTTTAATCGTTTTGACATTTGAATCGAGCTTAAATTATAGTAATACAACGAAATAAAAATTTAAGACAAATAAGTCAAATATAATTGTTATTTTATCTGAAAAATTAGAACCCAAAAATTAAGGTTTCGCCGACATGCGTTTTAAGTTTAATTGACAATTTTCACATAGTTACATGAACTTTCTTGTATTTAATTTTTCTTTAGCTGCATTTCAATAAACAACACTTAATTGCGACAGCTTTCTTACCGTTAATTCGATGTGATACAATAAAAATCGATCAATTGCATAAGTCGTTTGCAATTGAATTCTCATACAAGTTTTCACCTGTTCGAAATTATATAAAAAAATTACTTGAGTTCGTTAAATTAGATAATTTATGTAACAAACGGCAGTACGTTTAGCACCTTAATAAAAAAAATTCTTGATTCGTAGGAAACAATTAACGAAAGAATAATAAAATTCGTAGGGTTTTTAATTTAATTAGAAAATTAGATACGTTTAATGGTTTCAAATAACCAATAACAACAAATTGTGCCAAAATTCTGTCTTATCTAAAAAATCTTTAAAATTTATACGTTTTGTTATTGATATTGAAGACAATAGGGAAAATTCAAGTAATCTGAATACTATGATGAAACTTGATAGAATTATAGTGGTAGAAATAATAAACGTTAAAGAATTAATCTTGCGGTAGTACTTTTACCATACCGAACATTGCTAATAAACCACAAACCGCAACGTTTTCACAAACGGTTTATTTACTTGTCAAACGAAAAAGGTAAATGAATAAAATTATTATTCAGTTTGCGTATTGCTAAAACTAAAATCGAATGAAAGTTTATAAACGATACAAAAAAAAAAGATGGCGCACATTTTTTTTTAAACACATAAATCCTTAAAAGGGCGAAATAGAAATCTCTATACGAAATGAAGTAGTAAAGATTTATTAATAATTGTTTTGAATTATTGCACAATGTTCGTTGTTCGAAGCTCTCATTAGATCTAATTAACGGTTAGGTCGAGTAGTTGATTTACCTGCTAGTGTAGTTGTGTTTAACCAGGTAATTAAATGCCACGCTAAGTTAAATAATCGGTTGTTTAAATTGGTTGATTGCTGTCATGAGCTTGTCGTTCTATTAAAAATAGTGCATACGCAATTTATAACATTGCATACTTTACGCTGTTAAATTAACAGGACACAAATTTTAGCTCAAGCAGTATCCTGTTTTGAACCACAATTAAAGTTAATCGCGTTTGACCCATTATTTCTATAAACTGTCATACAGAAATAAATACAAACAGAGACAAAATAGCGAACTAATAAATACACGTTTAAATAGACTTGAGTGCGTGTACGAGAACAGTAAGATCGATTTAAAGTAGTCGTTAGAAGTTTATATCGCATGAAGATCTCACTCGGAAGTCTAATCCAGTTTAAGAATAAATTAGATCGGATTTAATCTTACAAAAGCTTTCGACTTTCCATATACAGCTTAAAGAAGACATCATTTCACTGCATTAGGAAGTATCGAATATCAACTACAATATGAATATTTTATTATGTCGTAAATATTCATAGTTACTGGTTGTAATATGTACTATTAGTTTCAGGGAAATGTTTACAAATATACGCGTTTTCATACCAATTTAAATTATTCCGGGTGCGTTGACACGTTTACTAACAACAATATTAAAGTCTGTAATTGTTCGCTTCATATTGTTACAAGTTATGAATTTTATAACCTATTTTATACCCGCACCTATACTAAACACATAAAATCTAACAATGAATAAATAATAATTTTCAAAATACATTTTCATTAATACAAAAACAATGCGTTTAACCATTTTATTGAATGCTTATACATGTCATTATAATTATTTTGTCGTATGAATTCTGTATGTGTTGTTTTTTATTTCGGTTAATTTTTCATTATTTCCACTGCGCATTATTGAGTTAAAATCTGCATAAGATAATATACACGTCGATAAAGTTGCCACCCAACTTTGTGCAAATTAAAAACGATGATAATTTGTATCAAAACAATTATTATTTGTACCCAAATGAATTCAGGTCGGTCGCTCTAGCCTCCCCCACAAAAAAATCGATTTTTTAACGTTTGCACGCGAAAAGAACAGCTGTAACAGGCTAGCACAACTTTGCACAACGCTAGCACACTTTTAATAGCAACGTTATTAAGTTTGAATGGGGGGCTAAGGTGTCAGCCGACCACAAAAATATTGAGTTTTTCATGTTTCCACACGAAAGAGAATGGCAGAGAATGGCTAGCACAACTTTGCAGAACCTTAGCCCCTCTAGATTCAGACGTCAATTAAATCGATATTTTTTGTGAGAGAGCTGAGGTCGCCTTACCTCCTCCACATTTAAATCTCGATAATCCTGTTTTAAAGTTGTGCTAGCGTTAATTTTAGTTGTGCTCTTTAATGTTCAAACGTCAAAAGTTCGAAATTTTGTTGTGAAGGGAGGGCGGGCTCCCATACATTCAAATCTCAATTGCGTTGAGTAAAGCTGTGGTAACCTGGCCTAGCTATTCTCTTTTTGTCCAAACATCAAAAATTTGATATTTTTTGTGGGAGCACTAAGGTCGCCATAGCTCCTCCAGATTATTGAAGTTGTGATATCGTTCAGTAAAGTTGTGCTTTCGTGTGCAAACATCAAAATTCGATTTTTTTTTGTGGGGGCTGAGTTTGCCTTAGTCCTCCCAGATTCAAACCTCTAGGTCTGCTACAGTTACGCAAAATTGTGTTAGCCTGTGCTAGCTGTTCTCTTTCGTGGGGCTAAGGCGACCGAGCTAATGGACTCGAGATCCCAACCCCCAAAACCCTGCCTTAATCGAAAAGGGTTAAATTCCTTTGATCGGCTACAAATTTTGTGCGCTACTAAACTAAACTCGAAAAATGGATTAAAAAAACCGACATGTTTGGTCCTATCCCTCGAATTAATTGGACATACATTATTTCGAGTTATCGTGTTACGAAGGGATACATTTTTGAAATTTTGCTCTCGGGGCCCATTTCCAAACAACGGATTTTTTGCAAGTAACAATTTTGGTCCTATCCCGCGAATTGCTCAAATCGAAGTGGCTTCGCAAAGGGGCAAATTTTTGAAAGTTGCCATTCGCGGCCATTTCCATCTATTTGCATCCGAATGCAACCTAGTTGTACTCAAATTGCGCGTCCTTTTCATTTGCATGATATTTTCGGTCACGATATTTTTCGAAACATAGGAGAAAAAGGAGTCCGAGTTTTCAACAATGCATTTTTACGTGCAAAGTGCTGCTAAAAAGTAAAAACTGTTTTAAATATGTCAGGTAAGTAAGCATTTTTTCCACCCCACCGTTAAGTTAAAGTAGCAGGCGTATTTTATGTTAACGTTTTGTCTCTGGGCATGGCCTAATTCGACGACGCGTGTTCAGTTTGAGTATTCGGAATACTTTCTTCGATCCACGGCTAAAGCTTTGGGCACAAACGCGCTGAAACCACCTTTTCCTATTACGCTTTCTCGCCTTTTCTCGGTTAAACTTCTCCAACTTCTCTTTGAACAATTTCATCGCCTTTCAACCAAAAATATTGGTCGCGCAAAAAAGATTCTATAACTTTCTTTCTTGGAAAAAATGCGCGGAAAACGGTACTTTGAAAAAATGGAGCAGTTTTTGCTCAAAAAGTAACGATCTGAACAATTCGCGGAATAGGACCCAAAATCGCGCAATCTGAATGAGGTAGCCTGGCATTCCGTCGTTTTTTAGGGCGGGAACATTTTTTAAACTGAACGGAATTGGTGTATTTCAAAGACTCCTAGGTTCGTGAATTTCGCTAATTCAAGCTTTCCTTTGTTCCTGAAAAAATCATTTTCGAGCTTATATCACAGAAATGTATGAATTTTTAAAGTGTGGTAGAAGACTAAAATTGTAGCGCGCAAAATCTGAGTTATATCGAATAAAAGTGAATTTAACGTTTTTTACAATCAGAGGGGATGCGGGGGAAGTCAAGATTTCAAAATCTCAGGTTTATATTCAGCAAAGACTATCATTTCTATTTTCCCTGGACTAATCAAATTTCAACAGCACAACTAAATATGTAGGTACGTTGAATTAAGCACTAATTTGTAGCCACAATTATTTTCCATAATCTCAATATGTAACTAGTTAATAATCAACAGATTCAACAAAAACTCGTTTAAGAATTTGTAAAAAAAAGTTATCAATATAATTTGGAACTAATTTGTATCCACGATGGTTTCTTCATATACCCTGTATAGAGGGAATTATGGATTACGTACCACCAAAGGTACGCTCCGCCGAATATTATGAAACTGGACATGGTTGGATCTGACGATTTAAAAACCAGTGATTTCGAGTGAACTACAAAAAAGCGTATATTATCATCAATTGAAATATACTAACAAAACCAAAATATAAGGTGCAAGATTGGTATTGTTTGAGTTTCTAATAAAGTTTACTCTTTACTTTACTTTATCTAGCTTCCTTACTTAACATTCAGATCGCTCTAAAAGGAGTTCTTGCCGAAACTGCCGAAATGACATAAAATAAGATAGCTGATTTTTATTGACGTTAGGTACGGAAAAACTCATCGTTGGCACAAATTAATTCTAAATTTGGTAGATAAGATTCTGAAATTTATTTTTATTGCAACAATTAAAACACGTACTAAAATTATGATTAAAAAATTTAGTATTAAGTCATTTATTGACATAGTGGAAACCATCGTGGGTAGAAATTGACTCATAATTCGATAAATAAAAAATATTATCATCAAGATTTCGATTTCAAGAATTTATTTATACTCTCCCGATTAAACGAGTTTTTGTTTTAAATCGTTAAAAATGTTTACGAAAATTATTAGATAAACAATGGATTATAATGTATTTATTGATATAATCAATAAAGCATCGTGGAGTATAAATTTGTTTTTATTTACGAATTTTTTTAAAGAGCTTTTTGCTGAAACCGAAAAAATCTAAAAAAATTATTTTACTTGATTAAAAGAATCTAAACAGATAGAAAAGACATTTGGTAAAAACGATATGAGTGATTTAATAAAAGACATTGTAACTAATACTCCAAACCAAAAAAAATAAAGGCCGAACCTTTAGATAATAAATCCAAAGGTTTAGTCCCAAAGCTACAAAATATTGAAATCACTTCATTTGAAACAGAAGCCACATCTCGTTATTATTCGTCACAGTATTTTTTTCCAAAAACAACAACAACAACCCCACAGGTTGGAACACCGAAATTCGACTGTTTTGTATTATAGAAAGCCCATAAAGTACATAACAATGTGTGCTATATCTTGTTAGCAACTAATTATGTAAGTTGCAAAAGTTAAACAGCCAACAATAAAATTAATTTATTATTCAGAGATGGATTAAATTTAAAATTATTGCCCTTAGCAACGATAAATCAAAATTCAAATATTTATTATCGAAGGACATGGAATAATAATAAATAAAGAAATCAAGAAATAAAGTAAACATATTCACATGATACTCCATACAAAACAGGTACCAAGTTCCAAAAATAACCTTTACTGATCAGACTGGTTTTACGAGAATCGGAGAAGGATGAAATGGACCATTGCAACAATTGAACTTGCGATAATTGGACGCGTTGAATATTTAAAGAAAAAATAATATTAAATTGAAAGAATGTGAATTCAGACCATAAACCATTTTTGCATAAAATTATGGAGTGAAATTATTTATAGCTACTGAAGCCCACGTTTGAAGACCAACATGATTGTCTGTGTACTTTACCAAACTGTATAAAGTATTTTTAACGAGGATTGTAATATGTGATTGTTTAGATGTCACCTACAATTTTTATAGCCAATGTCATTGGTAAAAATGAAAAAAAAACAGGTTTTTGCACTATAAAACGATGTTCACTTAAGATAATATAACTATCACTCTTACAAGTAATCTTTCAGTAATTGTTATTAAACCAACTTGTTATATAGTTCTGTCAGCGCAAATTAGACGTGTTTTGCTATTATTTTGATTTGGAACAATTCTAACTATTTTAATAAAATAATATCAAGTTCGATGAGGTTGTGACTATTAAACATTTGCTTTGTTATTATTTCATTATTACTTCGCTCAGTTATCGATATTGCTATATTTAATTTTATATTTGCAACGGAATCTCGTCGGCGGTTTCGCGGTCGATCATCTCGATGCCAGGACAAACTCGTCGCTAAGACAACTTAGAAAGAGGATAATAAATTTTGTTTCTGGACTTACTAGTTTAAAATATTTAGTAATAGTAATAGTAACTTTATTTCCAATGGACATTTTGAATAGGAAACGTCATATAAAAACACACTTTGATGTATAAAAACAAATAACTAAACATTAACTAACATTGTTAAAAAAGTCATTGGCGGAGTAAAAGACACTTAGATATAAAAAAATTCTTTCAACAATCTTTACTAAATGTTTACATGTTTTAATGTTTATTGGAAGATTTATTAAAAGCTATTAAATCTAAACTGTTTGGAGATTTATAAGTTTTGACGCATTTATTAAATGGAACGTGAAGTTTTCGCTGCTGCGGGTGTCATGTTTGTGTACGGCCTTATTCAGAATAAAATTATTTCTGGTTTTGAAAACTATGTAGACACAGTTCGTATATGCACATAGCTGGCAAAAGTAAGTAAATTGAGACAGTAAAAAGAATTGGTTTACAGCTCTCAGTACTAGGAAACTTTTCCTTTGCAGCGAGATGATACGTTTTTTGAAGGTTAAAAAAACTCCAGCAGAATGTGGACCCACCCCAAAAACAAATTCCATACTCGCATTCTTGACTCTACAAGAGCATAATACATGGTGTCCCGACGGTTAGGACAAGTAATATATCAGAATTGGAGCAGTAGTAGATAATTATAATTTTGGGGGTGTAAATTAGAACAAATGTTGCATATTTTCTTGTTATTGTGTTACCCAATGAGGTTATTTTTTCAAATCTTCTAAATCTGTAGCCGAAAATTACAGGGGATTCAATTTGAATTTTTAACTTCAATCCTTTAAGTAGGTACCTGTAGCTCTTAGATTGTAATCTTTAGACCCCAAATGTGTGCTAGTTAGTTGGAATTGTTTTATCGGGAGGAACACAGAAGGCTCAAATATACAGGTTGTCCCATTAATAATTTTGAATGCGACGTCACGTGACCAAAAACACCCCCAAAATTATAATTATCTACTACTGCCCAATTCTGATATATTACTTGTCTTAATCGTCGTGGGACACCCTGTGTATGGATTATCTGTTGCTGTGTTAGAACGCTACTTAGATTTTTATTAAATATGAAATCGTTCTTAATTTAGCAGCGAAGATATTCACAATAGTGTTTCCAACTAAAGTGTCATCAATGAATAATCCTAAAAATTTGACAATTTCTAGGTCGCTCTGTAACTGATCATCATATCAATCATTTAAAGAACAATAGAGGATTTTAAACAACCTAAAGGTTATTTTGAAACCATTTAGGTTTGCATTACATGTCATGGTGTAGGATGAACCAATAAGAAAATCTAATACGGTTATCTGCTACAACATATTTTTCTAAAAGTGAAAAAAAAAAGAAAATTGATAGGAAAAATGTTCAAGATAAAAGTTCTAGATAATGCAATTTAAAATAACTTTTCTCCATAACTTTTTACTAAAATTTTTGACGATATTCTTAAAACAATAGGTGTCACATAATTGTCGTATCTCGGTAATTACTGTAACTCGGTAATTGTAAAAAAGTTATGTATAGTTACATTACAAATAACTTTTATTTGAAGAGAAAATGAGTGAAATGAATATGTTTGAAAATATTCTGAAAATTTAAAAATGTTTGTAGATTAAATGCCGTTTTGGCGCGATGAATTATGCATTAATATCGAGATTAATATTAAAATCTCGGTTTTATAACTAACGTTTAAGTAGCAAGCTTCAACGGTTTTGTGTCTTTGTATTACGTTTGAAAATTGAAAAATTGGAAAATGTATTTAGATTAAGTGCCCTGTTGGTTCATTTCAAATAATTTTTTTAAAACACAAAAATTAATATTGAAACCGTATAACATATTTGGATATACGAAAGACATAGAAAAAATAAATTTAAGAGAAGAAAAAAACATTTTTGTTAATTTTTTTTTCTACACCCAACGTTAGTAATCGTTTATAGTAAAATGTTTTGAAGGATTTTTGTCTGCGTAGAAAAATTGTAGTACATAATCCAAGTTGCAAATATTTTTTATTCGTTTGGGATTTATTCCTACTCATTATCATTTATATCCCGAATGAAATTATATCCTACGATGTGAATTAATTCACATTTAAACTTAGTAGATTACAAAAAGAAAACAATTTTTTGTCCTGTGACCTGGATTGGTGGTTTGGTTACTGGTAACAAACAATGTATTCATATTTAATCCTCAATTAGTGCGTTCTGTAAATGCTACCAGAAAAATTGTGTTGTTTGCCATACTAAATTATTTCTTTACTTAATTATTATTTATGTTGACCACCTACTACTAATTAATAACTGTTGACTCATTTTTGATTAAACTTCGACGAAACCCTCTCATGGAGGCTGAAACGAGTTGGTTTCTTATCATCTTCACGAAGAAGGGTTGCTAACAGTTCAAGCTACGTATTATAAACAATTACTAGAGCAACATTTCAAATTTTATTGAAGCAAACGTGATATTCTGAAACACTAAAGACGAAAACATAGAATCAGATTTTCGAATTTCGGCTCCAGAAGCGAGTTTCTGATACATGGAGTGACACTCTTATTAAAAGAGGGGCTAGGAGGAAGAGCAAAAGTGGCAAAAAAAGTGAAAACTTATTCTTTATTCACAAATCATTTGACGCCATCTTAGACCAAAAGCAAAATCATCTCATGTCAAACGCAAGAATTTTTGCAACTTTCTGGTATCAATTTTAGCGATATAGTTGTTAATGATTATTGTAAGAACTCTTTGGAGTCTATGAGAACTCACAACAAAAGTGCTGGTTTCCGAAAAAATTTTAATCTCCATAGAACATCAAACATCAAAAATGATTACCACTTGTAACAGTACGACGCAAAGCAAATAAGTTCTCACTGCTCAACGGTGCAAGACTCAAAAATTTGTTGTCTGATAAGGCCAATTTTTTTTCTCGATAATTTATTATTCTGTGAGCAGTTCTGATAATTCCCCGCATAATACTATCAAAAATGATTACCACGACGAAAAACAAAAAAGTTCTCGGTGCTGAATAACATTTTTTTTAATTCTTGCAACTTTGAGCAGCGAACACTTTTTGTTTTGCGTCGTACTATTACAAGTGGTAATACTTTTAATAGCATTATGCGGGGATTATCAAAACTGTCAACAGAATAATCAATTATGGAGAAAAAAATTGGCCTTATCAGACAACAAATTTTTCAATCTTGCAACTTAAGCAGTGAGATCTTTTTGTTTTGCGTCGTACTGTTACAAGTGGTAATAATTTTAATAGAACTAGAGGGGAGAGCTAGCAGAACTGTCAACAGAATAATCAATTATTGAAAGAAAAAAATTTGCCCGTATCACACATTTTCAATTCTTCTTCGCAAAGCGGAACTTTTTGTTTTGCTTTTACCACTTGGGTAATCATTTTGAACTGTCAACAGAATAATTATATATTAAAAAAATTTTGTTCATTAGAAACAAGTGGAGGTGAAAAAAATTTTTCGGCGACCAGCGGTTTTGTTGAGAGTTCCCACAGTTCCCGAAGAGTTCTATCAATAAAATCATTTAATCATTAACAACTATACCACTTTAAAGTTGGACGAAATGAAAGCCCACCCCTTCCCCCGTTACGGCAAGTGTTACTTTGAATGCTTTCTAAAATCAATAGAGAACTCTAGAACTGTGAAGGGCATTCAGAACTCTACTAATTTTATTTAAAATTTAAAGATGGAGGGCTAACCCCACAGATGATAATTTTAGTTTTTACACACATAAAATTCGTTTCTTATTTAATTATACACAGTTATTTTTATGAACGATAGGTAATTAGTGAAATACGGCCATTTAACAGTGTTTTAAATTATATTAAATAGACAACAAGAAACAAAGTGATTGTAAATTATATTATCTAAAACTTGTGTAATGCAGTACACGTTCTGAAAACTACATAGACATGTAAGTTATATTATATACTGGTGAAGAAAAAGCAACGTTCTTTCATAAATGGCTAAAAGTAACAGTAACATATAAATTATATGAAATACTTATGCATCAAAATTAAAGAAAAACTTGAGCAATTTTTGAAAGACCAAAAAATTTACAAATTTATAAAATTGACGTTATATCATCAGTCTCTTGCACGAAGTATGCATAGAATTATGTTAGAAAACTCAAATTGATACGAGTAGCTTAATTAATGTTATGAAATAAATAACCCGATGTCCTAACTGAATTAATTAAAATTAAAATACCACTTTCACCAACATCTTTAGTTTAGTTATATAATCTATGTTAAGGTTCATCTAAAAGAGATACGACCAACGGTCAGATGATCAAAACGAATCTTGCCATCTTTTACAAATAAATAGCCGTTCTGTGAATTACTATCGACGTAAGAATTGAACAAATTGCTATTGGCATCACTGTAAAAGAAATTTATGAATAACCAAGTAAGTGTTAAGGTATTGGCATTCCTTCACGTTGAGCGACAATGTGTATCCAAAACACTTGCGATATCCTTTCTAAGGTCTTATTTTAGTTTGATCGATTCACGCTTTATCGTTTGGCGTCCCCGTTCATGTAATTTAATTAAAAAAATGCTACCGACAAACGAACAAATATATTTACTGCTCGTGCAATAAAGATATTGAGAGTTAATCTAAAAAAAATTTAATTCTTATCAGTTAATTCCGGTTGATATATTCCCCACGATTTAAATCATCTTCAATGACATTTCAAAAGCTGTTGTACTAAATTGCACAATAATAAAAATTCTATTGCATATAATTAAAGTTAATTATTATTTAACATAATTAAAATTGTCACGACAATCTTGTACTTAAGAATATATTTTTGAGGGAGAGTCATAAATATTTCAAAAAATCTCAGCATGTAAATGTAAAATAATACGAGGACACAGGTGTCTCGTATTCTTCAAGACGCTGTTATGTTCTTCGTTAGGAATTCAGTTACCGTTTTAGATTTTCGAGGAAAACCAATGAGAATTTTGGTTTTGCGACTGTAAACTTAGACAAGGATTATTGACAAGCAAACGAAAAATGAATACGTAATTTATGAAATTATTCCGTGTAGCTGCTAAGCTCCGAACATAAACATTTTTTATTTTGCGACGGACTTTTCGGTTTTTTTTTTAGACGTATGTGTATATTTGGGTTAATCAGAAAAGTTTTAAGTAATGAAAAATCAGGTAAATGATTTACAAAACAAACAGCGGAAATAAAAAAACATAAATATTCATAGCTATAGTAAATCAGACTCTTTTTTTTTAACTACTAATCGTCAAGTATTTATCCCAATTAACTAATTCCGTTTAATTAATTAAAACTTGACAAAAACATGGCGCTATTTTTTTGTGGCGACAGACACATTTGTTAATAACAAATAACAATGAAAACAAAATTAAACTAATTTTATGATAAACAAAAACAAAAACAATTATTTTCCTGCAGAGATCAATAACTAAATTTCGCTATAATTTCCATTTTTTAAATTTATTTATAATTTATAATTTTAATCAAATAGTTAAAAATAATGTCTTAACAAGAGATGTACTTTCGCACGAGTCTGTTGGACTTCAGTGGTGGTTAATTACACTGATAGTGTCATAAAAATTTAGTTAACGTTTTCAGTTAATAAATGGTTAGACACTTTATCAATTTCACCAATAGAAAAAAAATCGTACGGGACTACTGACTGTCGTCACTTTATACTGTTGTTAATCGGACTGGCATTGATAAAATCACCGATAAACGAAAACTGGGGATTCTGTGGTTAAAAAACAGCCAAAATTCGTTTTCCCAAAAACCTTTCCTTACCAAGATACTGGGTGAATAAAAATTAAGTTTGTTAAGGTTTTTTAAGATTCTTCAAAATGTAGCTGAAATATAAGAACTAAATGTAATAATAAAAATGTACGCGATGACCATCTAGTGGCGCAGCACTTTTAAACAAAAAAACCAAAAAGTTGTTAGATTCCAACAATTAATTCTGCATAAAATCATATTTTTTAAATATTTGTATTAAGTAAACGAACACAGATGGCATGTGATGAGATTACGACTATGCAACAATTTTTTTAACATGTTAGCTTAAATTTATTAAGAAGAATGCAAGCTTGCATTCGAAAGGTGGCAGGCATTTTGAACACAGTGTATAATTATTTTTTTAATACATTAATTGCATTATAAAAACAATACAAATTTTGGTTTTACTGAGTACTGTGTTTGTTTACTTTAATAGAAACATTTCGAAAACGGACGCAGAATTAAATAACGAATCTAACGAAAATAATATTTTTTTCAAAAATAAAAAACAGTTTCTTGATTTGAGTAGTTAACATACAAATTCTAGGCCACTGGTTGGATTAAATTTACTAAAACTCGTACGATTTATACTAATTGTATTTAACGAGACAATTTCAGATTAATATCTCTTTTACTTTTTGAAAAAGCTTAAAAAAAACTTTAAAAATCACATGCAATTAGTTTTGGTTTTTACTAAAAAATGTGGTTCTTTACGTTAATGCTAAATGGATCAAAAATGCTAGCTATAATTTTTCCAGAATGAAATGTTGAATCTAAAACAATTTTTTTCTAAAAAAAACAATGGAGTACATTTCTTTCTTACTTTGAATTGATGGTTTAGTGTTTTCTACGCCACTGGATGGACTGACCGGAGGTGAAATTTATGTGATTAATTGTATTTGATTAGATATTTACCTGTGCCAAATCTCAGCTTAATATCTTTTGTACATTTGGGGGATCTTAAAAATTCTTAAAAAATATAATATTTAATCACTCTGTACCTCAGTAAGGAAACGTTTTGGTTCATTTTGAACCGGTCATTAACTAAAAAATCGCACTTTTTATTTATAGCCTATATTGGCGGTTAGTCACACTGACATTGACAACAACTGTTCCTAATTCCAGATTCGTCAACACAAGAAAAGGGAGATTTTTAGATTGCTATGAACCATAAATACTTGTTGAAAACATTTATATAAATCAACAATTATTTAATAAATCAACCTTTTTCATACAGTGCAATGACGTCAAATCGCGTCATATATTAAAACTAAGCAAATTTAGGGTAAGGGTTGCGAGTAGACAGTCATTTACAATCCTGGTAGATGATAGGTGGAAAGCGACCTTGTACCCAAAAATATCGCTATATCTAAAAACATACAAAGCTATATAGTGTCACCAACATCAATAAACGCACAACCCTTACGATCATACCGATGAAAAAGTCGAAACGTTCTACGACGAAATTAGAAATGCATTCCAAGAGTCTCTTTCTACATGCAGAATTCTTATAGAAGATATCAACGCAAAGTTGAGAATCAAAAAAGAGGAAAAATCCCTTCTTGGAAAATATGGCTATGGCGAACGCAATGAGAGAGAGAAACACTACTAAACTTTATGAACTAATGTAATCTATACTCCATGAGGTCCTTCTTTAAAAGACTACAAATGAAAAATGGACTTGGATAAGTCCGGATGACACTGTTAAAACGATTGATCATGTCCTGACTGATGATAAACATATAGTACAAGACGTCTGCGTACTAAATAGATGTGACATTGGTAGCGACCATAGGACAAGAGTAAAAATCTTTATTAATAAAAAAAACTGGAAAGAAAACAGAAATTTTTGTACATAGACACAGTTGCTAAAAATGTCACCGAAATAATAATTAGAAAGTGTGCAAGAGACAAACAACATCAGCGAAAAAACTAAGATAGACACACAGACTCAAAGTTTGATAGAAGAAAGTTAAAAATGCAAAATAAAAAGGAAGGCGGTGATAGTATTATTAATTATTTATTTACTTAATCGTATGGTACATTTTAAATATTGTATTGTAATGCAAGTGTTATGTATGGTATAAACCTGTACAGTGTGGTGACGAAACCGTGTGCAATTGTGGATTGGTTCATCTAGGCAAAGCATTTACTTCAAGGTTTAGAAAAACCACTAATACCTAAACATGCCAACCCTTACCCACCCTACTATTCACATGTAATAATATTAATTAACTGTAATGTGATTGTGTTTTGTGAAATTATGTTGTACATTTTTTCCTAATTATCCGGGAGGGTCTTGATGACCAGGTCCGGAAACCAAAGAGGTGATTCCTCAGGAACAACATGTTATTCTTGTTGACCATGGAGTACTGTAGGTACTGATCACCTTCAATATTTTATATTTGCACCAAAACCCCAAAGACAAATAATACATCTGATCAATAAAGATGGGGAAGAAATTGTAAATAGACAGACATGCTTAAAATAATAGAAATGTTCTACAAGAGCCTTTATCAAACAAGGATAGAAAATGTGAATATCAAAATTTGAATCGAAAGATGCACCGACTATCAGATTCCACTCGTTCCAGCTTAAGGCGACTACGAAAGCATTCGACTAGATAGAATATACCAACATAATAGGAAGGAAAACCAAACAGAAGAAATTAAGACATGAAAGTAACTATCATGAACTGCAAATTAAAAATTCTAGTTTTAAAAAAATATTCTGGTTTCTTCCGTAAATGTTTTTTTATACGCAAAGAAAAATGATAAATTTGTAATTTTGATCTGATTGAATTGATCAAACTAATCTTTAAATAAAGTTGCATTACAAAACGTTTTAAATATATTAAATTATTAAAATTTAGCATTTAAAAGTTATTTTATTTAACAAGGAACAAAGTACAATATCAGAAGGTGAGTTGGTTGAAGTATTTGACTTTCAAATCGGGCTTGTCTAAAGTACATTTATTGCTTGAAAGTCAAAATTACGATCACCACCCTTTTACGACTGAAGCAAAAAAAAGAAAAACTAACTGTAAATCGTTTCATGCATCACGCCAAAAGTCAAATGTTTCAACACGAAGAAGAATTTCTTAATTACAACAAACATTTTATATTTCAAATAATTTGACAATTTTGGAATTTTTTATTTATGAAAAACACCTGGACGTTCGGTTTATGGTGCCAATTTAGGTATATTAAAGCCTTGAATAACCTTCGATGTTGTTTTCATAAACAATTAAAACCTCATTAACCATGTTAATTTTATATTATACCATAAATACTATTGACACTCTATTGAACAATTGGTTTATAGATGTTTGGCAAAATTAATCATAGCCACAAAAAGTTAACAAAAAATGTGCTTGACGTTAGAAAAAACTATTCGTCAGAAATAGTTCCATGGACAATAAAAGTATCCTCGTGCTTAAAACACGCAACGACATCGGCATGGAAATGACTGAGAAGGAATTTGAAAGGGGTTTGTTTTTGAATTAACGAGCTGGTGTGAAAGTGCTTCGATATACACACACAAAAATGAAATGTTTCAAATATGGATAAAAATTTAAATAAGAACACATATATTATATTGACCTTTTTATTAAAGTTAACTTCGACATTAATTTATGTTAATGTACTTCGAAGATTTTATTAGATTAGACCGGTTTCTTCATCTAAACCAATCAAAGTAGGTGGATAATGCTCCCGTTTCAGGATTTACATAAATTATTATTTTGTTCTTGTTGGAGTTGCGCAATATTTATAAATGACCATGATATAATTAAAATAGCAACATTTCAATACAAACGACCTAAATATTCACTGTAGTAATTGATATTCGTAGAAAATATCGAATTCGCGACGTAAGACGAAAAAAAAACAAAAAGTGTTAGGTTTTGTCTAGCAAGAAAGATCGAATTAATAATTATCTCTTATGGTATTTGCATTATTTACATACAAGGCGGTTTCGTACCGTTATGTGACGTACTAAATTGTTTGTCATCGAATAAGCGTTAAAGTGCATCTAACATCTCTTGCACTATGCAAATTTATTCAACGAAGTAAAGGAATAGTACAGATGGTGTAAATTTCACAAGTGTATCTATTATTTTGGTGACTACGTGATGATAACGAAAGATCTATCGAAATTTGATGAAACCGAAATAGAAGTAACTCGGCAAATTTCATTGGAACTCTCGAAATTTGAATGCGCGTTGGTTACGTGTCATGGTAATCCTAGGAATCATTGCAGTGGTTTAGTCCACTTAATGATTTTCTGTCAGAACTTATTTAAACATTACTTAGTTAGATTATAATTTATTCCCAAGACGAATGTGTGGTTATTTCGCCGATTTTATTGTCGGGCCGGACATTAATGACAGAAAAAGAGTTGTGTTGGGCCTAAACCTTCATTCTGGTTTTCCAGTTTCCTCGCTTTTGCCGGTGTTCCTCATGAACCCCAAAAATGGCAAAGTTCCATAATATGTAAAGACTAGAATATTTGGTAACAGTTGGAAGCGTTTACATTAAGTTCTCTCTCCAGCTATTTGATGTGATTAGAACTTGTTCGAGACTTAAAACTCAGATGGGCCAATTGATCCATGCGGAATTGAATTTGTATTAAACTGTTCTGAATTTAAATTCAAATTCAGAGCCTACAATTTAGTGTTTTCTTTTGAATTGATGTGAATTATATGAAATAAATGGGGATTATACGTCAAACTGACTGAATTATGAATTGGATCGAATATATTTGGAAAACTTTAACCTACGCGTTTAAATCAATCAGAATCTAGTATTCGATAGTATCATTATGACAACATAGAAATTGAAATTTTTAAGTGAAAACTTCCGTTGTCTAACAGCCCGATTTTAGTATTGGTATAAAATTTTCTTATCGAATATCCCTCGATCATGAATTAAATCCGGATATTTTTCTTGGTCGCGAATTTTTCGAGAAGATTTGATCTCGAAAAATTTCCAAAAATAATTCATGCTCTAGGAATATTAAAGAAAGTTACTGTTTTTCAGTGAACTGAGAACTCAGTTTTAATAATAATTCTAGTTTTCCTAACCAAGAGTGGGCCTTTTTCATGGGAGTTGAAAAGGGGATGTTGGAGTGACAAACCTTGTCCCTTATTAAAAGTGTCGATGATCCGACCGACAAGGTCGGTCTTTATCAAGACATCTAAAGGAAATTGGTGTTGAATAAAAACTCCCGTTAGCCAAAAACCTCTTTGGTCCAGACATAAAATGGATACTTTTGATAATTTGTAATTAAACGTCGACACTTTTAATAAAGGACAAGGTGTTTTTCAGTCCATCATCCCCTTTCTGAACTCCTAGTAAAGAAGTCCCACTCTTGATTGGGAAAACTATTATTAAAGAAAAATAAACTAAGGAGTTACAACAACATTTAATAATAATGTTCTATAAACGTGTTCACCTAATTTTGGATAGTGATTTTGATACAGATAAAATGAATATGACGATGTAAAAGATTCTCGTGGAGCTAAATATGGTTTATTGGATTGTCTCTAAAAAAGAAATTCCTACTTGAGATTTGTTTCTCAAGATCCTTTTCCGAATTCTTTTCTTGAGATGCGTTTCCGAATAACCTCCTTATTGAAATTCAATTCAGAACTCTTCTTGAAATCCGATTTCAAAAACGTCTCGATACCTATCGGTTTTAAGTTGAAATCTGAAAATCTGCCGTATACTGTTTTCTTTGTCTTATAACTTAAAGCTAACTTACTTCTTCACTACGTACTATACTATCGAAAAATACCGATTTAATTCTTGTGTGGTTTGATAAACATTGCAGTGACTTTTGCTAACTGATGTCGTTTCCATTTTATTTTTATACTGTCTAACCAATTCATTTCTGGATTAGACAGAAATTTCTACTTGTTAATTAAACGTTCGTTAATTACTCTCTTGCATCCTCACACCCTCAATTAAACTTAGACTTTATTTACTAGAACTACGTCAAATAACGGTGGGCTAATCAAAGTGCTTTAAGATGTCGTCAAGCTCCAAGCGGGGTTGCTTGTCATTAGCAAGTTCTACGATCCGAGTTGACACCCTTCGAGAAAGGAAACATCAAAATCGTTTATTATTAATTAAACAAAACCCTTACGCAAATGGCGTAAGTGCATATTTGTTCCACGATGCATGAAGCTACAATCATGCTGTTGCACACAACGTTTTTTCTACGATCGAAAAAATAAAAAAAAATTTAAAAAACTACTTTTTACACTAATGCAAAAAAGTGAAACTTTTGTCACAGTAATTGGTGCAAAAAATTTTTTGCACGATCGTAGAAAAAATATATTTTGAAGTTCGTGAAGAAATTTTGATAATTATAATTTATACTCGTGATAACCTTTACTCTTAACATTAACTTTACTAATTCTTCAAACGTATTTTTTCAAATATTGTTCCAATTGCATAATGGACAGATTATTTGTTACCAGAACATTGTTTACTAATGTTTAATACTTGACATTTATTACTACGTCTGTTTTAAATAAATTAAACGTTACACATAATACGGTTTTAAAAATTTTAATGAATAAACCTTATAGATATAACACCAAACTCTTACTTTCTGAATATTCTGTATTGTCGGTTCGCAAATTATTTTTTATATAAGGCATGTTTGTTCTTGAACACAAGCAAATGCTTAGTCAAGAGCAAACAATTATTTTCTATTATATTTGATTATTTTAAGTTTAAGTTTGGATTATGATTATTATTAATGTATTAATGTTTTAGACTATTAATAGTATATTATTAAATTAGTTTGTATAACGAGAGGAATAATGGAACGAGTTGAACAATAGACCCATATATAACGAATTTAATACAATATTTATTCCAATTGCTTTATTTTTCTAGTAAATGTAAAAAATGTCTTTGCTGAATATAGTAACTTATAGGGTGCGCTGCTAAAATGTTATTCAACGCTTTTGGTGTAATAAAAATTTTTTTATTACACTCAATTGAAAAAATGATATTAAATGACAGGTATCATATTTTTGCTTAATGTTTTTATTTTTTAAATTATGATTTTTTTCATTCGTGCATTTGTCGGAAATTATTTATTTCCCTGCAAATAACACGTTAAGTTGTTTTTCCCCTTGTTAGTTTTTAATGCTTGTTGATTTTTCTACCAAATAACTATCTTATATAAGGCCCAGCACAGCAGGGAAAATCAATAAATGTTATTTGAGTTGAAAACTGTATGTTTGTACACAATTAAATTAGGAATATGTATTTAGTGTATAGGTGATCTGCTACTATACAGGGTGTCTCAGATAAGGGTGGCAATATTTCAAGGGTACATAGAGAAACTCCAGATTAGAGATTTGAGATAATAAATCTATGTCCGGAAATGCGTTGCTTCCGATATACAGGGCCTTGAAAAATTCAAAAATTAATATGTTTTGTCCGTATTTTGAAAACGCGTTGATCGATTTTCTTAAAATTTCCAGAGTATGTCAAGCAAAGTATTGGTCATATTTATGTGCCAATCCGACTCTTCTAAAAATTTCCAGGACCGGACTTTCGGTTTTCTCACTTAGTTTTAAGAGAAAATGTAGCACGCCACTGGTTTTTCCAAATATTGGAATCATTTTTCACATTCCCAATCAATTTGGAAAATAAACGCTCTCTTGTTTTTTCTTCTCCGACGCGTCGTTTCCGCGAAAAAATAAAATCCATTTGGATGTCTTTCAAAGAGCTCATTATCGAAAAACTTCAGGTGACAATAAAAACGTAGTGAACAATGAATATTGTCATGGCGACAACGAAAACAAAATTAATACCGCAACTGGCAAGAGGTTTGAGTATCGTTGTCTTCACCTGAACTTCAAAAACACTTGACTACCATATTAATTTTTGAATTTTTCAAGGCCCTGTATATCGGAAGCAACGCATTTCCGGACATAGATTTATTATCTCAAATCTCTAATCTGGAGTTTCTCTATGTACCCTTGAAATATTGCCACCCTTATCTGAGACACCCTGTATATTTAATGTCCATTAGCGCAATATGATTCCAAAGAAAAGTAAGAGAGGTCTCTGGCTAAATTATTAAGCACATTACGCAGGTTGCAACATATAATTCAAAGTACTGTAATCTCTAAATCTGTTTATCATTTTCTTATAAATGTAATCATTAATAGTGACATAACACTTTTATTTTTTAAAATCAATGTGTTTTTTGTTGAAATATTTATATAATAATAGAGATAACCTTTAATGTTAGCTATATAAATTAATTTGCTAAATCTGCGAACATCATTTTTAATCATGCATTCTTATACTACTTATTGTGTTTCCTACTCTACGTCTGTCAGGCAAGTGTATTTTGGTTTTGAATAAAATGTTTAACTTTTGATTTAGGTATTTTCCTTCCTGATACCAGAACCACTATTATTTGATAAAGACACATGCATGTATGGAGGTAACGAAAACTGGAGAAAAGATATTCTAAATATGTTTGACGAAAATTTTTACCTAAACGTTCCAAACTGTGTGGATACCATAAGCTAAATGATTTTTAAATGCGCAATGGCTGTTAAAGGTTTATTTGAGGGAGATGAAGAAATGAATCGAAAAAATTTGGAGCGTGAAATTATTAATGTACTTTTTCCTGTTATGGGTATAAAAAATGTGAATGAAATTTCAAAGAAACTGCGGGTGAATGTGCTTACCGACGTCAGAGCTAGACCCCCATATTGATAATATGGTGATGTTCGTTGCTCTATTCCATAATTGCTTAGTGGATGAGGCTAAAAATATAAAATATAACGTAATTCCAAGAATATATTACTTAATAGTTTTATTGTTGGACTCGAAATTGTACTTTCAGAACTGATACTATTTAAGTACATTGCATTGATCTAGCTGTAGACGTCAGTGTATTATTAAATTAGCTCTATTTTGTTTTGTTTTTTAATACCTTACTATGAACATCAAAATGTATGATTGAGGAAGAAAATCTTCTGCCGTTACTAAAAGCTTTCCGGTATGTTGTTCGTTTGGGAAACTAATACCATTGATTATAAAACTAACACGTTATTTCTTAAATTTTGACCACTATACTATCGTGCTCATAAAAATAGTCAAAAAAGTTTCTCTTTGAGCATTCTAAAGTGTCTCAAGTTCAATCAAACATTTAACACTACATCTCGCCTAAAAATCAGCCACCATGAGAGAGCTAGCTCATGTCGTCACTCTAGGAAGAATAAGAAGTCAATTAGAAGGAAGGAGCGAGAACTAATTTTGGATTTATTCCACCTTAAGGAAGATTATCTTTTGATGGAATGAATTACAGAGACTGAAACTCCCTCTTGGTTATCTTCGTTATATTGTAAATTGAAGAAAAACAACGCGTTGCAGAAAAAACAGTTCGTATAAAAGTTTTAGATAATGTTTCCACATTTTTTTCATATGGTTAATATTCTTGAAATTATTGCTGAAAAATAAGTGTGACATAATTATCGAATGAAATTTAATTGTGTATAATTAAATTATTTTATTTGAAAAAAATTGTAAAATATTTGAATGAAATTGATAATGTTCTCTAAATTGCTCTTTTGGGTATTCATTCCAAAATTGTGTTTCTTTAAAATACCACCAAAGCGAATCTTTTTTGGTAAGTAGTCAGTTGATACAACATTTAGGTTAGAATTCAAGGTACCTAAGAAAATTGTGTCACTTTTTAATGTAGAGTTCAGGCCACCACGCGTTATTTTGATGTACTTTAGTTACGTCTATATTTAAAACAAAAATCCAAAAGATAAATAATATGAAGACATAAGTAGTATGTTGAATAAAATAGTGATTAAACTTAATTAAAATCACAAAAAAACATGAGTGAAAGTTTGACTAGTAAATTTGATATAAAAAAGTAATAGAAGAATAATGGGAAAATATTAGAGATGCAGTTTGCAAGAATAGACAGTGGGGTAAGCAAGAGAAATGTAAATAATAATAAAATGGGAGAAATTGAAGACGTTAAGCAGAAAATACGATATGGAAACAAATATGCAAAGTATGGAAAAGCAAAGATTGAAATTAATATAAAAATGTGGATGCTTTGATTTTTAAAAAATCTATTTTATTCGCAAAATAAGTAAACATTTTTGCCAGCGACGTATTAAGCATCCTGGACCCTTTTTGGAAGGTGGGAATGTTCCCAAAGAAAACTCAGGTAGCTGGTTGAGGTGACGTTTCATACCATAAATTGAGTGTCGAATTGGTAGTCACTGATCTTGAATTTTCTTTCAGAACATTTGCATTTTCAGAAAGAATCAGGGTCCTTAATACGTTCATTAAAAAAATATTTATGTTATATGGAAGTATATCAATTACACCAAAATAAAGAAAATGTTGAAATAGGATTTATGCGACGATCAAAACTGGGATATTTCTAAATTTGATAGTGAAACTATTATGAGTGAGGATTAGGGATAGGGAAGAGACGTAAAAATATCAATAAAGAAAAAAATTTATAGATAATTTGTAACAATATTTAAAAAAATAGTAGTACTTATGATACAAGTGTGTGAAGTAAGGCTTTATTCACGAGTCGCAAACGAGTGTTTCAATCGCAACCCTTACATAAATGCTTTTCACATACGTGCATCACACAATATTTGATCTACGTCAGTACTAACATTTTGCAATTTGGAACAGGTACTACTAGAACATGCGAATGCATACGGTTTCACTCTTATTTTATTCTGAATGCTCGTGTTGTTCAACAAAAATTTTTTAAGAATGAGAATCCCATGGTACTTTTACACACAATTTTATTTCCACGCACGATTTATGTAAGTACCCTTTGGGCAAAATTATTTATTAATTAATGTATGGTTATAGGATAGACGTAGATAAAATAAAAGCAGTGTATTAGAAACAACTTTTCCTTAGAACAAAAATAATTTATTTGAAGAACTATAAATGCACTAAACACTAAAGAAGTACGCTGTGTACAAAAAGAGTAACTTTATCGTTAAAAAGTAGTAGGCATAAAAGTTTACTGACGTTTAAAGAAAAATAATATTTTTGGAATTAAAAATGACAGTCAAAGTTTAAAAAGTGACAGTTTAGTGATATTTAGAAGAGTTTCAGCTTATGGAAAGATGGGTCGAGGATATCTCGTACCTTTACCTATGTGACAAGCGATTTTGTTTTGAACCCATAGTGTGGTTGATTTTGAGATTCAAAATTGTGACAGTTAATTATTGCTATGGTTTTTAATTAGATTAAGTTCCTGTGTATCAATATAGGGTTAAGTACAAATAAGTACGAGAAAGTGGGATTTGTTGATTTTATAAAACGAAACATGCGTATTTCATTTCTTCCAAAAAGAGGAGAGAATCTTATTTCCCATCTGCTCGAGGAGCGGGCTTCTCTAGTATTAGGGAGCTACTTCAAACGGAAAGGGTACATACGTAATATTACATGCATTTATACACCGGGTGAGCGCTTGAAGGATGGATAAATTAAGGAATGGATGAGGGACAGAGGTAGTTACTGGCCAAGCATAATTTCACAAAAAAACGAAAGAAAGTCTTATGTTGAACAAAAGGGGGCACGTCCAGTTCAAGCGATTTTGATGGTATCGATTCTTTTAGATCTCGTTTAAAAAATTAAAAAATGTAGACTTTCATGGACGGTGTCAGTCAGATATTTGAAACGGGTTCTACGACCACGCCGCTGAAGACATTTGCCGCAGCAGCAAACGAAACGTTTGGAAGAAAAGAAAGAAATTTCAACAAACCACGGCTCGATGGCACGAAAATCGTATAAACATAAAACTGTTCTAAATGGATAACTTCCTTGTTCTTTGTTTATGTACGCTCATCCGTTTTTCTGCACAAGTTTCTCAAAGAATTTGCTACTTTTAATAACTGATCCTTATCAGTTTTCTTTTTGCTTTCACCTTTTATTGCTCTGTTTATTTGTAAAATCAAATTACATTTTCTATAATAACCAATAATCATTGATTAGTCCTAACTACAAGGCAGTAACAGGTAATCTTAATCATGCATTGAAAACCGATGAATCTATCCAATAACAATTGAGTTAAATTTAGTAAAATATCCCCGTAAGGATTCCTTGAGGTGGAGGAATGAAATTAATAACCATTAACCTGATTCTTTAATTTAACCCACGTTTCTGACCAGTCCCATCTGAGCCTTTACCAAGGCTTCTTAAAATTAGGAAGAAGGGCAACATCTAGTATTAAAATGTAGGAAATTAATTTTAATATTAAATGTGACTACATTCCTCAATTTCGCAGAAGCCCTGATAAAGCCTTCACATGGGACTGAGCGAAACGTCGGTAAATTGAAATCAAGATAGTGGTTTTTAATTTAATTTCGGTTTGGGCTGCAAATGTCATTAATAAGAGGAATAATTCTCTCTTTCAATAATTTTCTGTGCATTACCCATTTAACCAATCAATGAAAACGAAATTGGTCGTCATTGATACGTGTTATCGAAATGTTTTCAAATTCGTCGTTTGATTTAAGAATAAAAGTTACCGTTAAATGGGGTGTCACTTGGATCTCACTTTGCAGATGTTGTTCTATCTGTCATTTTAGAAAACCATCGATTGCCATACTCAAAAGTGATAAAGGAAACTTTTGGTCCTCGCTGTATAACAAGGGAAGTAAAAAAAACAATAATTGTAACTCAAATTTATACTAATTCAGTTTCACAATAGAAACACATTCTTAATTTTTGTGCAATAATTAATTATTAGAATGTTTCTGTTGTTAATTTTACAACACTTTCGCATTAATATAAGAGTGCATACCAATTTTAGTAGAAAGTAAAATACACTTATTTCTGTAACTGTTGATAATTTATTAATTGTTTTACCGTAAACTTCACGCAAGCTTCCAAAATTACGATTGAATTTTGGTAATAACTGTTTTGATAAAAAGTTTCAATTCAATTTAAGATGAACACTACAGTTAATTTCGTTAAGAATTTAAAAAAGTTAGTGCTCCTGAATGGCAATACGCCAATACCGTTATAAAATGTATTAGCCCCGTTATTGTATGATAATTTAATTTCAACAGCAACAAATAAGATGATTTTTAGATAAAATGATGGCATTATCAACAACGTTTTTGTAAATTAAAATCACGAATTTGTTATTTCATCGATCCAGTCAGTGTCTTGTGGTACCTTGAAAAACAAAGTTCACGTTTTTCATCATTTTTTTAACGTTCACGTATTCGCAAGATATTAAAACCTAAAAAAACTGCTCGACCTTGATTTATTTACTTTTATTATCTTGACTGGTCTTCGTGAGCGATCAAAGTTTTATCGTAAAGCAGGATGTGTCAAAAACACCCACTAATACAGACCGGTTGCGAAAAGCATCAGCAAACTTTAACAAAAAAAAATTTGTACGGTATTAGAAAATTATTGCTTAATAAGGATTCGCTGAGTCAAGCGATTATGTGAGGCAAAAACAGGATGACATTGCAGAGCCGACTGTGATTAACTTCGCTAATTGATGTTAATATGATAGATTAGAACCGACATATGACCGTATTCAAATGATACTGTTAACTGTTGCCTTCCTGTACAATTAATTTGTAGCTACTACACTTACACTGAGTACGGTATGATTAATAATTTTTGCAAAATATTTGTGTTATTACTGAATTGCGTAGAGGTGACAGAGACGATCGGTTGAATGGAATGACATCATGGAGTGAGTTGGTCTGCCGTGGGAAAGAAGTGCCAATACACGCCTCGTTGAGTATGCGAAGAGACGATGCCTTGTGCAGCATGAGACATTGCATATTATATCAGAATAGAAACCGTGCAAACGTACTTGAATTTAAATGTTAGAAAGTACAAACAAAAATTAATCTAAATTTTCCTTCTCTCCTGCCCGGACTTACGAATCGGAGGAATGCGATAAACGTATTACTTATCGCAATAAAAATTAGCATAATACTTCAAAAATGTAAGTTCTCACGTAGCAGTAATAAGTGAGTACCATAAACCAAATGAAAAAGAAATGGTTATAATAACCACCGGTGGCAGACAACTGTGTTAACACCTTTCTTCATTACCTGAAACAACCTTGAAAGTAACATCTTTTGTTATCAGGGGTTTTAAATATTTCCTTTCCATTTAAATTTTTTTATGGAACTCAATTTATTTCCCACCATAAAATCAATTTACCAATTTCCTATTCTCACGTTCATTTTGTGGTAGAACTTTAAACCACGAGAAAAGTGAAGAAAGGTGTCATGTACGTCGTTCAGATAACAGTTGTAGAAAATGTACACTAGTTGGAATTAAGAAACAGAACATTTGAATACAATCATGTTTTAGTGGTTCTTGAAAGGTTGCACCTCAATGAAAAGTGCTCGTAATAATATTGAATTTTTAAGTTTTAAAGAACCTTTTAGTGAAAAATAAAAATTTTTTTGGTTCTGAACAATGGATTTTATTTTCTTGTTTTTTAAATTTTTCTACGATTGGTTTTTGAGTTCAAAAATGAAAACCAAAATCATTTCAGAGGGGTGTCCACTACAAATGATTAAAATAATACATTATAATATAAGTATAAGTTTTCGTTGTCAAGATTATTTCATAATCACAGAAATATTTGCCTTTTTAAACATTTTAGGCACGAGTGAATAATAACGTATTTTAGTCACTAAATATAGTGACTAAAATGCATCAAAAAACTCTGGTGTAAGATAAATTATATTATTATACCTATACATTGACCAACGGTGACTTTTTTTTATTAAGAATCACGTAATACGCAAAATTCAATTTATTTCCCAAAATATCCAAAAGTCGCAAGATTTCATATTTTCAACTTTTGTAAATATGTATTTAATTTCAGGCACATTTTTAAAAATATTAGTCATTTTAATCTGCGTTTTTAATGTGAAATTTATTTTATTTTTTAGCATGTTTACAGTATTTCATAAAATGAGTGTTTTTGAAAAAATAATTTGTGTAAATAACACATTACATGTATGACAAAATGATAATTGAAAGACTCAAATTTTAAATAAAAATTTAATTTAATTTTCAACAACAAACTACTTTAGTATTTCAATTGTAAATTTTAAAAATCAAAAAACTTCTGTGTGCCTTTTATTGCGTTCAATACTCCAAAATTTTCTCTTGGAGTTTTTTTAACGCTGTTTCTAATACTAAGGGCCCTGACTCTAAAATAATTTTATAATCACTGCTTTCAAAGTATTATTTTAGACAAAAATTATTTTTCAAAATGACTTATTTTATGAGAGTTAACTTGGAATAAAATAAAAAAAAAAAACTGTATCACATGTGATCAAATTTTTAATTGCCCTTTGGATTTCCGTAAAAAGAATTGAACATTGTATGTATGTTGAGGTATCTACTTTGAAAATAATATTCAGAATATAAATATAATCTAAACCGATCTATCAAAAAAATGGAAATTTTGAGAAAAATCGAATTACAGAAATGTATTGTCTTGGATTTTGGAATTTTTTGTTCCATGGCAATGGTGAAGTATTTTGGACATCATTCGTCCAAATAATTCATTCGTTCTGTAAACTCTGGTACAAAGATGGGATGCTTTGCAGCTCTACTGGCTATTGTTACCGTAAAATCAAAAATACATCTAGAACTGTGCTAGAAAAATTAGAAGCAGTAAGAAGAAAAACCCCAAGTTTCCTAACCTTAAAAGTAAAGCGAGGGTCCAAAGAAAAAAAAAGTTAATGCGTCAAAACCGATGATCTTTGCTGCCTAAAATGCTGGATTAGACAGTGTTGAACTTCTTAAACGAGTATTAAATTATAGAGTAACAATTCAAGACAAAAATTACTAGATTGTACCGCTTTCCAGTGATATATTATTTGTAGTCAAAGCCTGAAAATTGCATTTATTCACTAACGAAGATAAAAAAAATATCTGCTAAATTTTATTTTAACACTGTCTGCGAAGTTTTGAAAAATGAAGTATTATTCGAAGATCCAAAAGTGTTCCACAAATTCTGACTGCGAAACAGAAACTAGAAAAACAGCCACTGTGCATACATTGTCGCACTAGAGAACCAAGGAGGGTGTTCTGTAACTCTATTTTTCGTAGGTAAGTAGTTTTGGATGCTTATTATATTTAAGTTGTTGTTTTATTTGATTTGTTGTAATAGATTGTGATTCCTTCTTAATAGAGAGGGTTATTTAAAGAAACAGCTTATACAAAAAACTTTTGGAGAAAAATTCAAGTTAATATCAGTTGTTGTGTTATTTTATTGTCTTGCGTTGTAGTAGTGGACATTTTTATGTAATATACTATCTTCTTCCCTAGCTCAAATGAAGAACAGCAACTGCCCCCGTTTCGGCCCTTGAGGTACTACTATTTTAGAACCGTACTATAGGAACGATCAGAAAAATCGATTTTGAGACACCCAATTTATGAAACTTGTAAAGCCTTTGAAAAATTACATCAACAAGCCCACCTTTTTTGTAAATTTAAAACTATATTTATGTAGTTCATCAAAATAAATTAAAAAATTTTTAGAGATTATCCTGTCTAACTGTACTTTAAGTAGTTTTGAGATCTCGAATAATAACCTCGTGCTATCGTAACACGTCCAAATAGTAATCTACTTTGCCGACAGATGTAGTACAAAAAAGTCGATTGTTTGGCTTAAAACACAAGGCGACACTAGGTGTGGCAACACCTTATTTGTCGTATATGATTTGCCTTCGTGTGGGTAATAAGTCGACAGCCGTACTATAGTGAAATTACACTCAAATTCTCTCATTCCTGAAGAGTCCTAAAAGGACGAAACAGCTGTCGAGTGATTCTCGGTGTTTTGTTTGCTCTTTCGAATTTACAACAGGCGATTTTTAGCAACCCTTCCTTGGCGATAATAGTCAAAGAATCGACTCATGTAACTGCTTACACATGAGTGCGAAATCACTTTACGGTGGCACGAGGCGACACTAGATGTCGTAATACCTATTTGTCGTATATAATTTTCCCCCCTGCGTCGTCGTCTTGTTTTTGAATTTCATGTTCACAAAACTTTTTGAACTAGTCGGATGTCAGATAGAATACACTAAGATTTTTCTATAAACAATTGTTTCTATACTTCCGACTAGTAAGTGATATAATAATTTTATAATATCATTATAAAACTATTGAAATACAATCACAACCATGATATATACTTTTCCACGCTGAAATATTTTTATATTATCAAGTTACTAGTAATAAGCTACTCGTGATGACACTACATTTTTTTCTTAAATTATCAAAAATTTTACATAATTTTTATAAATGGTTGCTAACGTAAAAATATTTATATTTAAGATTGAGTAAAGGATGTGACAATTCCGGAAATTCATTGAAAAATTTACATTCAGTATCACACAAATCGTTTGCATCGTCTCCGATAAGTATAAAGTTGTAAAACTTTTCATTTAGCAAAATTCATGTGTTATTTAATATTAACACAATAGTTGTATTGTTCAATGATTTAAGAGTGGTTTCAGCCAAATGGAGCACCTTCACCATGTTTCATGGGTAGTTATGCAACCATTCTTTTAATAAAAAATTATCAAAAATATTTTGTAAATTTTTTTACTAATCATTATCATATTAATTAGCTGAAATAACATGTTTTTAGCATCCTTTCAATAGACTCTTGCGGAACTCCTTTACCGTTCGAGCACAATGAAATCAAAATAAAATCGCGATGTTCCGAAAAAACAACTGACGTCCTTCTTTGTTCCGTTCATTTTAGAGTTTCCTGTATTTTTTGAATGTCAAGAAACTATAAAACCCTCGTCAAACTGGTTTTGAATATCATCAAACGAGACAAATTCAAACAATTAAGCGTTTGCACGACCTACGAGAACTTTAAAATATATTAAATCATTCAGATGTAGAGATCTGGACGCATCCTTTGTTTATTATTAATCAAAGATGATCTTAGAATTCAATTATTTTGGTAAGTGGGTGATGCAATTACTAAAATTAGTGAGTACTTACTTTAAGCGCAAAACTTGTACTCAAATGATTATATTTTATTATGTATTATCTTTTATGTACTTCTGATAATTTTGCGTTTTTTTTTCAATTTTTCGGAACTGGCAAAAACACCATTTGACTTTTTTCATATGTATTTTATAAATCAATAAAATCAGAAAACGTCAGAAAACTAACGAATCTATCGGTAAATTAAATATTGATCAAATTCGACCACCCATAGAATCAAAGATGATTTTTTCCCTCCGCAAGGAAGAAAGGTTGTTTCATGATACCCAAGCATTCAGCAATGATGTGGGAAAAAATATCAAAAGTTGACACTACCATGGTGGAGTGCCAAATTGAAAAATTTTTATTTAATTTGGCCTAGTATATTTTAGCAGTTTGACTATTAAATTATAAAAAATGTTCTAAAATTAAAAAGCACATCTTCTGTACCTACAAATATTTAGATACTTCACATTGATATTGGCACAGCATAATAAATATACATCTTTCGACCTTTGAACCATTTTATTCGGTTTAAAACGCAGAGGCGGACTAGACGCAATATTACAAGTACTAGGTGATTTCGAATCATGTTTAATTAAAATTTTATTTACGTGTTTTATTTAGTAGACTAAGATACACTGCTGTATATTTATTATGCTGTGGTATGGATATTAGCAGAAAAATATTCCTATCGATTATTTTTTGTTCATAGGTGTATATTAAAGATGTACTCACCGTCCATCGAAAAGTAAAAGGTAATACTAATTTTCCTCGTTCTGGATCGGCTAACGTGAACGAATCGCGTCCCAAAACGACACTAGACGCATTGCCAAAAGAACACGAACCGATACTAGTAATATTACTTTGATATTCTTTAAGGCACAGTCTAAAAAACGTGTTGCAAGGCGATGAACAACGTGGTCCAGTACGTGTTCCGGTACCACAACAATCCCCTGTTATAAGTTCGCCCCGCGGATTAGCCATTTCCAATACTTGGAGTTCGAAAAAACCGGAGCCATGCGCACTACAACAGAAAAGAAAGAAAACAAATTAGTTTTTAAAATGCCTTTGTTATTGTTAAATAATATAAAAATAAGAACAAGACCAGTTTCGAAGATATCTTTAAATGTATCTGAAGAATGCAACATCAGCATAGCGACCTTCCATTATATTAATAGTTACGCATTTGGCGTTGTTCGATACACATTGATTATTCTATAATCTTCAGTCGAGATCTTAAATATTCGATGCATTATTTATTTTTCGTGCCGAAAAAATTGTTACAGTTGATCTGCTACAATAGATGACTGACGAATATTTTAGTAGTCTGCAATGCATCATTTAATAACATTAATAAGTAGTTTGCACGTTTAAAATGTTTGTTATTGTAGCTTTCATCAATATTCGATTAATAGATTAGGAATAATACATTTCTTAGTGAATATATTATTTCTTTACCCGAAGCACTCGGTAATTGTCTGACAGAACCTGCACTTAACACCAAACGTGTTAGAGCAACTCGTTTTATTTCGCCAATTAGACTGACATACCATTTAATAACACGACCATTATCGGTAACAGCTCTAGTCGAGTGCATGAGAACAAACCGTTTTTTAAATTATTATCAAACATAATTGCTTCCGTCAAGCTTATAAATAAAGTTCGAAAGAATGTCAATGCATTTAAAAACGCGCATAATTAATTTAATTTCGTATTATAAAAGTAATTAAACAACCAAATTGACTTTTTTCATCGAAATGTTAATTCTCGACTATTATAAAATAACGGATAATTTACGTGTCTGTGACCGGTTGGTTTTATTATATTATTTTCTCATTGTCACGGTCAATAAAACTTACACCCACTTAACAATATATTAAGTAAACAAAGCTAATTATAAAGCATTATTTATTAATTAGACCTGCATTAGAATTATCAAAATCATTATTATTTATATTATTCGTTTATGAAATATTTAAACAGTTTCCCAAAAATTTTACTACAGTCAAACTCTCAATATTGTGGATTCCGTTTTCAATTACAGCGATCAAATCGTAATTAATTGAATACAGGTAATACGAAATACTTTGTTTGTAATGATTTTGATCTAAACTTTGATTTGGAGCTAAACATATTTTTCGTTAAAAATTAATCGTTTACGACTTACTAAAACATCAAACCAATAAAAAACATTTACTTTTAAAGGGACGCGTATATTACCTACTGTACAAACAAGAACTTGAATTAAACATTTAAATAGCAAATTATAGATCGACCAAACCTATTGTACACCTGAGGAGGCGTAACCGGGGCGGGGAGCTACATTCCTATCTCTACATTCAAGTAAAAAGTACAAATGAATACAATTGCGATACTTTCAAATTAATACATTAAACTGTATTCGATGTAAAGGCGGTTGCATAGAAATATCAAAGTAGGTAGGTCTTAATATTCTTTTAAAGTGACCGTACAATAATCGTTAAATTATAAAGTTTTGAACAAAGGAATTCGAGGGGCAAACCACCTAGGAAGTATTTGTACAAATTGAAGGGATATCCACGGATCCTCATGGATATCCGGGGATGGTTAAGGATCTGCGGGGATATCCACGGATTTCAGAAGATACCTTCAGATTTCCAGAGGAGTCCAGTGATATGCGTGGCTGTACGGGGATATCTAAAGAGTTTTCATAGAATCGAGAGGCGCGACAATAATATTGGTCATATTTTGTTTATGTTTTGTATTTAACGACGTTAATTATAGTTAGTGTGTTGTATAATGTTGCGGACCCAGGAATTACTTGTAGGTAAGTATTGGCGTTTTTTTCGTTATTAATAAACTTCATGGTTTGTGGATGGAACACCCTGTATATTTTCGCATATTTGGATCTCTTGAATCTTAGTTTTCTGTGTATAATACAATATATGAGAGAAAAAGTCGAAGAAAAACACTTCCAAGCACGTCTGTTTTACTGAAACTGAAATTCAGTTATTGTTATTCACAAGAACAAATGGATAACATAAAAAACGACATAAAAATTAACTCGGGAAACATAAACGCAATACCAAAGATATTGAAGAAGACGTTCAAAGTAAAAAATAATGAAGGTCTCTTATCTGAAAAAATATTCTACAACTAAAAAAATGCTTCAAATTTAAGTGAATAAAGCAAACTGGAATGAAGAATATGGAAAAAATCAGAGTTGATAGTTTGTGAATACATTTCTGAAACTCAATGGTGGACAAAAATATCGATTAAGCAAAGTATCAATAATGTTAACTGCAAGTCCTGGTGCTTATATATGACAATATTCATAAGCATCTTCAAAAACATTTAAATAAACAGATAAACAAACCCGATGAAAACACAAACAAAAACACAGATTTGTAAGTAGTTACATAAGTCGATTCTTCGTTTAGCCAACTAAGCAACTTGATTAAATTCGGCACTACATTTCTACCACACCCTGTATGAAATTAAGTAATTATGAAATCATGGAAAGAAGCTTAGAGTTTCAGTTATGTCCCCTATAAATTTTATCTCTTTAACTTTACGATTGTAACATACACATCTCTTTAAATTAGGAAGTGTGTTTTAAATTTTTTTTGAAGAAAATTAAATATCTCAAAAACGGTTAACTTTAAAAATAGAAAACCTTAATAAAAGTTTATCTATAAATTAACGTAGAATCCAAAATTGCAACAATATATAGGGTGTTCCATTTAAAATAACGAAGATGATAAACTTCCGGTACAACCGGAAGCGTCAGGTGGACGCCATTATTTTAGTTGAAAAGAACATGCCCGAAAACGCCTAAAGCCAAATTTTCAAAATTCAAATCGAAGTAGTCTGTGAAATATCTCTGATGTCTTATCAACCGTGGTACACCCTGTATACAAGTTGTGAGTTTTGTATCCTATGTGTACCCTTTTTATATGTTATGACATGTATCTTATGATATCATCCATATATATCGTGAACAACACCGGACTCATCACTCCTCATTTGTCGTAATCCTTGTGTATTAATCAATGTTTTAGAGACTTCGTTCTTATGTATCACTTGACTTCTAGTTATATTATATATACTTTTGATATTGTTTATTAATTTCTTGTTTACTCCTCTCATTTCTAAGCTATTCCATATATTTTCGTGTGGCACTTTGTCGAAGGCTTTTCTAGATCCATGAAAGCAAAATGTATCTTTTCTTCCTTTCTACTGCTCTAGCTATAATCTGTTTTAATGTAAAAATGTGATCTTGCACACTTCTTCACTTACGGAAATCACTTTGGGCTTCTAATAGCGTCTTGTCAATAACTTTCTTAACCTTCTTTCTAAGACATTTTCAAAATTTTATAGAGTTACGCATAATAAAGTTATTCCTCGATAGTTTTGCATAGTTTTTGTCCCTGCTTTTAAATATGGTACTATTTGACCAAGTTCCCATTCTATTGGTATAACTTCTTCTTCCCATAACTTATTAAATAATACGGCTAGTACTTTGAATCCCTCTACATCCTATTTTATCATTTCTACCGTGACTCCGTCTGTACCTGGAGCTTTTCCGTTCTTCATTTTTTGAACTGCAACTTGTATCTCTTCTACATATATTTTTCCTTTTTCTTTAATTTGTTGAATCGTTGAATCAATTTCTATGTTTATTTTTTTTCTTCATTAACCTTATTTCTTTTCATTTCTTTTTGCTTCTTCCTTTTGTTCTTCTAAGATATCCATGTAATGTTCCTGCCATCGCTCCATTATTTCTTCTGTGTTTATTAGTAATTTGTTTTCTTTGTTTTAATCGTTGTTATTTTTGTCGTTTTTCCTATTCTTAGCGTTTTCAAAATTTTATAAAACAATTTTGTATTCTTTTTGAGTCACTATCTAGTTTTTCTTCAAATTCCTTCCATGATCTATGTTTTGCTTCCATAATCATATATTACTGTTTTTCTTTGCTTTTTATATTCATTATACTTTTCTTCTGTTTTTAATTAAATATTCCTTCCATTTTTCTTTTTTTTTATTTTCACTTCTACTGTATTTCTTTTGTTCCATGAATGTGTTTGCTTGCACCCATTTCGATATTTTGTCACTCCGCAAACATCTTTGCTGCTTAAATAATAGTTTTTTTATTAATTTTTATTAATTTATTAATCCTTTCTTTAATTCCTGCTTGCATGTTCTTTTCCACTAATTTTGTACTTTTCTGCCGTCTCTGCATTCTCTAATTTATACACTTTATAGTTTCCTTTTGTTTATTTTGTCTTCCTATTTTTCTTTTAATATGCTGTTTATGTCTCATTTCAATGTTCGCACTAATAGATAGTGGTCGCTACCAATTTTAAAACCTGTTTTAACTTTACCATCTTTTATTAAACGCCTATTGCGTTTCTCTATTAATATGTAGTATATTATAGATTTTTCGCGCCTGCTCTGTACTTCTCTCGTATATTATTATTTATTATATGGTTGTTCAACATACAATATTCAATTAATCTATCACGTTATTATTTCTTACTTCTTCTCCATATCTTCCTAGCACTTGTTCATCATCATTTTGTCTACTACCAACTCTACCATTAAAGTCATCCATTACAATAATTTTTCCAGCACTAATTTCCGTAATACTTGATAGCTTCTCCCCAAAGGTATCTTTTACTGTTTTTTTCTTCGTTATCATTTGGTCCGTAAATAGCTATTATAGTTACTTATCTTCTTCGATATTCATTTCTACAGTTAAAATTCTTTCCGATCATCCTTCCCATTATGTTATGTTATTAGTCCATTTTTATGTATTACACACCCTACTATGCCTTCCGCCGTTCTCTGATCTTCTTTTACTACTATATATATAAGTAAGTGTCCATCTTTTACATTTATCTCTCCTGTTCTCTTTTTTTTGTTTCAGGAATTACTCGAGGAATTACTAGTACATCTAATTTGGCTGCTTCTTTTTCATAAACTAACTCTTCTTCTTTCCTATTTTTTTACTGAGAGAACAGTTAGCGTCCATCGAGAAAGTCTCATTGGTCTCAGATATTCAGAAATAAATTGGGTACTAAATATGGATAGCTTTTGACCATACAACCCGATCTTAAAGTTTAGTTCAAAAGAAACCAAATTCATCATTGTCGTTAAACTTGAAAATTGTTTTTGTAATTATTGTAAATATACTATACATATTAGGTTTATTTAGTAACCTTAACTGTCTTAGGAAAAAATGTTCATGGCCTGGTACCTAGACAAGATATCGCAACTTCATCCAGGACAGAAGACGTCCCTAATTACATTTTTAATACGCAGATCAGCTACCACCAACACAAACCTGAAGAAATCCAATATGTCAAAAAATGGTTACCTTTTGAGAGACATCCAGAGAAAACACGAAAATCCGCTTATTGGTTACGCGTAATTACACTACACCGTTAGAATTATCTGAAAGACCATGGAAAACAAAAGGCATCTACGTACTACATTGCCACTGTAGAGAATCATAAATGGATAAATGGGAAGAAGAATACAATGCAGGATGCAAGAAGTAAAAGATATGCAAAACTGGAACACATCAGAGTTAGCAGGGACCACTACTACCGAACGATGATTTGAGTATTTCTACAAATTATGCGGAATCAAGATTCAAGATGATTACAAGATAAGCAAGACGTGGAGATTAGAAGTCAGTCGAAAACATATTAATAAATGATTCCGTAGTATCTATGTTACGAAAATACAATTTTATTTATCTTCTCTGGGTCGCTATATTTTGCGAAAAGAAACATCTGATCGTACCTCAAAATTATATGATATAGCCCAATAATATTGGCGAAGGCAATAGATTACTATGGAACTGAAAGTGGGTTCAGGCTTACTCTATTTGGCTGGATTGCGTGACAAAACCTGGGTGATTTTAGGTTTACGGATGGTTGCGAAGCAGTTTGGAACCACTACGTCAAAACAAATATATAACCCATACGTTTCGAGCTGAATGGCGTAATTGAGAAAAAACTCATTTAAAGAAAATGTCAAAGTCGTTGTTCACCACGTCAGTATTCCACAATTAATTAAAAATTAAAGCATTCCGCGAAAATATAGTATCAAAATATTTGCACTTGTTGATTTTGTGAAGATACATCCGGACAAGCCGTGAAACGTATCGTTGATTCTGTATAGGGTACCAAGAAAAACATAACTCGTTTACCGCTCTCCACTGATGATGGAGTTATGAAGTGCTTATCGCTTAACATTTGTTAGGTATGGTAAAATATAATAAGAGATACTACCTCGGATACTACACTAGATCACTCCGACCAGTACATTCAACTACAACAAATGATAAGATTTCTAAAATATGGTATTGGAAAATTATAGAGTTTTCCGAAATAGTCGTCGATGCGTAATGACTTTTTTACATTCTTTTTACTCAGCACAGGTAGTGCCTACACACAGGTAATAAAAAAAGCAAAAACATTTTGCGTAGAACTCCACACTCTATCGAAAGTATAAAAGTGGGCGGTGACATAAACAATCAAAAAATAAAATAAACAGCATATAGAAAGTGGGTTAAAATTTACAAAATTGTAATAGAAAAAGTGAAAAAAAAAACAATAGTGTTCAAATAAAAGTTATAAACAATAAAATTTTCAACAACCATTTTGTGTAATTTATTTTGGAGATGTTGTTAAAAACAAATTGTCACGTGATTATTATATCTCAGTATTTACTTATCGAATCAAAAAATAGTTCAAACAATAGTGAAAATGATTGAATATTTTTGTAAATATCACAGTCATTAAAAAAAGTTTGATCAGATCTGCGCAATTACAATATATGCAAAGTTTCATAAAACCGAACCGGTGGTATTCTACATATCTTGTTTACATACGGGAGGATGGCCGGCCGGCCATCGAACAAATTTGTTTGCAACGTACTAACTCTAATTCGTAGTAAAAGTCATCTTATTTATTGTAGAATAAAAATATAAGATGAAAGGCGTGTATTTTGAAACAATTGGTTTGGTGTCTGTTTAATAATAATTTACATAATATTGTGTCCTGAATACTTGTATTTGAAGAAGTACGAAAAGAATTAAAAAAAAATAAAGTAAATGGAAAAGATGCACAAAGGAAACTTAAATGTATAAGAAAAAGACAAACCGATAAGTATAAAAATAAAATGGAATAATTAATATAAAATTGGACAAACAAAGAATGGAAAAGGAATAAACAATAGAACATGAAGCAAAGAAATATTGTAAAAATAGAACAAACACGAGAGTTTGGAAAAAGAAAAACATTAGAAATTCAAGAATTACGTGATGTAGTAGCTATTGAATCAGTAAAGAAAATAGAGGAAGTAGTGAAAAAGTATTAAAAGGAAACCAAATTCAAAACTAAAAATAGAAGAATATGAAGAACTCTACGTACTAATAAAAAAATTAGAAAAAACCAAATACAATATAAACTACAACCAGGTGAAAAAATAAATTCAAATTCAAACAATACTGTTATGTAAGTGAATTAATTATAAATGTATGAGAATGTAAATAAAAAAATGTTAAATTTAAAAAAAAAACAATTTTATTAAAACTTTATTTGCAAACTAAGTTACAATTTAGTGTAGAATAGATTGATTGATCAAGAAGTTAAAAATTTTTATGAACAATGCTGTCCAAATTTGAAATAAAAAGGATATATTGAAAAACAAGTGTCACAACAAGACTTTGTCGCACGAAGACAAAGTTTTCAGACTGACTGAAAGAGGATCTGCCTCGATCTACAAATGTCTGTTTTTCTACCCCGTTGGTATTTACTCTAAATTTGGTAGCAATACGTAACTGAACGGTAGCAATACTGAT